>QPMI01000593.1:0-190978 GCA_004431415.1 Cyanophora paradoxa | reverse complement strand
CATGTAGTAGAGCTGGGCGCGGGGCTTGTCGTTCATGCACTGCTCCAGGAAGGCGCCGCTGCGGACGCGGGGTCGGATCAGAACGGGGCCCGGAAGCCCAAGGGGCGCGAGGCGGAGCGCCGATATCGGTCGGGCGCACTAGGAGCGGAGGAGGATCTTGCTGTTCGAGAAGCCTGCGCGCGGGGCCAGGTCAGGGGGACGTGGCAGGGGGGGGAGAAGGAGCCGGGGGGGTACGACGCGCACGCTTTATGAGGGCGAGGTACGTCGCCTCGGTTGCCGTCGCCTGCGCCCCCGCGTCAGAAGAGAGCGCGGCGAAGCACGGGAAGGGGGCGGGGCGGGGCGGGGCGGACGGCGGCGGCGATGTCGGCGAGCTTGCGGGGCACGTCGTCGAGGGCGCCCACCACGTGCAGGTTCTTCTTCGTCAGCTGCCGGCGAGCGAGCGAAGAAGAAGGAGAAGAGCAAGCCGGATGAAGTCAGCGCGCAGCTTGCCGAGGAGGGGGGGGGGAGGAGGCGGCGGCGCGCACCGCGATCCAGAAGGCGCGGGTGAGCTTGAGCGTCCGCGTGTCTGCGCCCGCCCGCCCTGAGCAAAGCGCAGCGGGGCGGGGCGAGGCGGGGGGCGAGAGGACGCACGGCCCTGGCGGGCGGTCTCGTACTGCTTCTTGGCGTCCGCCGAGTTGAAGATGTCGCTGGCCGCCTGGCGGGGCGGCGCGTGAGCGGGCGAGCGAGCTCCAAAGAAGGCGACGCGGAGGCAAGGCACCGAGGCCTGCGTCGAGTTGTAGAGGGCCGCCTGCCGCTCCCAGCTGCCGGCGGGCCGGTCAGAAGAAGAAATCAGGTGAGGCGATGGACCAGGGGGGGGCGGACAAGAGGAGGGTGGAGTGGAGCTCGTAGCGGTAGTCCAGCGCCGGCTCGCGGCGCCAGCCGAGCTTGAGCTCCGCGTGCGCCGCGTTCACGTTGTTGCAGAAGGACTGCGCGGCTCTTTAGCGACAATAAGCAAGGCGTAAGCATCTAAGAGGGGGACCTTGAGGAAGTGGGCGAGCTGGAGCTGCAGGTAGGCCGAGTCCGGGAACTGCTGCACCGCCGAGCGGTACATCGCCTCCGCTTTCTGCGGGGGGCGTCAGATCAAATCTAATCTATCTCGGATCGAATCCATCGATCCATCCAGAGCAGTGCGCACGTTGACGGCGTCGGAGCCGGCGTCGCGCTGGAGGAGCAGGCGGATCGCCAGCTCCGCCTCGTACGGGTTCCGGTACTCCTGGAGGGGGCGAACGTGAGCACAGAGGGGGGCGGGTTGGGAGCGGGTGGGGGTGGGGGGCGGACCACGGAGAGGGGGTCCGAGCCGCTGCCGGCGCGGCGGAGGAGCCAGTAGCGGACGTGGACGACGGCCAGGCCCAGGGCGAAGGCGAAGGGGGCGAGGGCGAGCGAGACGGCCGAGCCGAGGGCGCGCGCCGGCTCGCCCGGCCGCCCCACCGACGTCAGCACGCACGACGCCAGCGCCAGGAAGGCAGCCGCCGAGAGCATCCCGCCGCGCTGCGTGCGCGACGCGTCGATGAGAATGGAGAGGGGGAGGTGGGATGGAGCGCGGGAGGGGTACCGCGTAGTTGAAGAAGGAACGGTAGGAGGGGAGGAGGATGATGAGGAGGTAGAGGGATCCCGCGGAGCAGGCGAGGAGGATGAGCGAGGCGATGGTCGACTCTTTGGGGACGATGACCGCCACCGCCACCGCCGCCACGCGCGCCAGCGTGTACGGGCCGTGGAACCTGCGCCGGAGACGGGCCAAGTGAGCTTGGCCGAGGCGGCGGTGCTGCGCACGCTGCGCTGCGCCGCGCACCGGCCGTGCGGGCGGGACTCGAAGTCGGGGCAGCCCTGCGTGCGCGAGAGAGTCAAGCGGGGCGGCTTTGTTCGAGCGGGCCGCGGGGCGGGGCGGGGCGGGGCGGGGCGGACGATGTGGTTGTGGCGGAACAGGAAGAAGAACGGCACGCCGACGGCGAGGAAGAGCGCCAGGCAGCCGCCCGCGATCGCAGCGAACACGGTCTGCAAGGCGGCGTCAGAAGAGAAGAGGAAGGGACGGGGCGCGGGGCGGGGCGGGGCGGGGCGCGCCCACTGGAGGTCCAGGCAGACGAAGAGGCCCGGGGAGCCGCTCGCCCCCGGGAGGAAGTCGTCCTGCGCCAACGAAGCCGGCCGGCCGGTCGGCCGGGGCCCGGACGAGCGGGCGGGCGAGCGGCCTAAGGGTCGCACCTGGCCGCAGGCGAAGACGGACGCGAATAGCTTGACGTAGGGCACCTGCGAGGCGTAGGGCGGCCGGGCGGGGCGGGCGGGCGGGCGCTCGCTCAGAGGGCGCGGGCGGCTGGGGGCGGGCGGGCGGGCAGGGGCGGCTTGGCTGGGCGGCGCACGAAGAGCCCGTACAGGATGGTCCGGGTCGCGATCGAGAACCAGATCTGGACCTCGCGCCCCTTGTTCCGCCGCTGCGTAGTTGGGGGCCGTCAGGCGGCGCGGGCGCTCCGGGGAGGGGGAGGGGGGGGGGGGGGGGCGGGGTACCTGGCGGTACAGGTAGTACAGGAACGAGAGCGCCGAGAAGAGCGTGAGAACGAAGTAGGCCCAGAAGACCCGCTGCGGCGAAAAGAGGCGGGGCGCGGGGTGGCGTGAGCGGCGTGGGCAGCGCGCGGGCGGGCGGGCGGGCGGGCGGGCGGGCTGGCGGGGCCGGGGGCCGGGGGGGGGGGGGGAGCGGGGGGGGGGGGGGGGGGCGCACGCTGTAGGAGTCCCAGGAATGCTGCGTGAAGAGGATGTGGAAATCGATGATGCCAAGCAGCCCCTTGGTAGTCTGCGGGTCGAAGCCTGCGCAGCCGCCGCCGCCGCGCTCGGTCGATCGCCGGGCGGCCGCGACTCTGGCGGCGGGGGGGTCGAACCAGAAGTGCGCCCTATCATGAGCGAGATGAACTGGATGCCGTCAACGATCGCCCACAGAACAGCGAGGACCTGCTCCCTCCGGTTCTGCGCGCGCGCGGCGGCCGTCCGGTTCGAACGCTGTCGCGGGCGCCAAGCCGCGGCGGCGGGCGCCGCACCTTGTAGTTCTTCGTCGTGATTTCCGTGAGCGCCTGCTGTAAACTGAACACGAAGCGCCATAACTGCCGACGGAAGGCGCGCTGTCAGAAGGCGGGCTCTGGTGTTCACGGGAAACTTGAAAGCGAGGCACCTTGTCCTCTTTCTGCGGGCGATGGAGCCATGATGGTGGCGATTAGAAGCAGAAAGGAATGAACGATGAGTGCCACGCACCCGGCTGATGCCGCCCTCCACATGCATGGCTTTGGAGGCATCGGCGGCAGTGGCCATCTCGCCGCGCCCGCCGCAGCCGGGCGCGGAGTCAGGAGCTGATTGATTGTACTATGTAGCTGATTCTCTGGCGCAACTCGCTGCGGCCGCGGCCGTGCGCGGAACTTTGCCCGCCCGAAGCTTCTTTGGGCACAGCGGGTAAGCTTGTCTGCGCGCGCGGGTGGCGGGCGCGCTGTGATGTACGACTGCTGGCGGCTGCTAGTACTGTTGCCGCTCTCGCGCGCTGGAAATGGGACGTCGACGATAAGAGTACTGCAACGTGGATCGAGCTGAGGGTCTACCCCGTGAGTCACGCTTACCTCCAGCACCTTTTCGGCTTGGGCGCCGGCCGAGTCGGTCGGTGCGAGAAGCTATGCTCTGCTGGCGCTAGCGCCGCATCTGACAAATGTGCTGAGCGAAGACCGCGGCCGCGGGGCGCCCACAACTTGGGCCACAAGTTGTGAATGGCGCCGCTTCGCAACCTTTAAGTCCCGGTACCCCCATTGAAGCTATTGCCGGTTAGCGGGGGCGAAGCAGCCCAGCTCGTTCAGCCACATGGAGATGCCTCCTGGATAGCTGATAGCAGCCCAAGAGGGGCGCAGCACGATGCACAGCAAATTCGTCCCGGGGTCCGTCTGGCCGTTTCCTAACCTGCCTGCGCCTTGCACTGACTGGGCGTTGGCCTCAATTCTATCAGGACGGTGGTGAAGCACTGCGCGGGCCGCCCGGCGACCCCGGTTGTGCTTGGAGTGTTGGGGTGCGCGAGCGAGGGCTGACTTGCCCAGCGTTGGCCCCTGGCCGCGGCTGACGGCATGATGCGCCGCAAATCCCGCAGCGTGCTCGACCTCTCGGGCTTCTCGGCCCTCTGCGAGCAGTACAACGGGGGCGAGAGCGACATCGAGGTCCTCTGCGACATCATCAACAAGTGCTTCTGCAAGGAGATCGTCCTCGTGCAAGGCAAGCCGCGGCCGCCTCGCCCCACCCAGCGCCGCCGCCGCGCGCCGCGCGCCCTCGCGCCCGCTGACCCGCCCGCCCGCAGAGTATGGCGGAGAGGTCCTATCGGTGCGCCCTACGCGCCTTGAGCCGCTAACTCGCCGCGCCCGCTGCGTCTAACGCCGCGTCCCTTCGCGCCCCGCCCGCGTCGCGCCCCGCCGACAGTTCATGGGTTCGCGAGCCCCCCGCCCCCGCGGCGGCCGGTGGGAGCGCGCTGAGCCGGGCGCGCGCGCACGCTCGCAGGGGACGGCCTGCTGGTGCTCTGGCCGCTGGAGCCCAACGAGGAGCCCGAAGGGGACGACGACGATGACGAGCTGAGCGCCGAGGAGCTGGCGAGGCGGCAGCGCGCGCGGCGGCGGCGTCGGCGGCGGCTGCGCGCGCTGCGCGAGGAGGCCGGCCTGGAGGCGGCGGAGGCGGACGACGGGGAGGAGCGCACGTGGGACGAGGAGGCGGAGGCGCGGGAGGACAGGGCCCTCGACGCGGCGGCGATGGCGCGCCGCGCGGCCGCGGCCGTCGAGTGCTCCCTCAAGGTGCAGGAGTGCTTCCAGCGCGAGCTGCAGGCGAGCTACGGCATCCGCCTCCGCATCGCCCTCGCCGCCGGCGCCTTCCGCCAGTACCTCTGCGGCATCGGAGAGGGCGGCCGCCGCGCGCCGCACTCGGCCCGCGCCGCGCGGGCGCGCCGCGGTGGCGTGTGGGACGTGGCTGGGCAGGCCTCGGCGTCGGCCCGGCGGCAGTCGGTGGCGTGGGGCGCGGCGGCGGCGGCGGCGGCCGGCGAGAGCGCCGCGGAGCGCGTCGCCGCCTTCGCGGCGCGCGCGGGGGCCGGCAGCATCGACGCGGCGCTGGTGAACGAGAGCGGGGACCCCGTGCCCGGCCGCATGGTCTACTTCATCCACGGGGCGGCCCTGCAGGAGGCCAGCGACGCGCTGGGCTCCTGCCAGCCGGGCGACGTCGCCTGCTGCGAGTCGCTCTTCGCGTACCTCCCCCGCTCCGCCGTCGTCCCCGCCAAGGCCCCGCCCACGTCGCCCCCGCGGGTCGCGTCCTTGCTGACGCCCCTCAGCCCCCGCCTCCCGCCCCTCCCTCCCCTCCCGCCCAGCCCCGCCGTCGCTTCTCCGGCGGGGGCCTCGTCCTCGTCGTCGCCGCCGCAGCCGCTCCCGCCGGTCGGCTCGCCGCCGCCGGGCAGCAAGCCGCCCTTCGTCGTGGCCGGGCCCGACACGCTCCCCGCGCTGCGCGAGGCGCTGCGCGCCCTCCCGCCCGACTCCGAGCCGGAGCGGGAGCGGGGCCGGGCCCCGGGCTCCTCGACGGCGCGCCCGGCGGCGGCGGCGGCGGCGGCGCGGCAGAAGCTCACCGACGAGCAGGCCGACGCAGTCGCCCTCTACATGCCCTACACCGTCCGCCCCCGCCCCGGCCCGGCCCGCCCCGCCTTCGCTGCTCACGCCCGGCCGGGCGGGCAGGTGCGGGCGCGCCTGGAGGAGATGAGCTCGTGGGGGGACGACGTGGACCCGACCCGCTACCTCTCCGAGTTCCGATCCGTGCGGGGCCCTTTCCTTCGTTCCCTCCCGGCGCTTGGCTTAGCCCCTCCTCCGCCTCCTCCTCCGGGCAGGTCTCCGTCCTCTTCGCGATGCTGGACCACGCCGACATGAGCCACGCCGCCGTCCAGCGCACCGCGCGCCCCGCCCCCGAGCCGTCCCCTGAGCCCGGCCAACCTGAGCTGCTGCGGTTCCGCAGGTGCGGACGCTGCAGGCGGTGCTGTACGCGCACGAGGGGAGCCTCCGCCAGATCCTCGTCGACGACAAGGGCACCGTCTTCATCGGCGTCTTCGGCCTCTGGCGCGCCCGCCCACCACCCGCCCGCCCGCCCGCCCCTGACTCTTGCGCAGGCCGGTGGCGCACGAGGACGACCCCGTGCGCTGCGTGGCGTGCGCCGTGGACGTCCGCGACGCCCTCGGCGCCGTCGGCGTCAACGTGCGCCGGCCCGCCTCTGACTGCGCCGCCTCTGACCGACCGGGCCGCGTCTGACAGGTGAACATCGGGTGCACGACGGGCCTCGTCTACTGCACCTTCGGTGCGCCCGCCCTGGCCCGGCCCTGCCTGCCGCGCCTCGGGCGGCCTGACGCGCCGCACAGTCGGCTCGACAACGCGCTGCGAGTTCTCCGTCTTCGGCACCGTCGGTGCGCCCGCCCGCCCGCTCGTCTGCTCGCTCGCTCGCTCGCTGGCTCGTCCCAGCGGCCTGACGGGGCGCGCGCGGGGCAGTGAACACGGCGGCGCGGCTGATGTCCAAGGCCGAGCAGCTCGGCGGCATCCTCGTCGACTCCAAGACCTACGGCCTCGCGTGCGTGGCCGTCGCCTCTCCGCCTCTCCGCCTCTGCCGCCGTCCTTCTTAGCCCCGGCGGCAGCCTCCCGGGCGTGGCGATGGAGTTCGCGGCCGAGCTGACGCTCAAGGGCATCGTCGGGGCCGTGCCGGCGTTCCGCCCCTGCCAGCGCCGCCGCGCCTCGGTGCTCCTCCCGGGGCCCTCGGGGCGGGCGGCGGCGCCCAGCGCCGCCCCGCGCTACGAGGAGGTCGTGGGGCGGGAGGAGGAGGTGGAGGCGCTCGAGACGCGCATCGAGGCGCTGCTCAACGCGGCGCCCCCGCCCGACTCGCGCTCAGGGCCCGGCTCGCTGCACGGCACGCCGGGGCCCACGCGGCGCGGCAGCAGCGTGGACCTGCGGCAGAGCCTGGCCGACCGCCGCGCCAGCGCCCTCCGCCGCGGCTCGGTGGCCAGCCTCAAGGCCCGCGGCGCGGCGCGGGAGAGCGGCGCCGCGTCGCCCTCGGGGCGGCCGGGCGGCTTCGCCTCCTCGGCCATGGCCGCCTCCGGCTCCGTGGGCAACGGCAACGGCGGCGCGGCGGGCGGCAGCAACACGACGACGGCGGCCGGGCGCTCGCTCTCGGCGACGCTGGCGGAGCTGGCGGCGCAGGCGCAGCGCGGCTCCTCGGCCGTCATCATCGAGGGCGACAGTGCGCCTCTGCCTCGCTCTCTTCCGCTCCGCTATGCTTCGCCCCGCTCCGCTCAGCTCTGCTCCGCTTTGCAGGCGGGATGGGCAAGAGCATCCTGGTGGCGCACGCGGCGAGCGTCGCCGAGGAGAACGGCGTCGCCGTCGCCGTCGCCGCCTCGCGGGCGCAGACGGGCCACCTGCACCCCTTCGCCGTCTGGGGGCCCCTCCTCGCCTCCCTCTTCCCCCTCGGCCTCCTCCAGATGGTCCCCTACCTCGAGACGGAGGCCGACATCGCCCTCCTCGAGGACCTCGTCCGCATGCTGCGGCTCGAGGCCCCGGCGCCGGCGCAGGGCCCCGCCCCGCCCGCCTCCCACTCCCACCACTCCCACTCGCACTCGCACGGCCTCCTGGCGACCGCGGGGCCGGCGCGGGACCCGTCGCCCAGCAACCCCGCCCGCTCCTCGGCGCTGGCCGGCGGCTTCGCGAGCCTCCAGCAGGGCCCCTCCCGCACGCCCTCCACCTCCGCCGGCCCGCCCCCTGCGCCTCTCTCCCCGGCCCCTGCGCCTCGCCCATCGGGGGCCGGCGCGAGCCGGCGGGCCTCGGTCCGCTGGGTCGAGCTGGAGGCGGAGGGCCCCCGCCCGGCCCCGCCGGCCCTCGGCGGCAGCCTGCGGCGCGTCCCGAGCCACCCCGCGTGCCGCGGCGGCCCTCGAGGCGCTCGCCAGCCCGCCCCGCGTGCTCCCGCCCCTGGCGCCCCTGGCGCCTCCGGGGCGGCGGCCCCGCGCCGCACCTCCATCTCCCACTCCGAGGTCGTCGGCCTCCCCTTCGCCGCCTACGCCCACCGGCGGGCCTCCCTCCGGGGCCAGCCCGTCCCGCCCCCCGCCCCGGGGCCCGCCTCCCACGCCTCCCTCTCCTCCGCCGGTCCCTCCGGGCACGACGCGCGGGCCTCCTCGCCTCCGCCCCCGCAGCAGCAGCCGCCGCCGCCGGCGCCCTCGGCCAACGAGGGAGGGGGAGGAGGAGGAGGCTCGGTCCACCGCGCCTCGGTCGAGGGCTCCGTCCACCGCGGCGGCGGGGCGGGCTCGGGCGGGGGCGGCTCGGGCGGCGGCTCGGCGGCCGCCTCGCTGCACGGCTCGCCGAAGCCGTCGCCGCGGCCCTCGCGGCGGGCAGCACCCTCACGGCCTTCTTCGCCGGCGCCGAGGCCGCCCTCCGCTCCCTCGGCCTCCGCCGCCCCTCCGCCGTCGCCGCCGCCGGCCCCGCGCCCCCGAGCACCAGCACGAGGCGCCCCCTCCCGCCCCGACTCCCCCGTCGCCACCGCCACCGCCGCCGCCGCCGCCGCCGCCGCCGCCGCCGCCGCGCAGTGGGCGCCGGCGGGGCACTCGCTGCCGTCGGCGCCCCGCCTCTCGGTCTCCAACGCGGCGGGGATGGCGCCGGGCCCGGCGGAGCGGGGGGCGGAGGGCCGCGGCTACGGCTTCCGCGTCCTCCTCGCGCGCCTCATCCTCGCGCGGGCCTCGGGCCCGCAGCCCGTGCTGCTCGCGCTGGAGGACATGCACGGGGCCGACAGCCAGTCGTGGGCGGCCCTCGTCGAGCTGGCCTCGGCGATGCCGCAGCACCCGGCGGCGCGCGTCATGCTCGTCGTCTCGCTGCGCCCCCCGCCGCCCTTCTCCAGCGCGGCGCGCTCGACGGACTCGATGTCGCACCTGCCGCACTGCGTGCACCTCACGCTGGGGCCCATGTCGCGGGACGAGGTGACGGCGCTGGCGTGCGCCAAGCTGGGGGCGGAGAGCCTGCCGCGCCCCGCCGCCGACTTCATCTTCACGGAGACGAGCGGCGTCCCCTTCCTCGTCGTCGACTCGGCCCGAGCGCTGCTCTCCGAGGGCTTCCTCTCCGTCGACGCCGCCGGCGCCTGCTCGCTCGTCAAGACGCTGCGGCCGATCAAGCCCTCGGACAACGTGCGGGCGGCGCTCACGGCGCGCATGGACAGGCTCTCCCCCTCGCAGCTCCTCACCCTCAAGCTCGCCGCCGTCGTCGGAGTGCAGTTCACAGTGGTCCGCCCCTCAGATCTGATCTGATCTGATCTGATCCGATCTGATCCGATCTGATGCGATCTGAGCAGCGGGAGATCACGTGCGTGCACCCGCGGCGGCTGCGGCGCGGCTCGAGCTCTGCGCCCTCGGGCCGCCCCTCGGCGACGACGACGCCGCGGCGCGCCTCGACGGCCTCGCCCCAGGGCCCCGCCTCGCCCGGGGCCGCCGAGGCGGCGGCGGAGGCGGAGGCGGAGGCGGAGGAGGCGCTCGCGAACGACGTCACGAGCGACCTCGAGGCGCTCGAGGTCCTTGCCGTCGTGGTTCGCTCACCTGAGCCCGCTCACCTGAGCCCGCTCTGATGCGATGTGAGCTGAGCGGCGCTGCTTTCTTCGCGCGCAGCGGCGGGGCCCCGCGGCGCGGAGCCGGGCGGCGCGGCGTTCCGCGGAGGCGGACGGGGGCGCCGGCCAGTTCGCGGAGGAGCGGCGGCGGCGGCGGCGCGCGGCGTCGGTCGCGGCCTCGCTGCGCTCGGGGGGGGCCTCCGCCTCCGAGTTCGAGGAGGACGAGGAGGAGGAGGAGGAGTGGTCCTTCGCCAACGCCATCATGCAGGAGGCGCGCGCCCCCCCGCGCCTCTCTCCTCCCTTCCTTCCTTCCTTCCTTCCTTATTCTCCTCCCTCAGGTGGCGTACGGGCTGCTGCCCGTGCAGGAGCGGCGGGCGCTGCACCGCGTGCTCGCCCTCCACCACGAGGGCCGCCTGGCCTCCCTCGGGGAGGCCGCCTCGGGGGCCGCCGCCGCCGACCTCCCCGCCCTCTCCACCCTCGTCAACCACTTCCTCCACGCCGACGAGCCCCACAGGGCGCGCCCCGCCTTCCCCCTACCCCCCCTCATCTCTGACGCTTCGTTCGCAGGCGGCGGCGTACCTGGAGCGATGCGCGGCGGCTGCCCTCGAGAACTACGCGAACATCGAGGCGCGTACCCCCGCGCAGGCCACGCAGCCCGTCGGGCTAGCCTAGAACCAACCGCACCCGACCCCGCCCGAGCTCCGCGCTCACCATGGCTTCAGGCGGCGCGGCTGTACGAGGACCTGCTGCGGATCAACCCGGCGGCGGAGCCGGCGACCCGCGCCCGCTGGCTCCGCTCCCGCTCCGAGGTCCTCCACCGCATGGGGTACGTACCCCTCCCTCCCTTTTCTTTCCTTTTCTTTTCTTATCCTTTTCTTCCAGGCTGCACCGGGACGCGATGGAGGCGTGCCGGGCGGGCCTGCGGGCGCTGGGGCGGCCGCTGCCGGCCTCGCGCTGGCTCCTCCGCCTCCGCTGCGCCTTCGCGCGGGCCGGCCTCGCCCTGCGGCGCGCCCCGGCGCTGGAGGACCTGATCAGCCTGCCCGTGGCCGGCGCCGCCAAGAGCCGGCGGGCGGGCGCGGGGGCGGAGGCCGAGGAGGAGGCGGCGAGGCTCCTGCAGGTCGCCCGGTGGGGCGCCCTCCAGACCTCGGACGCCCCCCTCCACGACTACTGCGGCCTCGCCCTCGCCCGCGCCGCCCTCTCCGGCGCCATCCGCGGCGAGTCGGCGGCCGTCGGGCTCGCGGTCTTCGCGTCGGTCTGCGGGCTGGAGAGGCGGCACCGCAAGTCGGCCCTCTACTGCCAGCTCGCCCTCGAGCTCATATCGGAGGAGGGCACCTCGGACGAGGGCTGGCGCTCGGTCCTCTGGCACACGGGCCCCGCGCACCTCGCCGCCGGCCGCCTCGCCCGCGCCGAGCGCACCCTCTCGGCCCTCGCCGACCTGGGCGCCCAGAGCGGCGCCGTGCGGCCCGTGCTCGTCGCGAACATGTACCGCGCGATCGGGACGCTGCGGGGGCCCGGTACCCCCCCGGCCCTCGCCCACGCCCTCTACGCCTCGACGCTCGACGCGGCGGCGCGCGCCGACCGGCACCGCGACCTCACCGACGAGATGAGCATGGCGGCGGGGGCGGTGGCCGCCGCGACGCTGCTGCTGAGCCAGGACATGAGCGGGACGGCGCTGGAGCAGCTGGACGCCTTCGCGCGGGCCCACGAGGTGGCGGCGCTGGCGCCCCAGTACCGCGCCGCGCTGCTTGCGTGCCAGGCGCAGGCGATGCTGCGCTCGCACGGCCTCCGCCCGCGCGGCGCCGACGGCCGCACCGCCGCGCACGCCGCCGCCGACGCCGTAGCCCTCGTCACCTCCCCCGCCTTCTTCGCCTCCCAGGTCCGCCCCGCCCCGCCCCGCCCCGCCCCGCCCCGCCCCGCCCTCTGGTGGTCTAGACGGCCTAGACGATGGTGACGAGTGATGATCTGTGGATCCCACACTCTGCGTCTCGCCTCCTCCCCCTCTCTAGCGGCCCAACGGCCCCGCTCTCAAGCCAAGACTCGTCTAGATGGCCTAAGATCAAACAAACCCTCTTCCTCCTCCTCCTCCTCCTCCTCCCCCTCCTCCGAACTAGCTAGCTGACCCCGCTCCTTTGCCCCGCCCCCAGTTCTACATGGCGGACTACGTGGCGGGGGCCGTCTACGTGCTCGCCCTCTTCGCCGTCGACCGCCTCGTCGCCCACCCCGCCGCCGCCGCCGCCGCCGCCGCCGCCACGGCGCCCTCCACGCCCGGCCGGGGACCTCGGAGCGGCGGCGGCGCCCCGGGGCCTTCCGCACCACCTGGGGCCTCGTCCTCCAAAATCCGGCCCGGGGACCCCGGCGACGACGTCGCCGCCGAGCAGCCGCGGGAGAGGCACCCGGGCGCCGTCCTCCTCGCCACGCTGCCGACGGTGCCGCAGCGCAAGGCGGCCGAGGGGGCGGGCGGGAGCCGGGAGAACTCGCGGCGCATGCTCTCGGGCGCCACGGCGCGCTCCTCGCGCCGCTTCAACGCCGAGGCCCTCGCCGCCGCCCTCTCCTCCGCAGACGAGGCCGCCGCCGCCGCCTCCCCGCCGCCTCGCCGGCGGTGACGCTGGTCCGGCGCACGGCGTCGGGCATCGGCGCAAAGGCGCCCGCCTCGGCCCCGCCCGTGGACGCGGCGGCGGCGGCGGCGCAGGGCGCGCGGTACCTGGCGAGCCTGCGCGGCTTCCCCGTCGTCGCCCCGCTCGCCCTCGTCGGGTCCGGCCTCGCCGCCTCGGCACGCGGCGACGTGCCCGCGCCCGCCGCGACTTCGAGGCGGCCGCCTCGCTCGCGCGGGGCGGCCTGGGCCGCCCCGCCACGCCCGCGACCTCGGCCTCGCCCTGCTGCTCTCGGCGGCGCACGCCGACCCGGCGGGCCGGACTGGGGCGCCCCGTCCTCGACGAGGCGCTCTCGGCCCTCGCGGCCGCCGGGACCTCTACTTCGAGCGCGTCGCCCGCGCCCTCGCCGCCGCCCTCGCCCGCTCCCGCCCCCCGGGGCCCGCCCCGCCCCGCCCCGCCGGGGCTTCGGGGCCCGCCCCGCCGCCGCCCGCGCCCGCCCGTCGTCTTCGCGCCCTCGCCCCCTCCTCCAGCTCGGCGCTGGCCCCCGCGAGCGCCGGCGCCGGCGGGCCCGGCCCCCCGCTGCGCCCGAGCCCGGCGCCCTCGGGCGGCCCCTCGCCCACCGTCCGAGTTTCCTCCTTCCGTATCTTCGCCGAGCAGGCTTAGCGGGCCGCAGCCGCCCTTTTCCCTGTCCTGTGCTCTCTCTTCCCACGCCCACGGCCCCCGCGGCCGCTTTTTCCCCCCGATCGGTTCTTTTTCGGGCCTTCTTTTTCCTGGTCAGGACTTGGCCGTCGCCCAGTGTATACCGTAGTACGGGTTCGGCCCCCGCCGGCCCGGCGGGCCGCCCCCCTCTCTCTTTCTTAGTATGTTTGTGTACTTATGCGTACTTATTGATATGTGTGAATTACTCACTGAATGCTAGTTCATGCTAGCTAGTATATAATTCAATGAAGCCAGACTAGGCTGTAGTATCCTACGCAGTTTTACCTCAGAAGCATGTGTCAATTTCATAATCGAGATCTAGATCTGTGCACGTGCCACGGGGCCGCAGTGCACGTGGATTCCAGCTCACGGCCGCGGGGCCCACGCGTACGACTCACGGCCACGAGACGAGGCGCGCGGCCGAGGCTCGTGCTCGGCCTCTAGATCTAGATCTAGAGCCTGAGAACCTCGGAGCCTCGGATCGAGTCGCAAATTCAATGATTAATTAATATAAACGCGTCCGACGGTCTCCGCACACTGCCGGCGCCACAGTGCTGCAGTGCCAGGCGCTAGGCTGCCGCGCCTGGTGCGTGTGCATGTCATGTCAACTAGTACTTGGCAACGTGCACGTGGCAGTCGCTTAATACCGTGATCATGATATACTATGATGTACATAAACACCGACTGGGCACACTTTCGTAAACGTAACCACGATATCGATATCGATGTCTTTTCCAACGTTGACGTCTCAAAGAAGTTATCTAGCAAGGGACTGCGGCAACAAAAATGGACGGGAGGGCTTCTCGTCCGAAACATATCCGAAACAAAGCCGAACGCCACACGTCTGCCAAACACACATTCGAATCAGAGCGAAAAGCAAGCCACCGCTGTGCACCCGGAACCCCGAATAATCCTGACACCGCTACAACTGTACAACCCAAGCCAAGCGCCAGCGCCCCCTGCAGCAGCTGCCCCTACCGGGAAGCCCTCAAAGAGAGAGAGAGAGAGAGAGAGAAAGTCCTGCGGTCCCTAGGCCTACTCGAAGGCGCCGAAGTCGAAGAGGGCGTCCGCGTCGAAGGGGGCGGGGGCGGGGCTCCCCTCGGGCTTCGGGCCCCGCTGCTGCTGCCCCCCCTCCTCCACGTGCATTCCGTCCGCCGCCCCCGCCCCGCCGGCCCCTACGCCCCCGGCGGCCGCCGCCGCCGCCGCTGCGAGGGCGAGCCCCAGGGCGCTCGCCTCGTCCAGCTGGCCGATGAGGGTGCCCGGGAGGGCCGCCGGGCGGGCCGCGGTGGCCGCGGGGGCCGCCGGCCCCGGCCCCGGCCGCTGCGCATGCAGGAGCGCTCCCAGGAGCGTGGCGAGATCGACGGCGGGGGCGCCGGCGCCGCCGCCGCCGCCTTCGATGAGGTCGGAGAGGGCAGCGGCGGCGCCGCTGCTGGCGCTGCTGCTCCGGCGCCGCTTGAGGCCGCCGGCGGCCCAGGGTCCGGTCCGGCGGAGGGCGGCGGTGGCGGTGGCGGAGAGCAAAGGCGGCGCCGGGTCCGGCAGGCGCGGCGGCGTGCGGAGCGGTCCCGCCGGCTCCTCGTCGACCTCGCTGGCGAGAGCGAGCTCCGCCTCCTCCTCCTCCTCGCCCCGTCCCCTCCCCCCCTCCTCCTCCTCCTCCGATTCTGTCTCCTCGACGGCAGGCCGCCCCGCTCGAATCTGCTGCGCCCACGCCGCCGCCGCCGCCGCCTCGCCCTCGCTGGCGGCGGCCGCGGGAGCGGCGTCCGCAGGGGCGGGCTCGGGGCGGGGGACGGAGACCGAGGCGGCGGCGCGGCGGCGGCCGCGGCCGCGGCCGCGGCCGCCTGCGGGGCGCCGCGTGCGCTGCTGGCGGCGGGGCCGGCCCGAGGGGAAGTACATCTGCTCCTCGTCCGCCTCCGCCTCCGCCTCCGCCTCCGCCTGTGCCTGGTCGTCGTCGATGACCACCGCCTCGAGCTCCGGCGACTCCGGCGGCGGCGGCGGGCCGGCGGGGCGGCGGGGCGGTGGCGGCGGCGATGGCAGCCAGCTCTGCGCGGGCCGCGCCCGCCTCGGCCGCGCGCTCGGACGAGGCGGCCGCCGACGAGGCCGCCTCTCGCTCAGACGAGGTTCTGGCCGCCGCGGCCGGCGCCGACGCCGCGGCGAGGTGCGAGTGGGCCGCCGCGACGCGGCTGCTGCTGCGGCTGCCGTGGCCCGCCCCGCGCCGGCGCGCCGCCGCGGCGGGCCCGGCAGGCGATCCGGGCGCTCGAGGAGCTCCCGCGGGGCGGCGGCGCCCTCCACCGGCACCAGGTAGTGCGAGACCGCCTGCCGAACGGTCGAACCCAATCCTCTAAGGGAGGGCCGGGGGCTGCGAGGCGGACCGCAATGAGGGGCCCGCACGCGTCGCAGACGATGCGGACGGCCGAAGGGTCGGGGTCCGAGTCCTACAGGCAAGGCGGCGGCGCGCCCCCCTCAGAAACAGAGCGGGGCGAGCAAAGGAACGGGCAGGGCGGCGCGCCTTGTGGAGGACGGGCTTGCCGAGGAGGGGCCGGAGGTCCGCCTCGAGGTGCGCCTCGCAGCGGGCGAGGGGGCACGAGGCGCAGTGCACCACGCGGCCCCGGCACGCCCCGGGGCCCGACCCCTGCCCCGCGCGCGTCAGACGTCGTAGGGAACGTCGGGAGAGGAGAGGGAAGGCACCGGGGCCCAGCAGGCGTGCCAGGGGCACTCCCAGGGCACGTAGTTCGGGTCCTCGGCCCGCATCCGCGCCGTCGCTCGGAACGACGCCGGCGGGCGCTGCCGCGGGGTTCGAGGTAAGAACGAGGGGTACAAGGCGAGGGGTAGGAGAAGGCGCGGTTCGGGGGGCGGCACCTGGCTCGGGAGGAGGCAGTTCTTGTGGTACGTCTGCGCGGAGGAGGAGGAGAACGAAGGAATCAGTCGGGCGGGCGGGCGGGCGGGCGGGCGGAGAGGAAAGAACGGGGCCGGGATGGAAGGGGCGGGCGGGGCGGGGCGGGCGGACGTGCCTTGGTGCAGCCTGGGCGCTCGCAGGGGAGGAGCGAGCCGGCGCTGCCGGCCTTGCGCTTGCACGCGAAGCAGCGCTGCTCCTGCGCGCGCGCGAGCGAGCGGGCGAGCGTGAGCGGCAGGGGAGAAGGCTCGCCCGGGCTCAGAAGAGAGGCGAGAACGGCGTACCCGGTCGGCGGGGGAGGCGACGGCGCGGGATCGGCGCAGCGCCTCGGAGGCCGCGATCTTCGAGGCCGTGAAGGTCTCTGCGCGGGCGGCCAGGATTAGAGGAGGCCCAGGACAGGGCTAGGGGTAGAGGGTCAATCGCGTACCCCGAACGTAGGTCTCCATCATGATGGCGTTGCGCTCCGCCGCAGCCGCCGCCTGCGGGGCGGGGGTACGCACTCAGAGGGGCGGGGGGGCGGGGTGAAGGATGCCGGGCGGACCTGGGGCTGGGGCCGGCCCGGGTGGGAGCCGTACCCCCCCACGGGCCCCACGCCGACGCCGTGGGGCGGGTCGGGGCCGGGGCCGTGGCCGGCCGCAGGCGACGCCATTGGGGGTACAGGGAAGGAACCGGGGACGGGGGAGGAGCGGACGGAGAGGGGCGCCGGCGAGGGCGGCGCGGAGGCGGTGGTGGAGGAGGGCGTGGAGGGGTGCGCGGCCGGCGTCCCCCGGGCGAGCTTCTTGCCTCCGGGCCGGCCCCTGGGCGGCGTGGATCCGAAGGGCGCCGGCGCGGGAGTGAGCGCGGGCGGAGGCGGAGGCGGCGCGGTCTCCTCCACACCGCTGCTGCTGCTGGCGAGCTCGACGTACGCCGGGGCGCTCCCGTGGCCGTTGTCGTTGCCGTTGCTGCGCTCCTGCTGCTGCGGCGGCGGCGGCGAGGCGCGCGGGAGGGCGCGCTGCCCGAAGCGCCGCGTGGGCGCCTTGCCCGCTGGCTTCGTCACCGTGCGTACAATGGCGGGAGCCGGATCGCGCGCGGCGGCCCGCGCCGGCGTCCGCAGGAGAGCGGAGGCGGAGGGGGGCGCCGCTGCGGAGTCGGAGAGAGACGCGCCGTTCGAGTTCGCTGCGGGCGACGCGGCGCCGGCGGCGTTGTAGTTCGCGGGGCGGAAGCGGCGGACGGGGTGTCCCCACGGGGGCGGGGAGGCTCCCCTCTCGCGCGGCGGCGGCTGCGCGCGCGCGCAGCGGACGTTAGTTAGGCGTTCGCGAGGGATCGGGCGCGCGGCGCCGACCGGCGATTTGATGCGGATGATCGGAGGACGGAAGGCGGGCGGCGGCGGCGGCGGTGCGTGCGCGGGGGCGCCGAGCGCGTCGGCGGGGAGTGCCGGGGAGCGGGAGCGGTCGAGCACGGGCTGCTCGTCCAGCAGGTAGCGCTGGATGCCGGTGATGGCGGCTCCAGAGACGGGCGGAGAGGAGGCGACGGCGCGGATCGGGGCGGCGGCGCCGAGGAACGACGGAGGCAACGAGAGCGCGCCCTTGGACGCGGCGCCCTCGCGCTCAGAGGCGCCGTTCTTCCCGCCTCGCTTACCCTGCGCTCGCGTCATCCGCGCGATACGGCGCAACAACGCGCGCACATAGCGAGAACCCACCCCACGACGCTTAGGAGCCACGCGTTCCATCAGCGCTGCTGGAAAGGACCCGGCGTAGGACTGGGGTTGCTTGCTGAGATACCGGCCGGATCGTTCGTCGCGCTGCCGCGCCCCCTGCGTGCGCAGCGAACGTAAATGCAAGTTAGGAGAGGTAGAGTCGCTGCGGTGGCGATGTGCGCATGGCGGCGCTGAGGGAGGCGGACCCCGCCATGCGAGGATCAATTGTGAGAGCCGCCCGTAGGGCGATGCGGCG
Organism: Cyanophora paradoxa; assembly: GCA_004431415.1. Classification (NCBI taxonomy): domain Eukaryota; class Glaucocystophyceae; order Cyanophorales; family Cyanophoraceae; genus Cyanophora; species Cyanophora paradoxa. The sequence goes on along the minus strand of QPMI01000593.1, from coordinate 173,243 downwards.
ATGCCTGCCTACGCGGTAGCAGGTAATAGAAAAATGCTGCGCTGCTGCTGGGCACGCAAGAGTGCGCGGGAGTGCCGCGGGCGCCGATGGGAATTGGCCGCGACAACGAGGAGCGCGACTTTACCGCAGCCGTGGGCAAGCTGGAGGCGACTCGATCGCTGCGACGTTGACGCGGCGCGGCGCACGCGAACGCCGCGCCGGCGGAGGGCGATTCCTGCTGCGGCCTGCTGGGCGCGCCGTCAGCGCGCGGCGCCCGTCTCAAATGTGCGCAATGAGCGCGGCGCACCGCTTTCGATTGCCTACAACACAGCGCCGCTCGTGAAATCCGCGCCAAGCCTGCCAAAAGTAACTGACTGTACCCGTCTCGCGGCTCGCCTCCCCCTAATCGACCTGAGTCAGATCGCACGGGCTCGATCGGCCGCTCCTGAGGCTCTCGTCGACAACCACGGCGCCAGTAGAGCGCTTGTAGCACTTGGTTCTCAACCCCAGCCGAAGCGCTTGCCTCTCCTCGGCCAGTCCGCCGTAGCTGCCGCCTAGGCCTGCAGCCGCCGGCTAGAGTCAACCTCTGTGCTAGCTCCAGTAACCGCTAGATTTAGCTTTTAGAAGTCGTCCGCCGGCTCCGGGCGATTTCCGGATGGGCGGCAACGCCCTCCGCAGCGGGCCGACGCGGCGCCTGCCCAACGCCGAGTACCTGGAGCTCGTGGCGGAGCTCATCGCCCTCCTGAGGCCGCTCTTCAGGTCCGGACGCGCCGCGTCATCCCCTTGACCGCCCGCCTGCGCCGAGCCTCTCCCGCAGGCGCGTGAACGTGCTGCCGCACATCCGCTGCAAGGTGGACCACGGCGACATCGACCTGCTCGTCTCGGAGCCGGCGCAGCACGCGAGCTACGACGCGGCTGTCCCTGAGGTGGCCCGCCTCCTCGACGCGAAGGAGTACGTGAAGAACGACTCCACCGTCTCGTTCGAGTTCCGCGGCGCCCAGGTCGACATCGTGAGCCTTCAGCCGCTCAGCTCGAAGCTTCGATTACGCGCCGCCGCTGAGCCCCGCGCAGAAGTACATCGAGCCGGCGGAGTACGAGATGCACCTGACCTACAAGAGCTATGGCGACCTCGGCGTGCGCCCTCCTTTAATTTGACGCTTTCAAATACAGCGCGCGGCTCGATATCGATCTGAGGCCGAGCAGAACATCATGGGCACGATCGCGCACCACGTCGGCCTGACCTACGGCTCCGAGGGCCTCTGGATCAAATTTGGCGACTCGGACCTGCCCCGCGTGGACCTGACCTCGGACCCGCGCGCCTGCTTCGAGTTCCTCGGCTTCGACTACGACCGCTTCGCCCGCGGGTTCGACTCCTACGAGGAGGCCTTCGACTTCGTGACGGCCTCGCCGCTCTTCGATCCCAAAGCGTACGACTGCGCGGCGTTGAACCACGAGAACCGGCGCCGGCAGTTCAAGCGCCCCATGTTCGCCCGCTTCCTCGCCTGGCTGCGCGCCCGCGCCGAGGCCGGCGCCCCGTACGCCCCCTCCGGCTCGCCCCGGCCCCGCCTCAACTTCTGCCCCGCCGGCTGCTCCATGGTCGAGTGCGTGTACCCCCTCCCACTGGAGCCGTACCCCACTGAACTTGCCCGGGCGCACTGGCAGCTGGGCGCTGCGTCGCTTCGGAAAGGAGGAGCTCGTGAAGGAGGCGGCGCGCCGGCGGGCGGAGCGGCGCGCCATGGCCGCCCGCTTCAACGGGACCCTCCTGCGCTCCGTCACGGGCCTCACGGGCAAGCCCCTCGGCAGGTACCCCTCTGTCTACTTTCTTGTACTTTGTGTAAATCTTTAGCTATTTAGCTCATCCTCCTTGCAGCCTCCTGGAGGAGCTGCGGGCGCTGCCGGGCCTGGCGGAGGCGGTGCGGGCCGACGCGGCCGCCGGCGGAGGGACCGACGCCGCCGTGCGCGCCTTCGTCGAGGCGGAGTGGGCCCGGCGCCGCCCCGCGTGAGCGAGCCAGGCCCGGTTCTGGCGACGACTGCCGGCCCTTTGCACTCCCCTCGACGCCCCGCCGCCGAGGTGCAGCCGCCCTGCCTCCCATGCGCCACCCCTCCGAAGTTCGACCGCTGAGCTCGAGCCCGCTTCGCAGGCGCGCCCATGGCCAGCCCGACGCGCTCCTCTCCACCCCTCTGGCCTCCGGCCTCCGGGCCGGGTCGGGTCGGCCCACGCTCGCTGCCCGCGGCCCCTGCAGCTGGCATCCCCCGCATCAATATTCGACCCGGATATCGGTGTCGACTGGCCCGAGCCTTTAGCTGTAGCTAGGCTTTAAGGATGCCCGTGTCGAACTCGCCCCGCGGCCGCGACGTATATACGTAGGCAAAACATGTTCTATTGCTACACATTCTTCAGTACACAGAATCCGATGATCTGACATGGTATGTAATGCCAGTGCTATCATAAACATCCCGTCTGTCGTTTGAATCATTGGTGAATCAAAGCTTAAGGTAAAGAAAGAAAGAAAACCGTAATCGTGACCATGCATCCGTTTAAGTGAAAGCCGGGGCGGCTGCCGGCCCGGCGTCTAGCTACAGATCTAGGGCCCTACTCAATCATCTACAGTACAGCTGCGGCATCGATTGATGTCTCCTCTCCTGCCCACTCTCCTCTCTTCTCCTCGGCTCGCCTCCCCTAGTTGCTCTCCGCCTTCTTGGCGCGGCGGTACTCGACCTCCTCCTCACTCTCGGGCCACGTGTACTGCACCACCGGCTTCCCGTCCGGCACGTACCTGACGGAGAGAAAGAAAGAGAACTTAGCCAAGGTTCAAAAAGGAAGGGAGGGCCGAGCTGGGCGCACCGGCACTTCTTCCAGGAGTCGACGAGGCCCTCCCAGATGCCCATGTCGGACTTGTGGTACCAGGGCCCCATGATCGGCTTGATCGCCTCCGTCGCCTCCACGATGTGGTAGTGCGGGATCGTGTGGAACAGGTGGTGCACCACGTGCGTCCCTGCGCAGACGCGGCCGCTAAGACGTCCGGGGTACCGTGATGAACGGGATGGGCGGGGGGTACGCCGCACCGATGTCGTGGTGGATGTTGTTGATGAAGTCGCCGTAGTCGCGGTCGATGGTCGAGAGGGCGCCCCGCAGCTTCCGCCACGTACCCTTCCGGTACCACGGGACTGCGAAGCGGAGCCCCGTCAGCCGCAGACAGGGGGAGGCGGGGCGAGGCGACGCCGGCTCCGGCGGCGGCGCACTGGACTGGTCGGTGTGGTGGAGGTAGGTGACGAGGGCAAGCCACGCGGAGAAGATGATGTAGGGGGGGAGGTAGCTCGCGAGGACGGCCGCGGCGCCGAACTTGGTGGAGGCGGCGACCAGCGCGCCGATCCAGCCGGCGCACGCCAGCGTCGAGACCACGACGTCCTTCTGCTCGCGCGCGCCGTCGTCAGAACAGCGGGAGGAAACAAGGGCGGGGGGTGGAGGGCGCGCGCGCGCCTTCTGCTGGGGCTTCTTGAAAAGGTCCATGTTCGGGTCGAAGTGGCTCTTGGAGTCGCCGTTCTTGCCGCGGGCGCCGAGGAGGTAGAGGGGCCAGAGGAGGAGGAACCAGGGCAGCTCGAAGCGTGCCGCGCGGTCCCGCGCCTTCATCTTCTCGTAGTCCTGCCGGCCGCGGCGGCGGCGCGGGTGAGCGGCGCGAAGGGGCGAGGGGAGAGGGGAGGGGTCGTCTGGGGTAGAAACCTCGCGGGTGATGGGGTACCAGCTCTCGTCCTCGTCGACGTTGCCCGTCATAGCGTGGTGGTACGCGTGGCTGCGGGTTGGGGAGTCAGGGCCGCCCGGGGGATAGGGAGAATCGCCGAATCACTGGTGCGAACCTCATGCGCCAGGAGTGGTACGGCACGAGGATCGGAGTGTGCGTGATGTGGCCTGCACACGCGATCGGGGGCGACTCAGGCCTGAGCCGGCCGCCCGCGGCGGGGAGCGAGCCGGTGGGGCGGCCGCGGCCGCGCGCACCCATGATGCTGTTAATGTTGTTGTCCTTCGAGAAGGAGCCGTGGCCGCAGTCGTGCCCGACGACGAAGAGCGCCCAGAACATCTGGCGCGGGGCGAACGTCGGCGTCGGCGGGTCGAACGAGGCACCGGGGCCGCGCCGCCGCGAACGGCGATTAAGGAACGAAAAGAAATGGCTTACGGTTCCCTGGCACACCCAGTAGAGCGGCCAGACGAGGGCCATCGCCCAGACGGGCAGGACCGCGTTGAGGCCCCAGACTCCAGCGAGCAGGCCGCCGACGATGGCGAAGTCACGGATAGCGAAAGTCATCGAGCGCCATGTATCCGGCTCGAAGCAGTGCTCCGGAATCGCGCGGCGGAGCTGCGTACGTTGGACGGACCGCGCGTAAGCGGCACGTGATGCAAATCGAGCAAGGGGAGGTGAAGGGGGGGCGGTGCGCTTTACTAGCGGATTAAAGTCAGCGCTAAAAGAGGACGTCGGCTGAGGCCGTGGCGGGGCGGGGAACGCGAGGGTGAAGAGTGGCAGATCGTTCTGGCGCGTGGCACGAGCGGCGTGCGCACCTTGGAGAACGAGAAGGGGAGAGGCGGGAGTTCGTCCCACTTCGGCTTCTCGGCAGCCGGGGCGGCAGGGGAAGAGGTAGGGACCGACACCGCGTGGACCGCGAACTCCCGGTGCTGGGGCGTGCGCGGGGAGGAAGCGAGGAGGCGCCCGTTGCCGAAGAAAGAGCGCGCGGCGTCCAGCCGGGGCGCCCGCCGCAGCGCAGCCGGGGCCGCCCGCTGGCTCGTGCGCACCGAGCTCGCGCCAACGGCGCGGCTGGTGAACGGAACACATGCGGGCACGCCCGCAACGAAAGCCGCCTCCATCGCTGGAAGCCCTAGCTGTAGAAAAACGCCGAGACACCCGAGAACAAACTGCCCCACGCCGAGTCGACCCGCCAACCAAACGATCACGAAAAAAACGCGACCCCTCGAGCTCAGCGTGAAAGCGAGCGAAGCACTGTGAGCCGAAACAGCTTCCCATCGATATCATCTTTCGTGAGCCCAGCCGGCGCCGGAGCCCAGCAACGACAGCATATGGAGCAGCGCGCGGCACTCGCCGACAGGCCGCGCGACGGAGGGCGAGGTTGTGACGTGGGAAGCTTTTAAGAGCGCCTGCGCGTCGCGCTGGTCGACGTATACTCCGGCATGCATATATGAGCGAGGAGGAAGTTTTCATGGAGGTCCGGACCGGAGTTTCAGCCCCTAGGCCTCAGACGCGTACGGCGCGCGACGGCATGCCCAGTTCGCGGCGAAGCCTGAAGCACTAGCTGCAGCTGATCATGACAGGCGGAGGCGGAGAACGACGCCCTGCGGGCGGAGTACGCGCGGCGAAGGGAGGCGTCGACGAAGGACTCGTCTTCAAAGCAGCGGCGCCGGCGTGAAGATCTAGAGGATCCCGGAAGAGGCAGAACGGCGGGCGGCGGCCGCCGAAGCGGCGCCGGTCATGGCGCAAGCGCATTCCCCGCTCCGCATATCGCCGGCGGGCGCGCTGACGCGGGCTGGAGCTCGAGGAGCGTGTGCGGAGGCCTAGGTATGCCGTTTCAGGGGCGCAATTGCAAGACTCGACGATCCGGGTGTGGGACACGCGGAGCAATGTCTGCGTGAAGGTCCTGCAGGTGCCGTACCCCATCCCTGTGCCTGTACCCCTTGAGCGCGGGGCGCAGGGCCACCAGCGGGAGATCTACTCAATCGTGGAGCACAATAACGTGATCTTCTCCGGCTCCGAAGACAACACGGTACACCTTGATCCCCGCGTGCAGCCATACCCCCCGATAATCCTTTCCCTCTCCCAGGTCCGCGTCTGGTCTTAGGAGACGCTGACAGCTGTGAAATGCCTCGGCGGCCACAAGGCGCGCCCCAGTCCCCCCCCCCCCCCCCCCCCCGGGGGGTACCCCATCAAGGTACCCCGGCCCGGGGCCCGCCCTCGGCCCTCCCTTCACAGGAGGGGAAGCAAGAGCGGCTGCTGCTGAAAATTTCAAAGTGGTGCTGTTATTTAGAGAAAGACTGGAGTCGGCTGGGCGGGAACTCGGAAGGCGCTGTGCTGCATAGGATCACGAAGTCGAATCGATCGCCTCCCAGCCGCAGCTGCAGTGAAGATCAGCGCGCGCAGCGCAGATGCTGAGCGGAGGGCGTAAAGGAGACGGAGGCGGCGCACCGGGAGCTACAAGCGGGGCCCGGGCCGGGGCCGGGGCAGTCACTTGCGCTTGAGCTTGGAGGCGGCGCCCGTGTCGATGAACCAGTGCAGCGCGCCGGCCGTCGGCTTCACGAGCTTCGAGGGGACGGTCGTCGGATCGGCCGCCTGCAGAGGCGCGCGAGATCGGGCGTGAGCGCGAGCGACGGGCGGCGTGGCGCTGCGGAGCGGAGCGGGGCGCGCACGTCGTCCTCGAGGATCTTCTCGAGCACGTCGGCCTTCTCCGCGCCCGTGGAGACGAAGGCGACGACGCGTGAGGCGTTGAGGACGGGGAGCGTGAGCGTCACGCGCGACGGGGGCGGCTTCGGCGAGTCGAAGATGGGCGCGACCAGCTTGGTCGACTCCTGCAGGAGCGCGTGGCCCGGGAAAAGAGACGCGGTGTGGCCGTCCGGGCCCATTCCGAGCAGCATGAGGTCGAAGCGCGGCAGTGCGCCGCCCTCCTTCCACAGCGGCGCGCAGCCGCGGACGGCCGCCTCGTACGCCGTGGCCGCTTCGGCGGGCGGCAGCTCCGTCTTGACCGCGTACACCTGGCTCGCGGGAATGCCGACGACGTCGAGCAGCTGCTGCTTCACGAGCAGGTAATTCGAGTCCGGGTGGTCGAGCGGGACGCAGCGCTCGTCCGCCCAGAAGAGGTGCCACTTGCTCCAATCGACCTGGTCCTTCCACGGCGCCTTCCCGAGCGTCGCCGCGAAGAGCTTCGGCAGAGAGCCGCCGGAGATCGCCGCCGTGACCGCGCCGCGCTCGGCGACGGCCTTTTTGCAGTAGTCGACGATGAACGGCGCGAGGGCGTCGGAGATCGCGGCCCCCGACTGTTCGACGTGCAGCTGGTAGCTCATTTGGGCGGGCTGGAATGTGCGACGTACGCGGGCGCTCGACGTACGCGGCTGGGATGCGCCGGAGAAGCTGAAAGGCGCGACTGCCGGACGGACCGCCGGTGCAACAAAAGCCGACCTGTGCGCGCTGAGGCGATGCGGGTTTGCGGCGGCCGCGGGGTTGCACGTGCGCTGGCTGCCGGCGAGAGCGCAGGTCGTGAATGCGGTCATTGCAATACCCGGGTCGGAGTGCGTACATTGCGTAGCGTCCGTTCAGCCGGCGCAGGAGAGACGAATCGACGTGACTCGCAGCTAACGCTCTGCTAGCTGCACGCGGAGACGAGCTCGCTGCCGAGTCGCCGCCGAGTCGCTGCCAAGGCCAGTGCACAGTCGACAGCAGGTACGCTGCTCGCGGCGGTAAAGTAGCGTTGACCGCGCCGATCGCATGCTTAACAACCGCGGCAGCGGCGGGTGGCTGTGCGTTCGCTCAGCTATGGCGGCTCCGACCGCCGCGTTCAACACGCGCAAGATCCTCACGCTCGTCCTTGTCCGCAAGGAAGGGCACGTTTTGCTCGGTCAGAAGAAGCGCGGGTTCGGCCAGGGCTTCTGGAATGGCTTCGGCGGGAAGCTCGAGCAGGGTGAAACCTTGGAGCAGGTGTGCGCGCGTGCGGCGGCGCCGCGTCCGCTCGGCGCTTTGGGGTTCTAGTGCTCTGCCGCCGCTAAACGCCTTGCGCCGCCGCAGGCCGCTCACCGCGAGCTCTATGAGGAGGCCGGCATCAAAGCGCGGTGCGCTCTCTACCGGCGCGCTTCCTGTTCTGCGGCTCACGCATCCGGCGATCCCGCAGCGCCATGTTTCACCGGGGCGTTCTGGATTTCGACTGGTGAGCTCGAGAGCGCGCGCCGCGTGTCGACGCACCGTACTGACTGCTGCCGCGCCCCGCCGCGCGCTCGCAGGACGGACCCCTCCTTCTCCACGCCGCTGCAGGCAGGGCCGGGACGCGCGGTAGCCAGCGCGGGGCGGCTCACTCGGCGGGGCGCGCCCAGGTCCACGTGTTCGCCGTCCACGAGTGGGATGGCGAGCCCCACGAGACCGAAGAGGTGCGCTCCTTCCGAGCTCGAGGGCGCCCGGCCCGCGACTGCCGCCCCTTACGCCCGCGCCCGGCTGCAGATGAAACCGCAGTGGGTGAGCGGCTTCGTGAATTCACCCCACCCCCTCTGAGCGAGGATCTGAGCGATGTGCAGTATCACGAGAAGGAGATCCCTCTCGACAAGATGTGGTACGTGCGCCCCTCCCCAGGCTCTTGCGGGCTCCGGCTGGGCCGCTTCTCCTTCGTGGATTAGGGGTAGGGGTAGGGGTAGAGCGGGCTGCGCGTGGTAGGGGTACGGGGTAGATTGTGTTCAGTTCGCAGCTAACGCAAAGGCACCAGGCTTGACGACCGGTACTGGCTGCCCCTCTTCCTCGCCAACACGTGCGGCCCCTCCCCCTATCCCTCCCGTCTCTTTTTGACGCGTACCCTGACGTCGACTGCCCTGGCCCGGGCCCCTCGCAGGTACTTCCACGGGTGGTTCTACTTCCGCGGTGCGCGCCTCGCGTATCTTAAGCTTGCTGTCCGCCCCCGCGCCTTCCGTCAAGCGAGCCGTTGCCGGGTGCCGCGCTGGGGCAGGGGACGACCACTTGATCGACTTCAACATCAAGGCCGGCATGTGCCCCGACACGATCTGGCCGGAGGGCGGCCCGCACCACCTCTCGCAGGATAAATTCGGCACGATGAAGAACGGCGAGTTCATCGCTCCGCCCGCGGGGCTCACGCTCAGCGCGTGGCCCAAAGACCGCCCCAACCTTACGCCGCCGGCGAGCCCCTAGCTGCTGGCGTGTAGTCTAGTTTATCTATCAGAGAATGAAATTATATGTTTCGTTTGCAGCTAGAGAGACAGTGCGCAACCGCCGGGGCGTGAATTCACACGGCGTGCGAATGGCGTACATACGTGGGAGATCGAATTCGTAGGCTTCGCCAGCGCGACCCGGCGATTGACTCCCAGCCCCGTTTCTGCATGCCCAGCGCAATTCTAGAGCGCCCCGGCTGTACGGGCTAGCGGTCACCGCGGCCAATGCTGGGTCGATGATCGCTTGGCGCCAATACCCCGGCACGAGCAGCCACTGCCAGCCAGCGTGCATTATCCGAGCTGTCGGCCGCGTTCCGACGCTTCAGCTAGCCTCTGGGGGCTAAAAGAGAGCACCAGCTCATCCCCGGCCTTCGCCGTTTCAACGCTAGCACGCGCTGTTTGAGCGTCATCGGGGTGCGGGCAACCTTCCTGCTCACACAGCAGCTTCCATTCTGACGTACAAGGCCTTTCCCAGGCTCCCTCGACAGAGCGCGCAGTCGCCGTCCTTCCCGGGCCGCAGGGCGGTTCAACCGGTTCCCGCCGGCGAGCGGCACCAGCGTAGCTAGCCTGTCAGCACATACAGCACGCTCGTATAGCGTCAATTCCGCTCAGCCCGCGCGCGCCGCACCATGTCCACCCCGCAACCGGGGCGGCCTCGGTCGCGCACGCAGTTTGCTGCGGCGGCGAACGGGACGCCCAGCCCCAGGAACAGCCCAAGGCCGCCTTCAGCGTCGATACGCGCGCGGGACCGGAAGCTCTTCCCGCCGTCGGTCGCCTCCAGCTGCGGACTCCCGCGCAACAACAGCCTCTCGGACTTCGACCTCCTGGCCCGCTACGTCGCCGACAGCGCCTTGAACGACGTTGAACCGCGCAAGACGAGGTCGCCCGCGCCGCGCGGGCCGGCCAGCTTCGCGGATGTGGGCGAGATTCGATCGAGGAATCGTGACGCCTCGCCGGCCCCGGCGGCCGCGGTCCCGATGCGGAGGGCCGTATCCGTCGCCAACTTTGCGGACGGAGGCGACCTCGCCTCCGCGGGCGGCGCGGGCGACTTCGGATTCGATGGGCTCTCCGCCGGCCCGCACGCGAGCGTGGCGCAGAGCTGCCTGCAGATCTTCGCGGCCCTGCTGGACGCCGACGCCGCCAGCGAGTCGGGCCGCTCGACGCCGCTGCGCCGCGTCCGCTCCTCCCGCGCTCCCCTCTCCGAGCTCGGCGATTCGGCCTCCGAGTGCCCAGTGCGTGCCGCCCCCGCCTGCGCCACCCGCGCCCCGCTGAGCCGCCGTGCCCCGCCCCGCCCCGCAGGACCCCATATCCCCCGGGGAGCAGTCGCTCCCGGGTAGCCCCCCCTCGGAGGGCCCGCGGGGCCTCGCCCCCCCCTCCCCCCACGACATCGCCTCCGCCTTCCGCTCCCCGCACGCGTTCCGCCGCGTATCCCCCGCCCGCCCGCCCGCCCCCGTCGAGGAGGAACAAGCGGCGCCCGAGGCCCCGACCGCCCCCCCGCGCGAGGTGCGCGGCTCCTCCCCTCCCGCCCGCCCGCTCCCCGGCTGACCTCCTCTCTTCCCGCGGCAGGGGCCGGAAAAGGAGGAGGAGGGAGTGGAGGAGGAGGTGCACACGAGCCAGATGATCCCCAAGGCGCTGTGGGACGCCCAGCGCGCCGCCTCCGAGGCGGGCGGACCCGATGGCGAGGCCTCGGCCCCGCCCTCCGAGGCGGGCGAGGAGGGCGAGGGGGTACAGGAATCGAGGCTTGTGGAGGCGGGCGAGGAGGGCTCCGGGCTGGGCTCCTGGGTCGGCTGGCTGGCGGCCCAGGCGGCCAAGGTCGCCGGCGTGGGGGCCTCCCTGTACTTTGTGGGGCCCTTGGCCCCCCTCCTCGCACAGCGCGCCGCCGCCGTCGCCCTCGCCAACCCGAAGGCGCGTCGTACCCCGCCTCGCTTCCCCGCCCCCCCCTTAAATCTAGCGCAGATGACCTCGATGATCTTCGGGGCGCCGCTGGTGCGCTTCGTGACGACGCACACGCCGCTGCGCGCGGTCGTGCCGATCGTGGCGCGCGCGGGGGGCGCCGTGAACCACGCGCTCGTCTCGGCCGTGCTCCCCGTCGCCCTCTCGCGGCCCCTGGCGCCCCTCTTCTTCAACCGGCTGCTCGCCCCCGCCACCTTCTCGCCCGCCATGGGCCGGCTGCTCCTCGAGGGCCCCGCCGCCCACGCCACCATCTCCGAGCAGAGCGCCCCCCTCTTCAGGTATCCATCCATCTATCTATGCTCTCCTCGAATTATCTCTGGGCTGAGTTTTCCTCCGCCCTTTCGCAGCCAGGAGCACGTCCTGCAGCTCCTGTACAGCCCCTCCGTGGCGCCCCTGCTCTTCGGCCCGCGCTTCCTGCCCCTGCTCCTCTCCCCGGACAACGCCCGCCGCCTCCTCTCGCCCTCGACCGCCCGCCACGTCCTCAACGCCCGCGTGGCCGCGCACCTCCTGGGACCCTCGGTCGCCCCGCTCCTCTTCTCCCCGCCCGTCGCCGAGCGCCTCCTCTCCCCCGAGCTCGCCCCCGTCATCCTCGCCCCGCACTGCGCCGCCCTCCTCCTCGGCCCCGAGATGGGCCCCCTCCTCTCCGGCCCCGTCGCGGCCCCGCACCTGCTCTCGCCCCACGTCGCCCCGCTCCTCTTCTCGCCCCACGTCTCCGAGCTGCTCCTGGGTCCCGTCGCCGGCCCCCTGCTCCTCCGCAACGTGGCCCCCCGGCTCCTATCGCCCGCCCTCGCCGAGGCCTTCTTCGCGCCGCACATCACCCGCCACATGTTCGCCGTGGAGAACGTTCGCTTGATGCTCGCCCCGCACAACACGCGGGTCCTCTTCTCCCGCCGCCTCGCCCCGCTCCTCTTCAGCGGCCCCGTCGGCGCCGCCATGCTCGGGCCCGTCGCGGGCCCGGCCCTCCTCAGCCCCGAGACCGCGCCGCTGGTCATCAGCCCGGAGACGGCGCCCCTCATGTTCGGCGAGCACGCGGCTGGACTCCTCCTCGGCCCGGACTTCGGCCCGCACCTCTACTCGCCCCACTTCGGCCCCGTCCTCCTCTCGCCCCGCGTCGCTGCCCTGCTCCTCCAGCCTGGAGTGGCCGAGCACTTGTTGGGCCCCCGCGCCGCCCCGCACCTGATGGGCCCCCACATCGCCCCGCTCCTCCTCGGCCCCGAGTGCGGCCCGCTGCTCCTCTCGCCCCCGACCGCCCGCTTCCTGTTCGAGCCGCACGTGGCGCGCATCCTCCTCACGCGCCCCTACGTGGACCTCCTGCTCTCGCCCCTCGTCGCCCCGCTCCTCTTCGCCGAGCACAACGCCCCCTTCCTCCTCGACAACGAGGAGAACGCGCGGCTCCTCTTCAGCCCGGAGGTCGTACCCCTCCTCTTCGGGCCCGACTGCATGCCCCTCCTCCTCCGGCCCCACGTCCTCCGCCTCCTGGTACCCCCCCAGCTTCTGCCCCCCCCCCGTCCTACTTAACTGACGTACCCCCAGCTGGGCCCCGTGGCGCTGCCGCTGATGCTGAGCGAGGCGTCCGCGAGGCGGATGCGGAGCGCGCACGTGCTCGGCGCCTTCGTGAAGGGGCTCCTCCGGCCCCGCGCCCTCCTCCAGCTCTCCCTCACGATGACGGTGCACCCCGCCCCCACCCTAAGCTTCTCTGCGAGACTTGACGGGGCGAGCGCAGGTCCTCAGCGCGGAGCACTTCTCGCAGAACGTGCGCGCCGTGCTGCGCGCCGTCGCCGCGACGAGCCCCGCGGCCCGCGCCCGCGCCAAGTCCCTCTCCGCCTGGATCTCCCGCCTCGCGGGGCGCCTCGGCACCGTCGGGCGCTTCCTGGGGTACGCCGGCCTCAGCGGCGGCGGCGCCATCGCCCGCGTCCAGTCCGCCCTCGACCTCTCCGATCTGTAGGTGGGGGGGGGAACCCGGGGGGTACCCTCATCTCGCTTGTTTCTTTGGGATGCATATGTGTAAGCGGTTTTGGCGTAGTGGCCGGTCGTTTTCAAGCTTTGCTTTATGGACTAGGAAGCGTAATGGTTTCAAGCTCTTTTATTCGCGTAGGCCCGTTCGGGATGTGATTTTGTGTGTACAGTGCCACTGCAGCTGTGCCATCCGTTCGTCTAGTGTCATATTTGAGTCCTGTCGCGTGACTCGCATCTACATGAATCGATAATATCGACATCTGTGTAAAGATTGTAGCGCCGAGCTACGCTAGAGCTCGAGGCGCAGCGCGGAAAGGGCGAGTGCTGAGTTTCAAGCCTAGCTGTGAGAAGGGGCCCGGCCGGGGGCCCCTCAAAAACAGAGCGAAGGCGGGAAGCGTCTAACGTAAGCGAATTCGAAACGAGGGTCAAAAATCGCGGCGTCGCGATCACATGACGTGCATGGGGCCCGGCGCGCCGGGGCCGGGGCCCGGCCCGCCCTGCTTGCCGAACGCGTAGCTCTCCAGCGGCTTGGGAAGGAGCAGCCCCGTCCGGGGGTCTGCGTGCGCGCGTTCACGTCAGTGAGCAGCCGCGCGGGTCGGGCGGCTTGTGTTTTGATCCGAGAGAGCAGAGGCGCACCGCGGTTGATCGTCGTGCCGGGCTGCGCAGAGGAGGGGGAGGGAGGATGGAACGGGTGAGCGGGCCGCGAAAAAGAGCTGGGGCGGAGGCGGGGCGGGCGCACCGCGATGCTGTGCGCGGTGCCGCCGCCCATGCGGCGCCCCATGGAGCCGCCCCCGCCGCCCGGCCGGCTGCCGAAGCCGCCGCTGACCTGCGCGGCTCCTCAGGCCCCCGTCTCAGTGCGGCAAAGGGCGGGGGCCGCGCCTCGCTGCCGTTGCCGTAGTCGCCGGCGTACGCCGAATCCTGCGAGCGGCTGTTCGCGAAGTAGGCCTCCGCCCCGCCGCCCATGCCGCCCATGCCGCCCGCGCCGCCCGCGCCGGCGGGCCCGCCGAGCGGGGCCGGCCGGTCGGAGCGGGCGGCCGCCCGGCGGCGCCGCTCCTGCTCCTCGTCCTCGTCCGACTTGCCGAACGAGAAGAGCTTCTCGAGGCCGCCAAGGCGGAAGCCGCCCTCGCCCTTCTCCTTCTTGTCCGAGCCGCCGAAGAGCCCCGCGAAGGGGTTGGGCAGCGAGCTCCCCTCCCGCTGCGGCGTCTGCGGCTGCGGCTGCGGCTGCTGCGGCTGCTGCGGCGCCTGCGACGGGTGCGGCTGCGGGCCGGGGACGCCCCGGGGCCCGAAGAACTGCAGGCGGTCCTGCTGCGGGGGCAGCGGGCCCTGCGCCCCGTCCATCATCGCCCCCGGCCCCACTGCGAGGGGCGCCGCCGCCGTAGTACGCCGGCGGCGGCGGAGGCGGCTCGTCCCGCCGGGCGTAGCCGTAGGGCCCACCGGCGGGCCCATCGCGGGGCGCCGGGGCCGGCGGCCCCGCCCCGAAGCCCGGGCCGGCGCCCCTCAGCCGCTCAAGCTCCTGCTCCAGGGCCCTCGCCTGCGATCAAATCAGAGATCAAATTCGAGATCAAATCGGAGATCAAATCGGGGCGCACGCGGCCGGCGGCGGCGTTGACCTCGTCCTGGCACTGCTGCCGGATCGACGCGATGGCCCCGTCCAGCCGCCGCGCCAGCTCTGGGTACGGCGTCGTTTTCGGGATACGGTGTACCCCCCTCGAGAGCGAGGAGAATGGCGTACCCCGGTCGTGGGAGGCCTCCTCCAGGATGCGCTTGTTCTCCTCGCGAAGGTGAGCGTTCTCCCCCTCCAGCTGCGCGGCGGGCGATCGGTCGCCGGTCTCCTAGGGGCGTGCAGCAAACCGGCAAACCTCGGCGCAGCGCTTGCGGAGGGGCTCGGTGGCGGCGCGGTCGCGGAGGAGCGAGTCGACGTCCGCGCGGAGGCGGGCGATCTCGGCGTCGCGCGCCCGCAGCTCCTCCTGCAGCTGCGCCACCCGCGCCCGCGCCTCGCCGGAGGTCCCCCCCGCGAAGTCGAAGCGGCTGTTCGGGTCGAACGCCGACGCCGCGCGCTGCCGCGCCGCCGCGAACGACTCCGAGGGGCCCCCGCCCCCGCCCGGCCCCGGGTCGCCGCCCATGCTCCGCGTGGACGCGTGGTGGGCCCCCAGCGAGTTGTGCAGGCCGCCCGCCGGCGGCGCGGCCGGCCCCGCGGGGCCCTCCCCGAACGGCGCGGCCGGAGTGGCGTACCCCGAGCCGTAGCCGGGGCGCGCCCCGGGGCGGCGCTGCGGGCGGGCCCGGCGCCGGCGGAGGCAGTGTCGCCGAGGTAGGAGCGGGCGAGCAGCGCCGGGTCGGCAGCGATCGTCCCGTGCTGCCGCCACGCCTCCGCCATGTGGAAGACCCGCGAGGGCGCCTGCGCGGGGCCGCCGCCGCCGCCGCCGGGCTCGGCCAGCGCCGGGCCCGCCCCGCCCCGAAGGAGCTGTTGTGCGGGAGCAGGCGCGGCTCCTGCGGCGGGGCGCCCCCGCGGCGCCGGCGCCGGCCGGCCGCATTCCGCCGGCGCCGGTCGCGTAGTAGGGCGACTGGGCCCGGCGCGCCCCCGGCAGGCCCCGCGAGCCCCGCAGGGGCGAGGCGGGGCGGAAGCCGCCCCCCTGGGGGGCCGCCCCCTGGTCCAGGGACCGCTCCGTTTCCCCGTAGGCGCGCTCGTACCCCGCCCGGTCCCACGCCGAGGCAGGCCGCTGCGGCTGCCCGTACCCGTCCCCGCCGGCCGGAGCCAGCCCCGGGGTGGCCGCCCCCGAGCGGCTGTACCCCCCGCGCTCGGGGGCGTTCAAGTCCAGGGCGCGCTGGGAGCCGGCGACGGAGCCGGCGACGCTGGCGTCGCCCTCGGCGGCCCCCGAGCGGGCGAGCAGGTCCACGATCTCCCGGTGCGCCTTGTCCTTGGCCAGCTGCCGCGGCGTCCGCCCGTAGTTGTTCACCGCGTCCATCCGCTTCGGGTCGCCACCTGCCCTCCGAATAAGGAAGGAAAAGGAAAGCAAGCAAGAGAAGTTGTAAGGACCGGGCTCGTTGATCTTCTGGATGAGGAGGCGGGCGCACTCGACCTCGCCGGAGCGGGCCGCGAGGTGCAGCGGCGTGTCCCCAAAGATGTCCTTCGCGTCCACCTGCCCGCGAGGCCGCCGGTCAGCCCAAGAGCCTAAGAAGGGCGGGCGGGGGGCGGGGGCGGGCGGGCCTGGGCGCCGTAGTCGAGGAGCATGGCGACGACGCGGTCCTGCCCCGCGAAGACGGCGCTGTGGAGGGGCGTGTAGCCGCCCTCGTCCTTGGCGTCCAGCCGCGCCCCGAAATCGATCAGCTTCTTCACGCACTCCATCGAGCCGGCCGCCGCCGCCGTGTGCAGCGGCGTCCTCCCGTTCCGGTTCCGGCTGTCGTTCGCGTCTGCGGCCGGCGGCCGGCGCGGCGCGTCGGCGGCGGCGGCGGGCGTGGCTCGCGGGGACGCGGGCCGGGCGGCGCACCGGCGCCGTGCTTGAGGAGGAGCTCGGCCGCCTTCCAGTGGCCAGTCATGCAGGCCGCATGGAGCGGGGTGTAGTTGGAGGAGTCCCGCGAGTCGATCTGGGCCCCGTAGTCGATGAGCAGGGCCGCGCAGTTCAGGCTCCCGCACATCGCCGCGACGTGCAGCGGCGTCCTCCCCGTGTCCTGCGCCAGGCGGTTACGGCCCTGAGATGCAGTTCCGGCAGCGGCGCGGCGCTCGGGTGGTCCTATGCGCCGGCAGGGCCCTCGCTCGCGTGACACGCGTCGCCCGCTCGTCGGGCGGACCGGGAGCGCTGGTAGCACGCCGAGATATGCGATGCCAGGCTCAGCGGCGGCGCACCTTCTCGCGCTCATTGATATCGGCCTTGGCATCGATTAGAACGGCGCAGTTCACATAGTCGTCCTCCTGGCACACGCGGTGCAAGCTCGCCGGCTGCACCCGCATCGCGCCGACCGGCTGCAAGGTCGGCTGGGTGTTTGAGGCTCCTGGCTCGCAGCGGACTGTGACGGTGCTGGCCAATACGAAGGTGCGGTGAGCGCGGCAACCGAAGAGGGGTACGCCTACGACGACGAGCCTGCAGCCTGCAGCCCGAAGCCCACCAGTTTCCTGTCACGAAAACACGCGCGCAAGCTGGGTCAGTTCGCTGAAGGGGCAAACGCTCTGCAAAGCCCACGGGAATTTGATGAAAGGGGCCCCGAGAGGGGAAAAGGGCAAACGCTCCTGCCTGGGCTCGAACCAGGGACCTTTCGGTTAACAGCCGAACGCTCTACCGGCTGAGCCACAAGAGCTTGAAAAATTCGCGATCCCGTCAGGGTCCGCGTCCGGTCGCCGGCCCAGGCCGCACAACCGATCGCGCCGGCGCGCGCCGCGGCCGGCGCCGCTCGCGGCCGCGCCGCGCGGCGGTTGATCATGAGCGGCTCTCCTAGGCATGCCGCGGGCCGCAGAGCGGCGCAGACTGCCCGCAGCTGCAGAGTCACCCCTTAAGCTCAAGCGCTAGCTAGCTAGCTAGCTATAGCCTAGCTATAGTACTGCGCGCGGCCCGCGGCCGCGGGATCCCTGAGCGGGCCGGGCCCGGGGCGAAAAGGGCGAATTCGAGAGGGCGGAGGGGAGAAAGGGGCAAACGCTCCTGCCTGGGCTCGAACCAGGGACCTTTCGGTTAACAGCCGAACGCTCTACCGGCTGAGCCACAAGAGCTTGAAAAATTCGCGATCCCGTCAGGGTCCGGGTCCGGTCGCCGGCCCAGGCCGCACAACCGATCGCGCCGGCGCCGGCTGCGGTTGCATGATCATGGGCGAGCAGCCCAGCTCCCCTAGGCATGCCGCAGTATCATCCCTTCAGCTCGAGCGCTAGCTAGCTAGCTAGAGCGATCCGAGCCCGATAAGTTCCTCAAGTTCCTCACAACTTCCTCTACCGTACGCGTGGACCGCGGCGTGGTACCCTAGCTGGCGCATGCAATTTTCATTGATGGCGCACGTATATGTATGTGCGTGGATGGGATGTGTGACGTCGATCGACGCGCACGCGTACGCTTCCCGGGCGCCGGCGGCGGCCTGCAGCTGCAGCTGCCGAGCTGGCGAATCAGTGGCGAAACCGGGTGCGAGGGGCTAGACAGGCCGGTAATACTAGCGTTCTAATGCGCCAATCCTATGAAGTATGTATATGCCTTGTGTGTATCGAGTGCGGGGCGCAGGGGGCGTAAATATGCAAGCAGGAGTGGTGTATGGCATGCTGTACATCTATTGCAAATACGCGGGAGCTCGCCAGCAGTGGTCATCCCATATACGTCGCGGCGTCCGCGTGCTGCTCAGCACTGGGGCGCTTACGGCGGGTCTAGCGAGCAAGGCGTGCATGCGCGGCGCATATGCGTTCTTTTGCAGCCACAAGCTGGGGCCCGGCGCGGTCCCCGTCAGCTGCGGGAGCTGGCGAGAACTGATACCCCCCCGCCACCCCCCCCCCCTCGGCAAGCCGGCAGCATTCGTCCGGGAGCTCGGTAGTCAGAAGGTGCGCTCATGCATCATGCATCGAAGCAGTTTCCAGCCAACCAGCCTCAGCGAGCGCCGTGAAAAGGCTCGCTTCTCTGTTCAGCTGCTGTGTGGCCAATTGGCCACACGCCACAGAGAGCGATTGGATTAGCGCTGCGAGCAAGTTAGGCAGTTTATGTAGCTTCAAAGTAAGGCGACTCACAGTGTTAGATGAGCTGCTAAGTGTCCGGCTCTCGGTTGCAAGTTGCAGCTGCAGCTGCGCGATATGCATATGCTGCGCATGCATATGCTGTACATGTGTGGTCAAATGACCACGCGTACGTGCACACGCGAGCGAGAGGGCGGCAAATGCGCGCGTGTAGCTAATATAGATTCCTTATGCTGTATACTTGTTCTAGCTCTATAGTGCGCTTGCCGCTCCGCGTCCTATAGCTGCTAATCACAACGAGCTCGCGATTTTCAAGCAGAGCTGCTCACGATCACATGCGTGCGGCCGGCCGCACAGCTGCTCACGTGCGGTGCTAGCGCTGCGCCTGCAGAGTCCGACGGTCTGCGGGCGCAGAGTGACGTCGTGCTTGCTGGCTGCAATGCGTACCCCCCTTGCTGGCCGCCTGTCGACGTCGTCACTCTAAGCGGCGGGCTAACTAGCTGAAACGTTGCGTTTTGGCCTGCGCCTCATGTCGCAGCTGCTTGCGGCGCCCAGAACTGCGTGCTAGCGCTTGTGCGTGGTTGCAAGGTCGACCATACGGAGCCCAGTTCATAGACGCCGCCTGGCTGCAAAGATATCGGGTCTAGTCGTATAATGCTCCATGTTTTTGCACAAACGAAGCCCCTCAGACGCCGCGAACTCCTTTTTTAAAATCATACAGTTCTGGGACATCTGGAAAAGAGGGTTTCCGGCCTGTCATACCCCTGATAACCGGGAATCGCCGCGCGCGCGGCGGTGCCCGCGCCGGGAATCCGGGGATGACGGCGGGATCCCCGGATGCGACCCACAGTCCGCGCTTGGCCGGCCGCGACCGATCGAGATCGCGCTCCGGCGCCGTCGACGTCGACGCGTACGATCCTTGGTTCAAGTTCATGATCAAGCGCTAGCTTCTTGAGCTTGTGTCGCGACAAGCACGTGCACGGCGCGTCGGCGCCCCATGTGTCGGCCGCCGCCATTTGGCAGGATCAACTTTAGTTTTGATATCGATCAGCTGCTTTCTGCGCCGACTACCCGCCGGAGTTCAAGTCCCAGCGGTTTCGGTGGCGCGCGCATCCTGCAGCTAGCGCTGTGCGTCTGATTTCTGCGTGGCTTGGACCGCGGCCCGACACGGATCGATTCGCGGTGCAGCTGCAGCGCCCCGGCCCAGCTTCGATTCGAGGCAATTGCAATTTCCGGCGGCGTCGGCTCTAGGGGGCGTCGGCAGCGGCGGCCCCGGGCCCGAGCTCGAGGGCGTCATCAACGCGCACGTGCACGCGCGCTTCAACGTCAGTATAAATATGGACCTCGAGGCCGCTCGAGCTCGCGGGCCCTGCGCCTGCCCGCCCTCGCCCCCCTCGAGCTCGCGATCGCCCATCTGTGGGACCGCCGCCAGCTGCAGCCATGGCCAATTGCAAGGGCTCGTGCCCGAGCCCGAGCCCGAGGCGACCGAGCTCGCCCACAGCTACAGCACCCGGGAAAGCTCCATCGACGCCGGCGCAGAGCCCGCCACGCCCGCCTCGAGATCGCCGCTGAAAGCGCCGCCCGCGCCCGACATCGATCCCGACGAGCGGCCCTGGGTCCGGAGCTCGAGCGCCTTCTCGTGCGGGCCGGAGCCGGAGCGGGGCGGGGCGCTGCCGGCGCCCTCCGCCGCGGCCGCCGCCGGCTCCTTCCTCGGCATAGTCGCCTACGGCCTCCTCGTCGTCGCCCCGTGCGCACGAGCCCGCGCCCAGCCTCCTAAGGCTCCTAAGCGGCGCGCGCAGCTGGCTCCTCATACCCTTCCACAAGCTCTCCTTCGTCTGCCAGACCGCCGTCGTCGCCGTCCTCGTCAGCCCCCTGCTGGTGCGGGGCGGGCCCGGGGCCGCCGCCCCTCCCTTCCCTTTCCCCGCCCCGCCCCCGCCCCGCCCTCAACTCGCCGCAGGGCTTTCCCGTTATCTTCTGGTCCCTCTTCCTCAGGCGGCGCCCGGTGCGGCCTCGCCCCACCCCGGCCCTCGCCCCCATACCCCCACCGGATTCGAGCCTCGCCCGCCGCGCAGGGCGAGCCCTGGGTGGCCGCCGCGCTCCTGTTCGTCCAGTTGCTTTTCTGGGGCACCGGCGTTGCCACCGCCGCCGGCGTGGACCTCTCCCGCGCCGTGCCCGGCTGGGCCGGCCTCTTCGGCTTCTGGTGGCGCGCGCGCACCCCGCCCCCGCCCCCGCCCCCTCCCCCTCCCCCCCTCCGAGCCGCGCGGTCTCCGCAGGTACTGCCTCCTCATCGCGGCGACGGCGTTCGTGAGCTGGCGCCTGTGGGCCCTCCACGAGGCCCCCTGGGGCGGGGGCCCCTTCCTCCGCTCCCAGTCCTGGCGCCGCGCCCGCGCCTGCATCCTCTTCCTCTGCATACCCTCCCTCCTCCTCGTCGCCGAGATGGGGTACATGATCGGCATGAGCCTCCTCGACGGGCTTGGACGACGGTACACATGGACGCAGGCCCTCGCCAACGCGGTGCGCATGCGCGCGCGGCGCCGGCGCCCCGCCCGGCAACGGCCCCAGACCGGTACCCCCCTGATCCTCGGTACCCGTACGCCCCGCAGGTGATGTCGCTGTTCATCTTCGGCTCCTCGTGGGCCCTCTCGGCCCTCTTCGGGCCCTCCCTCCGCTCCGCCCCCTCCGCCTTTGGCCTGCGCGACCTCCTCCCGAGCTGGCGCCCCGGCCTGCGCGCCGCGCCGCCCCCGGACCGCCCCTTCCTCCTCCGCCTCGCTGACCGCGCCTTCGATCCGCCGCCCCCGCCCGCCGCCCCCGCCTCGCCTTCGCTGGGGCCGGCCTGCCCCCGCTCCGTCGAGCCCCGGAGGCGGCCCGAGCGGGGGGCGGCCGCCGCGCCCTCCTCGACGGACGGCGACGTGCTCCTCTTTGCATACCTCCTCTCCTCCAACCGTGTCTTCAAGACCGTCTGCTTCGGCTTCGTCCACAGCCCCGGCGTGCGCCCCGCGCCCCGTACCCCCCCCCCCCGCTCCTCCCCTCCCGCCCCGCCCCGCCCCGTGACCGTACCACCCCAGGTCTTCTTCGCGGGGCTCGCGGTCGACGCGGTGACGCTCCTGGCGCCGGCGCTGGCGTTTTTCAGCGACGACGGGCGGATCGGCCGCACTGCCCTCGCCCTCGCCCAGCGCTTTTTCCTCGCCGGGGGCGTCTCCGCCGCCGCCGCCGCCTCCTCCTCCCTCCGCTCTCTTTCCCCCTCCGGCCGCATCTCCCGCCGCCTCGCCGCCGCCTCCCGCCGCCCTTCCCGCCGCCCCTCGATCCCCCTCAGCCCCGCCGTCTCCCTGCGGGGATCCCCCGGCCACGCCAGGCGCTCGGCCCCCGCCTCCCCCCGACCCTTCTCCTCGCCTCAGCTCGCGCCCCGCCGCGTGTACCCCTCCGATGAACCCCCTGGCGGCCGCCCCCGTCGGCCCTCCTCCGTCGTCCTCGCTTCCCTCCCCTCCACCTCCCGGCGGCCCTCCTCCATCGCACTCACCCCCCTCCCCTCCAACTCCCGGAGCCCCTCCCCCCCCACCGGCGGCGGCGGCCTCCCCGGCCTCGCACCCGCCTACCTGCCCCTCCTCCCGCCGGCCGCCCTCCCCCCGCTGCGGGCGCCGCTGTACCCCGACGGCCGCTCGCTGGGAGGCCTGGGCCTGGGCGAGCCGTACCCCCTGCGGCTCGACCGCGTCTCCTTTGAGGGGTCCTCGTCCTGGGGCGGCGGCCCGCTCGGCCCGCCCCGGCCCTCGCGCGGGGCGGGGGCGGCGGCGCCGCGCCGCCCGCCCGGGCCCGCCGACGTCGCCGCGGGGCTGCGCGCGGCGGACCTGGCGGCCCGCGTCCACCGCAAGGTCGCCGTCCTCATGCTCATCCAGGCCCGCCCGCGTACCCCCCGCCCGCCCGATCGTGTACCCCCGCCGGCGCTCATTCGCGTACCCCCGCAGGCCCTCTCTGCGTTTCTCGCGAGCGCGCAGTTCGCGCTGACCGTCTCCCTCACGTCGCACCCTGGTCCATCTCCACGAGACCTACCCCTTCATGTGCCCCCTCCCCCACCCCTCCCCCCCCCTCGCGCCCCCCCCCCCCCCCCCCCCCCTCTCGCGCCCCCCTAGCGCCAACTCGGGCGGGCAGGGCGAAGGACGGCGGGGAGCGGCGGGCCTCGCTCGCCTTCTCCGTGGCCTCGGGCCTGCTCCCGCTGGCGCTCTTCCTCGCGACGGCGGCCGCCCTCTCCGCGGCGCGCCCCGTCGCCCGCCGCTCCTTCGCCCACGCCGCCGGCTTCCTCGTCGCCAACCGCGTGCCCCTCGCCCTCCTCCTGGGCAAGGTGGTGCTGTACCCCTTCATCGTCGGCCTCCCCCGCTTCGTCAACGTCCTCGCCTTCACCACCCCGCGCCTCTACGAGCACTCCCACGCGCACTGAATCGAATCGAGAACTCCGCTTGCACGAGAAGCGGAGCACATGTATATGCATATGGGATCTCGACTCATCGCATCTATAGCTACGCCTGGGGCTCCCTATCGGACGAGTAGAAGGCCTGCGCATGCGCATGTGGCAGGGCGGCGGGCGTCGCCGAGTCGGCGTCAGTAACTAATTGTAATTGAATATTAATGATTTTTCTACGACCGTCGGACGCCGCCGCTGGCCATGGCCGACAGCCCACGGGCTACGGGCCGGGCCAGCTGCGGGCACTGATCATGAGGCACGCATATGCGCACCTCGAGCTTGCGATCGAGCTCCCGGCTCCCGGAGTCCGCCTGGACCCGGGAAAAGCTCGTCCTAGGCCTAGCCGCTGAGCTCCGCTTCATCCGCCATCCTAGGCCTGCAGCTGTCGGCTTGCTCCGCGGCTCTTCAGCCCAGCCTTCTCGGCCTCGAACGCCTGCCGCTCGGCGTCCGACGGTCGGCCACTGGCCGCGGCAGGCCGCCTTTAATTTCGAATATTACTAAAAGTTATGATTAATTCGGCGCCTTCTTCGCAGAAGACGGCTTCTTCCCGGCTTGCAGCTGCGCACCCGTTCCCCGCGGCCGGCTTGGTCGTCGACGCGGGTCGCGCGCTCTGAGAGTCTGATCGATATCCTGATCATGATCATGAGTTCACCAGCGGCTGGGGTACGCAGTCACCGTACGCTTCGAATCGTGGAATTAATTTCTACAAACCGAAAATAGAGCAATTGCAACTTGCGCTGGCAAGCCTAAGCTAGTACCGGACTGTGGCTGGACTGTGGCTGGTGGTACGCCTACCGCGGCCTACTAAGTATGGGCCTAACTAAAGGGCAACGTTAACATCGATATCTACCGTATACGTAGCACAAAGTGACATTCTCGTACGACTTCGGGCGGAAAGTAGAGCTTCAATACAAATTGCGGCTGCTTCTGATGATAAGAACTCGCTTAACTGGGCTCGTCATCAATATCGAAGGTGCATGGATATGCAAATAAAAGCTTTAAGTATCTTAGTACGTGATGGGACGCCAGCGGCCCCCTCAAAAAGCGGGGATGAGAGGGCCGGCAGCGCCCCAGGCACAAGTGCCCGCCGCGCCCTGCTATATGGCCAGCGTCCTGCTCGGGCTCCGTACCCCTGCGCGCCGCTTAGAAGAAGAAGAAGAAGGAGGCGGGACAGGCGCGGCGACCCCGCGCACCGTTCACGGCGGGGCCTCCCTCCTTGGGGGAGGGGCCCGAGTAGAGGTCCCCGGGTACGGCGGGGAAGAGAGCCCCGCTGGACTCGTACATGACCGGCGAGGCGTAGAGGTTGCCGGCCCCCGGCGGGAGCCCCGCCGACGAGGCGGCGAGCAGCGGGGCCGGCGGGGGCGCCGCCGCCCCCGAGGCCCGCACCTCCTGCGTAGGGGCGAGCTTGCAGGCCTCGTCCAGGAGCGAGGGCACGGCCGGCGGCGGGCTCCGCTGCAGCTCCGTCACCGCCGGGGGGGGCCTGAGCGCGGCCGCCTCGTCAGCGGCCGGCCCGGGGCGTCCGGGGGGGGGTTCCCGAGCCGGGGGTACGCACTTCCCGATGATGTCGAGCTGCGACTTGGTGACCGCCAGGAGGTTCTTGATGTAGTTGCCCCTGGGAGGAGGGAACGGGCGTCAGGCGGGGGAGGGGTGGGGGGGGGGAAGGGATGGGGGTACTTGGGGAAGTCGCCGTAGTCGCCGCCGAAGGGGTTGTCGAGCTCGTCGGCGATGGAGAGCAGGCCCTGCGGGGGGCCGGGGTACGTCAGCGCGGCGCCGCGGGGCGGGGTACGCGCGCGCGCGGGGCTCGCCTCGTAGATGAGCATGTTGAAGAAGAGGATAAGGTACCCTGCGTGACATGGGACGTGGGCGGGGGGGGGGGGGGGGGGGGGGGGGAGGGGGAGGGGGGCGGGGCGGGGCGGACCCATGATGATGCGCTCGCCCTGCTTCTGCTGGAACCCGACGCCGAGCACCGTCGAGGCGTACAGCGTGATGAAGACCAGGTGCCTGCGCACCAAGGCGAACGCTCGCCCGGGCCCCGCGCAGCCGGCAGCGGGCGGCGCGCGGCGTGCGGGCGTGCGGACATCTTCACGATGATGGTGAGGAGGTGCACTGCGCGGCGGGGCGGGCGTCGGCGGCGTCGGCGCGGCGAACGAGGAAGGCAGAGGGGCGGGGCGGGGCGTGGCGGAGCGAAGCGGGGCGCACCGTAGGCGTAGGGGACCTGCGTGTGCAGGACCATGAAGATGTCCTGAGGGCGAACGAAGCACTCAGTGGAGGCCGAGACGGAACGGGACGAGGCGAGGCGGGGCGGGACGGGGCGGGCGGGGGCGGAGGCGCACCCCCGCGCTCCCGCGCATGGTGGTCAGATCGATCTGGAAGTTGGGAAGCATCGTCGAGGGGAAGACCTGCGGGGAAGCATGCATGCTTCAGAGGGCGCCGGTCTGGCTTCCGGCTGGCTGGCTGGCTGGCGGCCCCCGCGCACCATGCGGCCCGTGGCAGCGCAGTCGCGGACAAGGCACGCGACCCAGCTGTAGACTGCCGCGGCGGCGTGAGCGGCGGGGCGGGGCGGGGGCACGGCCCGGGCGGCCGGCCGGCCAGATGGCGGCCCGCACCCATCTGCCACTTGTTCGGGAGGGGCTTCTGCGGGGGGCGAGGCAGCGGCGTCACGCCCGGAAGCGGGGGGTGGGCGGGCGGGCGAGCGGGAGGGGGGTACGCACGAGGATCTTCCACTCCTCGGGGCTCATGAGCTGCAGCTGACCGTTCACCAGATCCTGAGGCCCGTCCCCCGCGTCAGAAGCGAGCGAAGGCAGCGCCAGGCAGTCCGGCGCGCAGCCGAGCAGTCTAGCGGGGTCGGGGCGGGCGGGCATCGAGCTAAGCTGAGATAAACTCAGTTAAGAGCCTACTCGTCTTAAGATATCCTACAAAGAAAAGATAGGGACGACAGCAAGCGGAGGCGAAGAAGCGAACAAAGCGGGGCGGCGGGGCGCACGTCGTAGTGGGCGTCGAGCTGGTCGGGGTTCAGGTCCGCCTCGAGGCCGGCCTGCTTGTACACCAGCACGTGCGCCAGGTTCGCGTACCGGATGATGTTGTACCTGCAGGGGCGGCGTCAGGCGGGGCGCGGGGCGGGGCGAGGTGAGGGCGTCTAGGGCTAGGCCGGCTCCGCCTAAGCCCCCGCCGGCATCGCTTCGCTTGAAGGCTGCGAGGGGCCGCCCCCGCGCCGCCCCTCCCTGCCTGCCTGCCCCGGGCGGGGCGGACCGGGCGCGGCGGGTGGCGTCGTCGTCGCCGACGATGTACGTGGCCACCTGGAGCGTGAAGTTGCCCGTGCGCCCGATGATCCCCTGCGCGCGGGCGGGACGAGCCGGCTCGGACCGCCGCCACGCCCCCCTGCGCCGCTCTCTCGGACCTGGAGGAGCTGCCGGTTCTGCCACCAGCGGCTGAACACCAGCGACACGAACATGCCGATCTGGGCGGGTATGAGGAGGCGGGCGCGGATCGTTAGGAGGAGCGGGCGAGAGCGGACGAGGAAGGCGACGACGCTGGAGAGGAGGAGCGCCTCGCCGTTGGCGAGCCTGCGCGAGCGTGAGCGAGCGGCGGAAGGAAGAGAGAAGGGGAGCGGGCGCTCACGGGATGCAGATCTGCCAGTCCGCCTGCGCCACAGTCGGGCCGCTCTTGTCGAACTTAGTCCAGTCCGACTTCGCCGGGTCGCACCTGCGGCGGTGAAAGCTGAGCCGAGACGATCCCACGCCCCGCGCGCGAGAAAAAAGGAGTGCCTGAAGTAGCCGAAGATGGTGGCTATGCCGCAGGAGAGCAACACCTGGACGATAATCCTCGCGTTGAAGACTGCGCGCGGCGGTTCCGTCGGCACGGCAACAGGGATTGAAAACCGGTGCAAACTCCTCGCACCCGTGCCGGTCCAGATTTGGAGGAAGGCCCTGCCGGGGAGCGCTCAGGGCGGATCAAATCCGCGAGGCGCCGGGGGCGGCGCCAGCGTGGCGGCGCGAACCATGTAAAGAGCCAATTCAGGTTGTAGCGCGTGATATTCACTCCGACTGCGTTTCGGTCAGCGGTCGGCAGCCTGCAAAACTCGCGACTGGGCTGCGAGACTTCTGGCCGCGTGCGCCTATCGCGAGCTTCTACACACGGAACGCACGTGGATCCCATTTAAGGTGCGGCGCCCACCCCTTCTTGTGATTCTTCGTTGGCGCTGGTTCGAAGGCGTTAGAAGCGAGAGCAAACGAGCGCGGGCACCCGCGGCGAACCTAAAGGACCGATAGTTGGGACTGGAGCCGGACTGCTGCCGGGAGGCGGCTTCGGCAGCGCGACTGCGCCCTCGGGAAACTGGGAGGCCCTGGGCCGCGGCTCGTCAGCGTTTTGTCCGAGCGGGGCGGCGGCAAGGCGTGCGCGACGAACTCTCTGTTTATAATGTATTTGTGATGCGCAGGATCCTGTAAAGGCTGCTGGCCGGTGATCACTTGCATGTCGGTGTTAACGACAGGCGGCGATGGGGCCGGCTCCGACAGCCCCGGCAACCGCATCGCTGCTATTCGGATGCTATCTAACGAAAGCTACTGCCGGCCGCGCGTCGTCGGTTGCGTCGTTTAGGAGATGACCTTGACCCCCCGCCCCGAAAGCTGCTGTCGAGAGTCGAGCTCAACATTTCGGAGCGCGAGCTGGCAGCACGCGAGCGCACAAGCCAGAAGGAGAGGTGGCATGTAAACAGTTGAGCTGAGCTACTCGCTCAACGGCCGGCGCGCAGCCGAGGCGCCGGCGCGATCGGTTGTGCGGCCTGGGCCGGCGACCGGACCCGGACCCTGACGGGATCGCGAATTTTTCAAGCTCTTGTGGCTCAGCCGGTAGAGCGTTCGGCTGTTAACCGAAAGGTCCCTGGTTCGAGCCCAGGCAGGAGCGTTTGCCCCTTTCTCCCCTCCGCCCTCTCGAATTCGCCCTTTTCGCCCCGGGCCCGGCCCGCTCAGGGATCCCGCGGCCGCGGGCCGCGCGCAGTACTATAGCTAGGCTATAGCTAGCTAGCTAGCTAGCGCTTGAGCTTAAGGGGTGACTCTGCAGCTGCGGGCAGTCTGCGCCGCTCTGCGGCCCGCGGCATGCCTAGGAGAGCCGCTCATGATCAACCGCCGCGCGGCGCGGCCGCGAGCGGCGCCGGCCGCGGCGCGCGCCGGCGCGATCGGTTGTGCGGCCTGGGCCGGCGACCGGACGCGGACCCTGACGGGATCGCGAATTTTTCAAGCTCTTGTGGCTCAGCCGGTAGAGCGTTCGGCTGTTAACCGAAAGGTCCCTGGTTCGAGCCCAGGCAGGAGCGTTTGCCTTTTCCCCTGCCGGGGCCCCTTTGCGTGGGCGTTTCCGAGCGTTTTCCTCTTCAGCGAACTGACCCAGCTTGCGCGCGTGTTTCGTGAAAGGAAACTCGGCTGCGGGCTGCAGCTGCAGGCTGCAGCTAGCTAGGCTCGTCGTCCTAGGCAGGCCTGGGCCCTGAGCCAGTAGAGCCCCTTTCGTGGGCGTTTTGAATATTAATTCAGAGCGCTTCCGCGAAGTTCCCTCTTATAATTAAGCGAACTGGCCTCTCCACAGCAGCAGCGGCGCCTTCGAATTCGGGGGCCTGGGTGGCGCCGGCAGCGGCGGCAGGCTTGCCTAGGAGCCGCTGAGCGCTAGCGTGCGCGTGGCCTGCCGCAGTGCCGCCGCCTGCATGCGCAGCTGGCTTCAGCTGCAGCTGGCCGTGGGCGCCGGCATGGTAGCTGCCAGTGCAGTCCCTCCTGGGCCCGGCCTCTGCCAGGCTGGGGCCGGGCTTCTGCGAACGTGCACGTTTATAGCTGCTGGGCCACGGGACAGACGTCAACGTCCGACGGTCGTTTCCTGCCGCAGTGCAGCTATTTACTAGCGTCGACTCCTACTGCATTACGAAGTCATCGGCTGTCCTGTACTGTGCTGCGGTTGCCCGGTCGATCCGGATCCGGGCAAGGTTCTGGAATCCAAGGGACTGTATACGTAGCCTAGTAGCCTAGTAGCTACATGGCTAGCTAGCTGTAGGCACCGTGGCACGGCGGCCAGCTACTTGTCCCTCGGCCCGAAGGCCTAGGCCCGAAGGCCTCTATATGCCCGCATCGCGCAACGCGCACGCGCATCGGCAGCGTTGGGAAGGATATCGATGCGCGTCGGCGTCACCGGCCGCGGGCTGTCGATGTCGATGTCCCTTGCAGTTCGTCGCGGCCAGCTGCAGCCGGGTCGTCCCAGCTCACGAGGAGGGTGGACACGGCGTCGTGCACGCAGAAGGTCAGGCCCGTCGCCAGCGCGCTTTTCTGCGCGCGCCGCGCCTGAGCCCACAGGCGGCGCGGGGGGCGAGGCCCGAAGGGGAAAGGGCGTGCACCGCAAGGGCGGGGGTCAGGCCCCGGAAGAGGCCCCGGGGGCCCTCGGCCCTCACGATCGCGAGCATGCGCGAGGCGACGGTACCCCCGCCGCCGGCCTGCGACGGGCTCACTGAGTCAGAGAAGACGAAGAAGTCTGCTGCGGGTACGGCGAACCGCCCCGGGTACGGCAGCCGAGGACCACTCCACCTGCATGCGCCGCTTCACCTGTCCCAGCGTGAGCCGGCGCGCGCGCCGGAGGGGGATACATGAGCACCAGGTCGAAGGGGTACGTGACAGCCTTAGCGGTGGCCCCCGCGACGGCGCCGGCGAACGAGCTGTCGAGGGCGCGGCTGCGCTCGCCCCCCGCCTGCCCGGGGCCCCGCGGCTCAGTGGGGCAGGGCGAAGCGGCGCCGACGGGGCGTGTGGGGTTACCGCTTCCAGGGCCGCCCTCATGGACTCGTATATCGAGAAGTGGAGGGCGACGCTGGGTACGATCTGCCCGGGCCCGGCGTCAGAGCGGGGGGAAGGGGGGAGAGGGGGGGGGGGGGGGAAGGGGGGGAGGGATGGGGGACCTGGCCGAGGGCCGGGGCGAGCCCGCGGAAGAAACCGCGCATCCAGGGGCCCTCCCTCCTCACCTCCTCGAACACCCGGCGGAACGTCGGGCGCGCCGCGGACTGCGCGCGCGCGGCGCTCGCGCGGAGAGGAGGAGAGGGAGGGGCGGGGGCGGGGGCGGGGGCCGGCCGGGCGCACGCTTTGGAGGCGCTGCAGGTCGCCCGCCTGCCGGGCGAGCCGCGTGCGGACGAGGTCCAGGGGGTACTGCGTACGCGCTCCCCGCTCGACGCGCGAACCGGGCGCGGGCAGGGCGCGGGGGGCGAAGCGGACCGTGGCTGCGGTGGCGACGGCGCCGGCCAGGGCCCCGCAGACGAGGGCCTCGGCCGGCTTGAAGCGCGAGTCGGCGGGTAGCATCCGCTGCTCGGACTGGTGAGCGAAAGGCGGGCCGGGCCCAAGCGGGCGGGCCGGGCCGGGCCGGGCCGGGCCGGGCGGGGCGGGGCAAGGGCGCACATCGACGGTCGTTTTCAGCTCGCTGTAAACCACAAACTGAACAGCGGCGTACGCTGCGCGGGCGGCGGGCATCAGCGGCATCTGGAGTGGGACGGGGGAGGGCGGCACGCGCGCACACGCCCATAGGTACTCTGCCGCGAGATTTCCCGTCCAGAAGGACACGATGCCGCCTGGACGCGGGAGATTTGAGGCGGAGGGGCTTCGAGGCGCGAAAAGAGGCGCGCGCGCGCGCTGCACCTCCGCGGTAGATGCGCTTGGAAGTCGAGACGAAGCAGCGGTCCTTATCGGGGTTGAGCTGCATGCTAATCTTCACGACATCCTGCGCTCTCTCGATGAGTCCCAGCCTCTGGACGCGGTCTAATGGCGCTCCACAATGAGCAATACAAGGCGCTCACCAGCGGCGCCACACACATCCGCGTGATTGCGCCTGAAACGGACCCCGCGAGGACCTCGCGGCGCCGGCGCTGGTGAGCTCCAGCTGCGGGGGCGGCGCTCGGGCCTGCGATACCCGCCGCCATCACCCGGCGAGATCGGCGCCCTCGAGCAGCGCGGCGCGCGTGCTGGTCTCCAGCCAGACGCCGCAGCCGGCGCGGGCGGCGAAGCTGGCGGCGAAAGTCGGCGCCGGCACTGCCGCTGCTTCTGCGGCGGTCTTTGCTCGCGCGGCGGTGTCAAGAACGCTGCTCAGCAGCTGCCGTCGTCACGCGCAAGCGTGACGCATCCACTCGGGCTGACACCAGAGTGTCGCTCACAGCCGTAAGGACGCGGTGCAGATGCTGCGGTTAGCCGCGCTGTGCTCGGTGTGCTAGCTGTGAGCTCAAGGTTTCTCTATGGCGACACGGGGTACGCCCTCTCAGAGCTCGAGACGCGTGGCCAGCGGAGGTCGGACTCCCAGGCGAGTCTGGCCCACTGGCTTGAAGAGCAAGAAGAAGCAGTAACAGCTTACAAGATCAGAAGTAGTCAGTCGCAAGCTTGCTCATCCCAGCTTGCTGTCCAGCCGAGAGCGGTACAGTGGGAAGCGTACAAGCCGCACGTATGCAGTGAGTAGCAGCGATCGATGATGGAGACTGCCTCGCCCGCGGGAGCTGCGGGCGGGCGCGGCGTGCCGCGGCCAAAGAGCGTTAGGCGGGTCATCAGCGAGCCCCACGACCCGGTGAGGCCGGCACTCAGACATATCTAGTGCGCCCGACTAACCAGGGAGGCGCACAGGTCCCTGGCGAAGGCTCCAGCACCACGATCGGGCGAAGGTATAGTGAAGGCCCCCCTTGTCGCAGCCGGGCTGGTCCGGGCTCTGAAGCCTCGCTCCTGCGACCTATCAGGCATACCTTGCCAACGCCCCCTTCGCCGCCGACCCTGTCAACGCCGTCTCGGCTGCCGAAGGTTTCCTTGAAGGGCAGGATCGTCCTGCACGACTACACTAGGGACGGAGACGATGGCGCCGGCGACGATGCAGGCTACACAGTGACCGACGAAGACGAGCCTGGGCGGCCCGCAGCCGCGCTCGACTTCCGGCGCGCCAACAGCTGCGACGAGACCTCGGATCGCCGCCGCATCACCGCGTGGCTGGGGAGCAGTCCCAGGTGCGTCGCCCGAGCGCTGTTCTCCTAGGGCGCGTATCCTCGTAGCAAGCGCCGCCGGCCCGCAGCCTGGACCCGCCCGCCCCCGTCGACGAGTCCCACTTAGCGGGGACGGCCTCCGATCAACTGGTCGACCGTCGCCGGTGCGAACGAGATAGCTACGGCTTTCTTCCCTTTCTAACACCTTTCCCCTTCCTTTCCCCGGCCCCGCAGCGTGCACAGGACGCTAGCGATCAACGTCAACGTCCAGCCGGGGCCGCAGCCGTCCCGCCCCACGGCCGCGCCCCGCCCCGGGGGGGCCGGCCTCGGGAGCTCGTTCCAAGCGAGCGGGCCGGCGCCGCCGGAGGAGGCGCGGCAGCGACGGCGCTCGCTGGCGACTGTGCTGCAGGAGCCGCCGTCCCCGAAGCTCGACGCCGGCGCGCCGGGCCCGGCGCCGGCGCCGGAGGCGCGCTTCGAGGGGCGGGAGCGGGACGAGCTGCCGGTGCCCGATTACCGCAGGCGGAACAGCGAGGTCCTCGCAGCGGTCGCCGCCCTCGCCGCCGCCTCGCCCCTCACCGAGCGCGACCCGCCGTCCCCTACTCCGCCCGCCCGGGCCCCGGCGGCGAGCCGGCTGCGCCGGCGCGGCCGCGCAACCTGCCGGCGCTGCAGGCGCCGCAGTCGCACTCCTCCATCGGGTCGGCGACGCCGCCCTCCCTGCCGCAGCCGACCCCGCCGTCCTCCCTCGGCGCCCTCGGCCCCGCGCGCGGCTCCGCCACCGCCTCCTCGTCCTCCTCCTCCTCGAACCCAAGGCCGCCCCCGCAGCCGGCGATAACGGCGGCGGCGGCGGCGTCGGCGCTGGGGCGGCGGCCCTCCTCGGACACCATCTCGGCCCTCCAGCTACAGGTCCCCTCCCCCGCCGTGCAGCCCCTCCTGCCCCGCCCCGCCGCCCCGCCGGCCCCGTCCCCGTCCCCGTCCCCGGCCCTGGGCCTGGGACCCGCAGTCACCCGCGTCGCCGGCTCCCCGGCCCTGGCCCGCCGCCGCGGCAGCCTGGACGCCTCCGTTCCCTTCGCCCTCGAGCGGCGCTCCCCGTCGCACTCGCCCGTGGGGCCGAGCCCCCTCGGCAGCCCGCGGCTCGCCATCCAGACCCTCACCCCGCTGCCGGGCTCCCCGCCCCTCCCCGCCCTCGCGCACCCCGAGCCCTCCGACTCGCCCCCGCTCCGGGGCTCCCCGCTGCCCCCGCTCGCCGCCAGCCCGTGCCGCCCCCCGGCCGCCCCCTGCCCCTTCCGGGCGCCCGTCATCACGTCGCCCTCGACGACGCGGCCGCCCTCGCCGCCGGGGCCGGCGCCCGAGGAGGAGGAGCACGCGTCGCCCTCCCGGCTCGCCACCCGGCACCGCCTCTCGGTGCAGGAGGCCCGCGGCGACGGCCCTTCGTCCCCCAGGGACAGGGACAGCCCGCCCCGCAGCCCCTCCAAGCAGGCGCGGCCGCCCGCCGCCCCGCCCCCCGCCCCGCCTGCCGCCCGCACTGACGCCTTCGCAGGTGCACTTCGACTCGTCGAAGAACACGGGCTCGCGCTCCCTCGCCTCGGCCTCCGCCGCCTCGGCCTCCCTCTCCTCCTCCTCCGCGGGGCCCGCCGGCCTCTCTGGCGCCGGCCTCGTCGTCCCCAAGCCCGACCTCCAGTCGAGCCCCTACTCGGACCACATCTCCCTCCCCGAGTCGGCCTTCGCGACCCTCAAGATGCTCCGGCCGCTCCTGCAGGCGACCGCCGCCCTCCGCTCCCGCGGCGGCTCAGGCGCCGCCGAGGGCGACGACGAGGACGAGGCGCGCCGCCGCCGCCGCGAGCGGCGCCGCGCCTCTCTGGCGGCCGAAGGCGCCGCGCCCGAGGCAAAGCGGAGGCAGGCGCCAAGCCTGCGCCGGCGGCGGCGCCCCCGGCGGCGGACCCGGCGGCCCGGCGGCGGTCCCTCCCGCCGCCCTCTAAGAGCCTGCCCGGCGTGGCCTTCTCCGTCATGCTCGGCGTGAAGATCGCCGGCCGGGCGCGGGCCGCCGGCGCCGCTGCCGCGAGGTCCGGGGCCCAGCCCGCGGAGGGCGCCGGCGAGAAGGCGGAGGGAAGGGCCCGGCGCGGGCGCCGGCGCGGCGGCGGTCGTTCGGGGACATCGAGGGGGAGCTCGCGGCGCGGCGGGAGCGGCTGGCCGGCTCCGGCTGGGACTCGGGCCTCGAGTCCGACGGATCCTCGTACCCCTCCTCGGCCGCCTCCTCGGCCGCCTCCTCGCGGGCCTCCTCGGTCGAGCCGGGGCGGCCGCGGCCGCCGCCTCCGAGGGCACCCGCTCCGTCCGCTCGGGCCGCTCGGGCCGCTCCCGGCGCTCCCAGCGCTCCCGGTCGCGCTCGCACCGCTCCACGCGGCGGGCGCGGGGCGTGCCGCGCAGCAGCAGCGACCCGGCGGCGGTCGCGGCGGCCGCGCTGGAGGCCCCACCCCCGCCGACCTGCTCGAGCTCGCTGCCTTCGCCGCCGGCGCCGCCCGCCGCCGCCCGGCCCCGCCCCCGCCGTCGAAGCCGAAGCCTCCTCCTCGTCCTCCTCCGCCGCCAGCCCGCCGCCCCTTCCGGGCTCCTCCGCCTCCTTCCAGGGCCTCCTCCCGCCCCGGGCCCCCTCCGCGGCGCCCTCGCCCTCGCCCTCGCCGGCGCCCTCGCCGGCGCCCGCGGCGAACCCGTCCGACGTGCTGGGACGCCTCCTGCGGGCCGCCCACTCCTCCGGCACCAAGACCGTGCGCCGCCCCCGCCCCCGCCCCCGC
Organism: Cyanophora paradoxa; assembly: GCA_004431415.1. Lineage (NCBI taxonomy): Eukaryota > Glaucocystophyceae > Cyanophorales > Cyanophoraceae > Cyanophora > Cyanophora paradoxa. Next base: position 138,608 of record QPMI01000593.1, on the reverse strand, counting down.
CTTCGGGGAAGCGGTTCAGCAGTCTGCTTCAGCTTTCGCCCGACCGCCGCACGCAGGTCATCGACATCGCGGCGGCGGGGGCGGGGCCGAGCGCGGGGGCCCCCTTCGTGCCTCGGCTCTCGCTTGACTCGGGCGGGGGCGGGGGCGCCTCCGCCGCCACCGACGCCATGGGCTTCCTCAACCTCTCCTCCTCGGTGCCCTCCGCCCCGCCCCGCTTCACCCCCCCCCCCAACTGACTGAGCCGGGGGGTACAGCTCTCGGCGATCGCGGGGCTGGCGGAGGCGGCGTCGCGCGTGACGTCGGGCGCCTACGTGCCCGACCGCGACGAGAGGCCGCCGGCGCCGCTGGTGCCGTCGATCCAGGCCGAGGGGCCCCCCGGGGGCGACGGCGAGGGGGGGTACGAGTACTCGACGGAGCCCTCGCACCGCCACGCGGACGACAAGGCGAGCCGCGGGGCCCGCCGCGCCCGCCCTCGGGAGTCGCCCACTGACTCGGCGAGGGCGCCGCAGGGCCTGCTGGCGGTGCCCCGCATCCCGCTCATGGAGCCCCGGCCGGCCGCCTCGCGCGCTCGCCGCAAGAGCACGGGCGGCGAGCCGGGGGCCGGGAGCGCGGCGCGGACCCGGGGCCACCGCCGGGCCTCCGTCCTCGGCCTGGTGGGGACGGGGCCCGGGGTGCCGGGCCTCATCGTCACGCCGCCCACCCCCGCCGGCCGCTAACCTGCGCCCCTCCCTCTTTTTTTCCAATGCCCGCGCGTCTAGATCTGTAGCTATTAGTGCTCCCCGCTTTTTTTTCTGCGAGGGGAGTTGTAGGTTACGAATTTGCACAATACGAGCAGTTTCATACTTTGATAATCAGCAGACGCTGAGCAGCGGCTCATAAATCACGGAGATCTAGAGGGCGATGGTTCGATCTTCTCGAGCTCAGCCGACGGATCCGGAAAGCTCAAGTGCAACATAAAGCTTTTGGCAACGGACATCGCCACTTAAAGCTTTTTCGATCGGCAGTGCTCGGCACGAGCTTGCAACAGGTGCAACTTGCAAGCGCATCGGATCCGGAGGCCAATAGCGGCGCATGCGTACCCCCCTAGCGTGCAGCCTGCTGCCGGCCAGTGCGCGCTGCCACCCGCTAGGTGGCCCAAAGCGAAGTAAATAGCGGCCATGAGATCGCTGTAGCGGTGCACAGCACGACGGCGAATCGGCCCCGATGTCGCCCCTCCTTGCGGCACACTTGCCGCAGCTCTTATGCAGGCAGCTGGAGGTGAACTGCACGTGGTGCGTAGCTCTTGCCTGGCCCTTTCGACTCGGGGCTGACGTGCGGCCCCGTCTTGCGGTTCTGGTGTAGCGATGCGGCGCTTGCGGCGGCCGTGCTTCACGTCGAGATCCCTGGCTTGTCAGCAGCTCTAGACGCATTTGCCCCTGCAGATAAGCTTTCTCGTGGCGTTCACCTGGACGCCGCTCGGGCCGCACTCAATGCACTGTTCGGAGACTTCGTTTCGACCCTCCAGCAGTGGGGCGCGGACGTTTGGTCCCTGGACGGTGCGGCGAGGTCTTTCCCGACTATCTGACGCCTTCTTACCGCCGCCCCCTTCGGCAGCTCTTTCGCACGGGACTGTGACGGCTCTCTGGGCGGAGCGTGCAGTGCAGCGTGGAGGGGGAGACGAGATCTCAGCGAGGCTCATCGAACGTGCAGGGGCGTGCGCGGCCGTGCTTCGGGAATGCCACCCCCGCTTCGATCTCGCCCCGGGCGTCTCGCTCGGAGTCTGGATCGGTCTCTCCTTCGGGCCGCTCTCCGTCGTGGACTTGGATGCAGACGGGGACCGCCGTGTGGCTATCCTCGCGGGAGATCCGCTGGCGCGCTTGCACCAGATGGGCTTCCCGCACCCGGAGCCCTCCGCGCCTTTCCCGAAGGCGCTGGACGACGAAGGCGATCCGCTCTACCACACCGCCTCTGTGCAGCCTTCCTCCTCTTCGAAACCGGCGTCGCCGCGCCGCGCGCCGACCCCGCCGGCCGGCGGCCTCGTCGTCTGTTCGCGGGCGTGGGGCGTCCTGTCAGCCCTTTCCTTCTTCTCCGGCCGCTCGGGCCACGGGGGGCACTTCCACGTTGACTCCGTTCTTCCATCTGCCTTCCTCCACCCCGCGCCGCCTTTCCCCGCCGATCTCTACCCGCCCAACGCCCGGGACGCGCCGCACCTGGGGCGCGCGCTCCGGCCGTACATGCCGGCGGTGTTCATGGCGCGCGCCGCGTCGGCCGCGTCGCTGGCGCCGCTGCAGAGCTGGGCGGCCGAGGGCTCCCTGACCTCTGTGGTCTACCTGCGCGTCTCGTGCCACCCACCCTCGCTCCACGAGGCCCTCGCGTCTGGGGACCAGCGCTTCGCCCGTGAGGCCGCTCTCTCCGCCGAGGCCGCCCTGCGCGCCGTCCACAGGTTCCCGCCTCGCCGGCCGCCCCGCCGGCCCCGTCCAACCGCTCACACCTCCTCCGCAGCGCGCTCGAGCACTACGACGGGACGATGCGATCCTTCTCGGTCGATCCGAACGGGGACGGGTTCCTTGTGGCCAGGCGCGCCTGCCCTCCTCCTGCCCCGGCCGCCCGCCCCGCGCGGCTCACGGACCGGCCCCGCGCGCAGCTTCGAGCTGCACGGGCGCACCCCCGGCATCCCGTTCGCCCCGGGCTCGGGGCACCACCCCTTCGCGCACATCTCCCCGGTCCGCCCACCCCGCGTGCACAGGGCGGCCCGCGCTCCGCTCACTCTCCCGCGCGCGCCGGCGCAGGTCCCCCACTCGCCGTCGCCCTCGGGCCTGGCGGTGGACGACTCCATGGAGGTCGAGGTGCCCCGCCCCTCCCTTCTCCTCATCCTCTGCCCCCCGCTCAGCGCCGAGGCAGGGCGACGAGTTCGGGAACGACTTCCGCTCCGTCTCTCCCGAGGTCCCCCCCTTCTTTCCTTTCCTTTCCTTTGATTTCCTTTCCTGGCTCAGACGCGCTCGCCTCAGACGCACGCCAAGTCGGTCTTCCTCCCGTTCGCGGGCGGCGGCGACGGCCCGCACTCGGCGCGCCAGGGGCGCCTGCAGTCCCCCGTGCGCCCGACTCACCCGGGCGGCCGCTCCCCTCTCCCGTTCCCTGACTCCGGCGCCCGCGCGCAGGCCGCGCGCGCCGTCGGCGCGGTCCTTGAGGCTCGCCAGCGCCTCCGGGACATCGGCATGCGGTGCGGCGCAGTGTCCAGCGCCGCCCGCCCGCCCGCCCGCCCCCGCCCGCGACTGAAGCGCGCGGCAGGGCCTCGGCCGGCGTCGGGACGGGCCTCGTCGCTCAGTTCCCGGTGGGCACGGACCTGCGCCGCTCCTACGGGCTCGTCGGCCGCGCCGTCGCCCTCGCCTCGCGCCTACTCGAGGCGTCCCGTGACGAGGTGCGGCCCCGCAAGCGGCAGCCGTTTCATGGCCCCGCCGCCCGCCCCTAAGCCCGGCGCCCGCGCGCAGGTGCTCTGCGACGAGGCGACGCGCGTGGGCGCCGGGAGCGCCGTGCGCTTCGAGCAGGCGTCGATCCCGGACGCGGGGGACGGGGCGGCGGCGGTGCGGGGCCGGCTGCACAGCGAGACGGTGTGCCACCGGGCGCTCTGGCACGCGGCGACGGTGGAGGTGGCGGGCCCGCCCCCGAAGGAGCGCCTCGTCGGGCGCGCCGGCGAGTCGGCGGCGCTGGGGAGCACCTGGCGGCGCTGCTGCGGGGCGGGCGGGGCGGCCTCGTCCTCGTCGAGGGCCCCGAGGGCTCCGGCAAGACCCGCCTCCTCGACGAGCTCGGCCGCCTCGCCGGCGCGCTCCTCCAGCGCTGCGCGCGGGGCGAGCTCCCCCCGGCCCCGCCCGCCTGCCCGCCTTGGACCTCAGCCAGCGCCGTGCGGCTCCCGCCGGCGCCCTACGGCCCCTGGCGCGCCGTCTTCCGCCAGCTCCTCGCCCTCCCCGCCTTCACCGGCGCCCTGGCCGACCTGGCCGCCCTCTGCGGGGCCGAGGAGGCCGCCGCCGCGCCGCCCCGCGCCGCCGGCCACGGCGCCCTCAGCACCGTGGTCGACCTGTCCGTCGAGGCGGCCCCCGGTGACCGGGACCGCGAGCGGGAGCGGGAGCGGGAGCGGGCGCCGCGGCCGCTCTTCGTGCCGGAGAGCGAGTTCTTCCGCGCGAACCCGGACCTCTGGCGCCTCGCCCCGCTGCTGGCGGACCTCCTCCCGCCCGATCTGGCCGAGGCGGAGGAGTCCGAGTTCACGCGGGGCATGCGCCGCGAGGCGCGGGAGGACGCGGCGCGCGAGGCGGCCGTGCGGCTCCTCGAGCACGCCTCTGCGGACGCCCCGCTGCTCGTCCTGCTCGACGGGGACGCCTCCCGCCTGGACGGGCCCTCGGCCGCCCTCCTCGAGGCCGCACTCAAGCGCTGCGGCGCCCTACTCGCGGTCGTCGCCACGCGCCGGCCGGTCCTCGGCGAGACCGCCCCGGGCCGCCGCTCGCCCCTCGGCCGCGCCGCCGCCTCCCTCACCCTCGTGCGCCGCCCGCGCTCCTCCTCCTCCTCCTCCTCCTCTGACGCGCCGGCGGCAGCACGGGCGGGACGTGGCGGCCGTGCGGCTGCCGGCGCTGCCGCTGGCGGACACCGCTTCGCTGGTGGCGCTGCGCCTGCAGGTCCCGCGCGTCCCGGGGGCCCTCGGCTCGGCGGTCTGGGCGGCCAGCGGCGGCGTCGCCCTCCTGGCCGAGCTCATCGCCTTCCACCTCCGCGACACGCTCCCCGACCTCAAAAAGCTCCTCGAGGTCCGCCGTCCATCTTCTTGCTTGGGTTCGGGTGGGACGCTGAGGCGCTCGCAGCTGCCGGAGGGCGCGCCGCTGCCGCGCGAGGTGGGCGAGCTCCCGGCGACGCTGGAGGCGGCGGCCGAGGCGCGCATCCGGCGGCTGGCGGCCCCCGAGGTGGCGGCGCTGGAGGCGGCGGCGGTGGCCGGCTGGGCCTTCTCGCTCCAGCACCTCTTCCACCTGCTGGGCGCGCGCACGGAGAAGGACCGGGCCCTGGCCTACGACCACCTGGCGGCCCTCCTGCAGGCCGACCTCGTGGCGCCCGCGCCCCGGCCCGGCCCCGGGCGCCCCGGCCCCGGGCCCGGCGACGCCCCGGCGGCGCCGCGGGGGACGGGCCCGCCACGGCGGGCCAGGGGGCCAGCCGAAGGCGCGGGGCGGGCGCGCGGACGCGCCGCCGGCGGCGCCGCCGGCCCTTTACGGATTCCGGCACGAGTGCGTGTGGGCGGCGGCGTACGGCCGCATCGACGCGGCGCGGCGCGGCGAGCTGCACGCCGCCTCGGCTGCTTTTCTGGAGCTGCGCAAGGGCGCCGAGCCGGCGCCCGACGCCTGCGCCATGCACCTCCACTGGTGCCACGCGTGGGCGCCTTCGCCGCCCGGCGCGCCGCGGGGAGCGCCCCGCCGACGCCGCGGGCGGCCCTGGGGCAAGAGGAGGGCGGGCTCGAGCGGGACCCTCAGCGCCTCCAGCGGTCCCGCGCCCTCGCCCTGGTCCACGCGGAGCGCGCCGCCGCCGCCGCGCGCCGCTGCGGGGCCCACGGCGAGGCGGCGCCGCTGTACGCCCGCCTGCTCCACCTGAGCGGCCTCCCCGCGGCGGCGCCGGCGCGCGAGCTCTGGCGCTGGCCGGCGCCCTCGGCCGCCTCGGAGGCGCCGGCCGGGGCGCCGCCGGCGGCGTGGGCGTGGGAGGCGGCCCTGTCCGAGTCGCTCCTGCGCGTCGGACAGGCGCGGGAGGCGGCGGCGGCCCTGCGGCGCGCCCTCCGCCTCGCGGGGCACGGCGCCCGCCCGCGGACGGACTGCCCCTGCGCGCCGCCACGGCCCTCCTCTGGCTCCGCGCCGGCCTCCGCGGCGGCGCCTGGCTCGACTCGGGGGACGCCCCGCCGCCCGCCGACGCCGCCGCCGGCGCGGGGGACGCCGCCGCCTGCGCCGAGGGCGCACGCCTCTACGGCCGCCTCGCCGCCCTCTGCTTCCACTCGGGCGACCCGGTCCGCCCCGCCCGCCCCGCCCGCTTTCTTCTCTTCTAACCCTCCGCCTCGCAGCGGGAGGGGGCGCACGCCGCGCTGCGCGCCGCGCAGCTCGCCCTCCGCGCCGGCCCCGCCTCGGCCCGCGGCGAGGCCGCCCGCGCCCTCTCGGCCGCCTCGGCCGCCGCGCTGTTCCTGGCCCCTCCCTCCCCTCGCTCCTGCCCCGCGCCAGGCGCCTCCCGTACCTCCTTGCCGCCCGCGCCCGGCGGGCCTGCGGGCCCTACGACCCGGGGCGCCCCTCCCGTCCTCCGACCCGCCCGGCCGCGAGCTGCCCCGGGACCCGTGGGACCCGCAGATGCGGGGCCTCGTCCCGCCGCCCGTGCCCACCGCGCCCCGCTCCCGGCCCCGGCGCCCTCGCCCCGCCGACGCCGACGGCGCCGCCGCCGCCGCCCTCGCCGCCGCCTCCTTTGCGATCGCGAACGCGCGCTTCCGGGAGGCGGCGGAGGCGGCGATCGCCTCGGCCGCGCTCTTCGAGGCGCAGTGCGACCGCGTGCGGCGGGAGGAGTCCCTCTGCGTCGGCGCCCTCGCCGACCTTGCCACGGGCGGCTACGCGCGCGCCTCGCTCGCGGCGGAGGAGGTCGCCGCCTCGGCGCGACTGCGGGGCGACCCCGCGGCCGCCTTTCGGGCCTGCCTGGTCCAGGTGCACTGCCAGCTGCCCCGGGGCCGCCTCGAGGAGGCCTCCTCGCTCCTCCAGTCGGCCGAGGCGCTCTTCGGGCGCGGCTCGCCGGCCGGCACCCGCCCCGTCGCCTCGTACCCCGCCGCGCTGGCGCCCGACGAGGCGGCGGCGGGGGGCCCGGGAGCGAGGCGCCGGCGCCGGCGGCGGCCCTGAGCCACGCGGACGCCCTCAGAGCGCTCATCGCGCACCGCAGCGGCGACGCCGCCGCGGCCGTCGCCCTCGCCGTGGCCGCCGTCGGCGCCCTCGCCGCGCAGCTCGACCCCGCCGCGACCGCCGCGCGCGCCCGGCGGCCGGCGCCCCGCCCCCGCCGGCCCGCCGGCCCCGAGGAGGACGCGTCGGTGCGGGGCGGCTTCCTCTGCTGCGGCGGCTGCCGTCGGACGGCGCCCGGCGGGAGCGGCGCCGCTGCCGCCGCCGGGCGGCGGCGGGGCGCGGCCGGCCGCGGGCTCGAGGTAGAGCCGGCGCCGCGCGACGTCGCGGGGGCCGTGGCGCGGGCGGCGGCGGCCGGCGGCTGGCCGGCGGAGGCCTTCCCGTGGGCGGCCACCGCCGGCTGGGGCCTCCTCCCCTCTCCGCCCTCGCCGAGGTCCTCCTCACGCCCCTCCTCGCCTCCTCGGCCCAGCGCGCCGCCGCCGCCGGGGCGTCCTCGGGCGAGATGCCGGCGGCGCGCCCGCGGGCCCCCGAGGCGCTCCCCGCCGGCGTCGAGGCGCACGCCCTCGAGTGGGCCTGCCGCACCCTCGTCTCCTGGCTCCTCGGCATCGGCCGCCTCCTCCCCGTCGCCATCCCCCCCGCCGAGTACTGGGTGCGCCCCGTACCCCTCCCCGGATCATCCCCCCCCCCTCACATTTTCCGTCAGCTCGGGGTGCTGTACGCGTCGTCGGGGCGCCTGGCGGAGGCCAAGCGGCAGTGGAAGCTCTGCATACGCGGCGCCGAGAAGGCCGGCATGCTCCGCGAGGTGAGCGGCGCCCAACTCCCCTCCAACCCATCGAATTAGCTAACCAACCCTCCAATTCGCGCGCGAGCAGGTCGGGCTGGGCCACCTGGCGATCGCGCGGCACGCGGCGTCGTCGGCGGAGTCGGCGCGGCACCACACGGCGCGTGCCGCCGACGCCTTCGGCAAGATCGAGGCCTCCCACGACCTCGCCCTCTGCCTCGCGTAGGCCCCCTCTTCTGCAAGTAGGCTCTCCGAAGCGGACCTTGTCCCGAGGATTAGTTGAGGATTCGTTGTACGATGTAGCTAGCTAGGGCTCGCGGTGTTGAGCGGGGGACGGGCGCCCCCACGTTTCTAGTACTGGATAGATTCAGCATGTTACTCTGTATTATTGGGGAAGGGAAAATCACTTCCCCTGTCCCTGTCCCTCGGGCCCAACCCTAGGCCTACCCCAAATCCCATTTCCCCGACCTCCGCAAAACCCGGGCCGCGCGGTATATCCTGAAAGCCCATCACAAGGGGATCCCGAAACCATGTCTCCCGGTCCCGTCCGACCAAAGGGTGATCCAGGAACAGGCACCAACACCCGGGACAAAAACGGGTCCAGCAACGCACAGGGAGCAGATGTACGAGTCAGACCAGTTCGAGGTTGTTGCCCGTATCATGCCCGACATTCCGTTCTGCGGGAGCGAGGCCGGACGCGTGCGCGGTCGCGTAGGAGGACGCCGCGTGCGCTAGCCAATCACATTGGAGAGTGCGTTAACTTACCCTGCGAAACCTCTTAAAGTACCCCCCGGCCGCTTTCTCCCTCCCCCCAGCGCTTCCTCTTCAGCTCGGCGCCGGCCGCGGCTTCAACTGTCACGCCTCTCTCGCGCGCGTGGCAGTTGGTCTAGCTAGCCGCGCCAGCCGCGCACACCGGCCACGCGCGCAAGCGGGCCACGTGCACGCCGGCCGTGCGCTCATGGCCACGACCGGCCGTGCTAGTTGCAACAAGTCCGACGGTCGACGTCGCTGCCCGCGCCCCCCCTGCCACTTCCTACACCCGCGCCGCCGGCCCCGCCCGGCCGCTTTGATTTCCGAAGTTCTCGAGCTCACTCCCGCACAGCTCGCGATCCGATGATCGGATAGCGCTCTCAGCGCTTGGCAGTCTGCTGCAGCTGTACATGTCGCTAGCCGCGCGCGCCAGCCGCGCACGCCACAGCCGCTCCAACCGCGCGCGCGCATGCAGATCGCGCGCGCTTTGCCCGCGCATGCGCATGCAGATCGCGCGCGCGCGGAGGCCAGCCTCCAAGGCAATTGCAAGCCTCGGCCGCGCGCCTCCCCGAGTCAAGTGCACGTGCAGGCACATAAGGTTCGATTTGTGATCATATGGCCATCCCGAGCTATGGCCATCCCCCGCCCGCCGGCCGCGGGCCGCGCCCCGGGCCCGGCGCCCGGGGCCCGCGACCTACCTCTAGCTATATATATAGATCTGGCCTAGCCTCGAGCTCGAGCTCGCGTAGGCCTCGAAGACAGCTCGCCTGGCATGGCCGCCTTAAATTCTGCATTTCAAGTTTCTTCCTCCAGCTCCGAGGCTCAGCGGCTTTGTTCCTTTTCCGGCCCGCCGGCCGAAGTCTCTAGATCTGCTCTCTAGCATCTAGATCTACATCTTTGGATTCGCCGAGGTTAAATTCCCTTCCCCGGACCCAACTGACGCGCACGGCAAGTCAGTGGCCCTTTTTATTATGGTTTTGTGTATGTGCAGTATCGTGCATATTTTGCACATGTAGAACGTACGATTGCGTTGCGCGAACTACGAACGAGCTCGAGTCGGGGGGCCTGGGGGAGGGGAAGGGGGGGGGGGGGGGGGGGGGGGGAGGAGGGGGCGCCCGTTGAGGGTACGGGATTCGGCCTGCGGGGCCGGCGCCGGCCTGGGAGAAGGGGGGGGACCCGCCCGTTGAGGGTACGGGATTCGACATTATGACGAATGACGTCGACGTCGCTACGGTCGGACCGGGTATACGTACGCTGTGCCAGCTTCCGAGTTCGTCATGACGAAGATGCCCCCCCCCCCCCCCCCCCCCCCCCTCGATCGCGAGCTCCCCCCGGCTCCTTGGCCTAAACGCCGACGGCGCTCGCAGGCGCTGGAGTTCGCGATCTCGGCGGTGCGAAGGGGCCAAGACGCCAAGCTGTAATCCGACCGTCGACGTTGGGCCGGACCTCAATATTGCAAGCTTGTGGCTTGTTCTTGTTCTTGTTGCTCCGTACTATGGCATGTATGGTATGCGGCAGTATCATGCTTAGCCTTTGTCTGTACTACAGAAGCACGTGCGGAAGAAACGATCGCGTTGCGGAATGCGGGCGAACCGAGGGCAGCCTGACGAGGGGCCGGCCGCGGCCAGAGACGCGTGGCGCGGAGTCTGACGGTCATGCACTGCAGCTTGGCGTCGAGCGGTCAGCCACGCGTGTTGCCGTTGACCTTGTCGGGGCGCCGGCCGCTGGCGAGATACGCCGCGATCTTCGGGCGCGCCGCCATGCTGCGGTCAGGGGCCGGGGCCGCGGATCAAATCACGTGCCCGAGGCCCGGACCCCCCTGGCCCGCGCGCGCGCACCGGGCGTGGTAGGCCTTGAGCGTGGGGAAGGCGTCGAGGTGCTGCGCGTTGATGCGCGACCAGTTCTCCAGCATGTCAAAGAGCGAGTAGTCCTGGCCGCACCGCAAATTGTGATCAGCGGAGGAGGGAGAAGAAGGGGGCGCGAATCAGAGGCAGGGCGGCGGCGCGCGCTAAATGCACGGAAGTTCGAAGCCAACGCTAGAAAGCCGTTTTAAGAATGTTAGGGCGACGGCGCACGGCGTAGGTGATCTCCGCGCCCGCGAGGAACTCGCCCCCGTTGCGCTTGATCATGTTCTCGAAGTGGCCGTACCTGCGGGGGGAGGGGGTACACGGAGCTTAGATCGGGAGGGTACGGGCTACGAAGGGGGCGAGGGAGGGGGTACGAACCACTTGGGCATGCCCTCCTTCTTGAGGGCCTCGATGGTCCCGTCGTAGTCGCCTGCGCACCGGCGAGAGCGTCGGCGAAGGGGGCGGAGCGCGGCGCGGCGAGGCGCGGCGTCGACGGACCGTAGATGGTCTTGAGGTACTCGCGGCTGCCGTCGAAGGAAGGGGCGGGCACAGAGCGCAGCGCCGGCGTCGGCGGATCGAAAGGGCGGAAAGGCAGCGCGGCGCGGCGCACCGCATGTCCTCCACGCCGTCGGCGGCGACATCGGCCTGCGCGTACGCAAGCGCAACAAGGAGTCAGCGGCCTGCATGCGGGGCTGCGCAGACGGAGCGGGCGAGGGGAGAGACTGCTTACAATCATCTGCAGCTTTTCCGTCGAGCCGATCACCTTGTGCCGGCGAGCCAACATGCGCAGCATCGCGCCCGACTGGACCCAGGACGCCCCATCGACGTCGATGAACTGCGGGAGCTGACCTGCGCGGACAACGGCGTCAGAGATTCGAGAAGTTGGTCGTTCAGCAGAAGCAAGCGAGCACCGAAGGCGAGAGTGCCATCATCCGTGTGCGCCTTCTTGTACGTCGGCCCTGTACAAGTGCGTATTTCAGCATGCGCGCAGCTGCCGAAGAGCGGCGGCACTGCAAAGTCGTACAGTCGGGGGTCGGCGCTACGACCTCGTAGGGCCTGTGCATGGCGTCAGAGCTAAGCGGTAAATGGCCTCCAGGGCCTCAGAGCCGCATGCGTCGTCAAGCGGCGCTGACGCTCACACTTCGAGGTCCTCCAGGAGGAGACGAACGGCCTCCGCACGCCCGCGAATTGCTGCACGTTTCAAGCTTCAGCTCGTTCTAGCAGAGCTGGGCACGGAAGCACGTACGGAAGTACACGATCTGCGCACGCGAGAGTGCGTCAGTGGAGGCAAGTTCGTCAGCGCAGAACGAGCTCGTCGGGTGCTGGCTAACCTTGAACTTCGGAGGGCCAGCAGGGGTGGATTCTGAAGCGCCCATGGTGCCACTTGCTCAAGTCTGAGAAGTCTCGCCGGTGGGGCTACACGAATTTCGGGTCGACGGTGACGGGCCGATGAGCGCGCTGGCCAGGGGCCTTCAGAAGAAGGCCGCGGATACCGGAGCACCCGCTGCACCAGCCGCGGGGGCGCCTGCGAAGCCGGCTAAGCCGGCCACCGGAGCTGGTGCGTCGGAGTTCCTCAAGGGCCGCGCCGCTGCTCGCGCCGCTCCTCACCCTTCGCAGCAGCCCCTGCAAAGCCCGGGAACACGCTCGCTGCCTCCCTGAACACGTACGCTTCAAATCCGACACCCGCGCGCCGCCTTGCGAGCCTTGCCGCAGGCTTGCGACTGCCAAGAGCGATGGAAAGGCGGCTGCAGCTCCTGGTGAGCCCATAGCTAACACTTGCGAGCGAGCCGCCTCTCAGCTCGCGTGCAGCCGCCAAGGCCTCAGTTGCGGGCATCAAGTCCACTCAGTCCGCGCCGGCGGCGGCGCCGAAGCCGGCCGCGGGCGGCCTGCGGGCCAGTATAGCCACGTGCGTTCCCGCGGCTGTCGCGGGTCGCCTCCCGCTACGCCGCTGATCCCTTTGCAGAATGGCTGCGCAGAAGACCGCGCCGCCTCCGGTGCGGCGCGCGGCCCGCGGAACGCGCTTCGGTCGCTGAGCGCCCCTCGCGCAGGCCCCTGAGCCCGAGCCGGTGCCCGCGGAGGAGCCCGAAGCCGCGCCCGCGGAGCCCCAGGCGGCGCCCGAGGAGGCCGCGCCAGCGCAGGAGGCGGCGCAGGCGCCCGAGGCGCCGCCCGCGGGCGGCAGCGCGGCCGGGGCGGAGCACGATCTCGAAGACGACGAGGAGGACGCGAAGTTCATCGCTGAGATGAAGCAGAGGCGCGCCCGCCCGCCCGCCCCCCCCGCGCCGGGCCGCGGGCGAGCGGTGCCGGGTCGAACAAGCCGCGCCGCGCAGGTACGCGGCGGCCGGCGGCGTACCCCCCGAGGACGACGACGACGACGACGAGTTCTTTGCGGAGATCGAGGGGCGCGAGCCGCGCAAGAAGGCCCCTCCCCCTGCCCCGCCGTTGCTGGAGCAGGAGCCCGGCGGCCCGCAGGGCGTGCCCCTTCCGGAGCCCAGCGGCGATGTACCCCTTCCGGAGCCGAGCGGCGGCGTGCCGCTTCCGGAGCCCAGCGGCGTTCCCCTTCCGGAGCCCAGCGGCGTGTCCCTCCCAGAACCCAGCGGCGTACCCCTCCCGGAGCCCACCGGCGTAACCCTCCCAGAGCCCTCCGGCGTACCCCTCCCCGACCCAGCCCCATCCGCCGCCGCGCACCCGCCCCCGGAAGAGGGCGCCGCGGCACCTCCCCCGGATCCGCAGGCCAGCGCCGTGGTGGAGCATCCGGCGGCGGCGGCGGCCGAGGCGCCGGCCGCCGCCCCGGCCCCCGCCGTCGAGCCAGCGCCCGAGGCGTCCGACGCCGCCCCGGCGGCCGTCCCGCCCCCCGAGCCCAGCGCCGCGCCCCTTCCTCCAACCTCGGCACCGGCGCCGGCCGAGGCCGAGCCCGGGCCGGTTCGGGAGGAGACGCCGGCGCCGGCCGAGGCGCCGGCCGCAGGGGCGAGGAGGAACCGGCGGGGCTGGAGCCGGCCCCGGCCCCGGGGCCGAAGGGGAGAGTCCGCTTCGGTGGAGGCCGCGCCGCCCGCCGAGTCTGCCCCGCGCCCAGCAGAGGCGGAGGAGGGCGCGGCGCCGGGGGGCGAGCCGGACCCACCCCCGTGGAGCCGCCGAGCCCCGCGACGGGCCCGGTGCCCGACCCGCCGAGCCCCGAAGGGGTCCCGGCGGGGCAGCGGCAGCCGCCGGGGCGAGCCCGCTGCCGGGGCGGCACGCGCGGCCGGGGCAGGCGATCGGCGGGGAGGAGCGGCGGCAGCTGAGCGCGGAGCTCTCCACGGCCGTCCTGAAGGAGGTGCTGGATCGGGCCCTCATGGCCCCCGACCTCAACACCAGGCGACGGCTTCCCCACGCTTCCCTACGCTACGCTCTGCTTTGCTACGCTTCGCTTTGTTTGAGGCTCGCTTCGCGCAGCGTGTCGGAGGTGGCGGCCTCTCCCGCCCGGCCGCGGCGGGCCTCGGAGGGCGAGGTGGGGGCGGAGGCGGAGGCGGAGGCGGCGCCCCCGCCGGCGAGCCGGCGGCCCCGGCGGAGGGCGCCGGGCGCTGGGTACCGGAGAGGAGGAGGCGGCGGCCGGCGCCGGCGTCGGCGCCGGCGCCACGCTGGAGCCCCCCGCGCCCGCCGCGCCGGAGCCGCCCAAAGCGCCGCCCCCGCCGAAGGAGAACCCCTTCGAAGTGGCGGACCGCATCGAGGCCCGCCTCCCGTACCCCCACCCCCCTAAAAAAAGGCTGAAGCCGGTACCCCCGCAGGCGCTGGTGGCGAAGCTGGACGAGAAGGTGGCCGAGCTCGAGCGCGAGCGCGCCCAGCGCGGCCCGGGGGTACGCGATCCTCTTTTTCTTTCCGGGGGGGTACGAGGAAAAGACTCACGGGTCCTCTTTCAGGAGGAGGAGGAGGAGGACGAGGGGGCGGGCGTGGGGACCACCCCGCTCCGCCGTAAGCACGTCTCCAAGGTGCGATACGCTTTTTGTTCTACGAAGCATTCTGGTTCCTCTTTTCGAGCCTGATTATTTATTCCGCGAAGCTGGAAGAGGAGGAGGATCAGATGAGCGACGGCCTCAGCGACGAGATCGACGCCGAGCTCCGCGGGGAGGTAGTGTACCCCCATCCTCGTCCGGGGCCTACGGGGGTACGCCCGGCCCACTTCGTTCGCAGGACGCGGACACGTCGCTGGTGGCGGCGGACGCGTCGTCCCCGACGGGCCGCAAGCCGCGCAGGGGCAAGGTCCGGAGACCGTTCCCCCGCCCCGGCCCTCCACCCCGCGCCTGATGGAGGAACGTTCCCCTCGCTCCGGGCAGGCCTCGGACGCGAGGAAGGGTCGCGTGAAGGCCATTTTCGAGGCGATCCAGGCGAGCGAACGAACGAACGATTCCCCCCCCCCCCCTCCCCTCCCCTGACGCTTGGGAAGGCGCGGGTGGCGGCGGCGGTGGAGCGGGGGGAGCACTCGGCGACGATGGAGGAGCTCGAGGCTGAGATGCGCGCCGCCGAGGGCCGCCGCGACGCCGCCGCCGGTCCGCCCCGCCCCTTCCCCTCTGTTCCTGTTTCCAGCTAGCTTTCTTTCCGAGGCCGGTGTGGAGCCGCCGCCGTCCCCGGCTGCTTCTATTCTCTTTCCTCCTTTTTCGTTTCCTTCTTGTTCTATTACTCTCTGACCGAGGGGGCGGCGCAGCGGCAAAGGCGCGGCGGGAGCTCGCCCTCAAGATGCGCATGGAGGCGGCGGCGGCGGCGGCCGAGGCGGAGGCGGCCGCCGCCGGCGCCAGCGCCGAGGAGATCGCCCGCGCCAAAGAGGTCCGCCCCGTCCGTTTTGTCCATCATTTTGGGGGAGCTGAGCCGAGCGGCCCGGCAGCGCGCGGCGGTGGCGGCGGCGGCGGCGGCCGAGGCTGCGGCGGCGGGCGTCGGGGAGGCGGGGGAGGAGGCCGAGGCGGGGTCGGCGGCGCTGGGGACGGGCCCCTGGGTTCCCGCCGCCCCCGGCGGCGAGGCGCCCGCCTGGCGCGCCCTCGCCGCCCTCGCCGCCTCTGCCGAGCTCGAGGGCGCGTTTCCCCCAACACTCCAACCCACTCTACCCCACCCCATCACGCCTCGGGCAGGGCACGCGGGGGCGGCGGTGCTGGCGGTGGACTTCAGCCGCGACGGCCTCCGCCTCGCCACCGGCGGTGCGCACCCCGCCCCGCCCCGCCCCACACCCGCGCTGCAGCCGCGACTGTCGAACTGGCCGCGCCTTAAATAAGGAAACCAATAATATAATAGACTCCTTTTTTGTTTAATTGACAGCCTATTAAGGCCCGCCCCGCCCCTATAAGCTTCCCCGCCTTCCTGCTCGACCGCCTGTGTTGAGGGGGCGGCGGGGCGTGCAGGGCGGGACTGCCTGATCCGGGTGTGGGCGTCGGGCTCGGCGGGGGCGACGGCGGAGCTCATGGGCCACACCGACGCCGTCACCGCCGTCAAGGTGAGGGGGCCGGCCCTTTCTAGAGCCTCTCAGGGGGCCGCCCTCCCTCGTCTCGCCGCTCAGCCTCGGCCCTCTCCCCTCCCCGCGCAGTGGTCGCCGGACGGGCGGGGCCTCGCCTCGGCCTCGCGGGACGGCTCCCTCATGGTCTGGGGCCCCGGCCCCGCCCGCGGCGGCGCCGCGGGGCCCGAGGCGGCGGCCGTGCTGGAGCCGCGCTACTCCCTCCTCGGCCACTCCAAGATGGTGATGCTCTTTCTAGATCCGCTAAGCTAACGTTTTAATGTAGTCTTCAATTACAGCCCCGTCTATATAGCTCATACATAGAAGTCTCCTAGGTAGAACTCCAAGATGGCGCGCGCTACTATTCTCTCTGCATGCCTCACCACTCTCTCTTATCTCTTTTCGTCCTCGCGCAGGTCAACGGGTTCGCGTACAGCCCCGACGGGGCGCTCCTCGTCTCGGCCGCCTCCGACGGCACCCTCCGGAGGCGCGCCGTCTCTCTCTCTATTTGGGTCGTCTCTTCGGGTTGAGCGGGCGGGGCGGGGCGGGCGGGGCGCAGCTGGGACGTGGCGCGCGGCGAGGAGCGGGGCTCCGTGCGCTTCGGGTCGACGGCCGAGCTCACCTGCGTCTCCTGGGGGCCCGACCTGCGCGTACCCCCGCCCGCTTTCTCCCCCCCCTTTTTTCGATCTTCTGATCCCCCCGAAGGTGGACCGTCGTCTGCGGCTCGTCGACGGGCTCAGTCGCGATTGTCGACGTGAAGCGCGGCGTCATCACGCGCGAGTGGGAGCCCCACGCCGCCTACGTCTCCGCCGTCTGGCACGCGTACCCCCCTCCCCGTGCATCGCGTACCCCCCTGACGGCGGCGGCCCGCGCAGCTTCGCGCCCGACGGCGCGACGATCCTGACGGGCTCCTGGGACGGCACCATGAAGGCGCGCCTCTCTCGGGTCGAAGAAGCACCGTACCCCCCCCCCCACCGAATCACGTGTACCCCGCCAGATAACGGACGTGGCGACGCTGGCGGAGCTGGTGACTGTGCCCGCGGGGCCGGCGGGCCCCCTCCCTAAAGTCCGCTCCTGCGCCTTCAACAAGGGTGCGCCCCGCGGCCCCGCGGCCCGGCCCCGCGGCCCTCGCGTTGAGGCGTCCGCCCGCCCGCCCCGCAGACGGCTCGCGCATCCTCGCCGCGACGGACGCCGGCCTCGGCCTCTGGAGCGCCGCCCGCGGTCCGCGGCCCCGCCCTCCCCCGAAGGAGCTAAAACGAGATAAAGCCGCGCTCGAGATTAATCGTTTCCCCGGCAGGCACGCGCCTCGCGACGCTGGCGGCCGGCGGGCAGCAGGCGGCCGGCGGCGGCGGCGGCGGCGGCGACGCCAACGCCTGCTGCTACTCCTCCGACGGTGGGCGGCCCTACTCTTCTTCCCCTTCGTCGCCGAACGAACGCCCTTCGAGCTCCGCCTCACGGCCCTTCGCCTCGCGCGCGCGCAGGGGAGTGGATCGCGGCGGCCTCGAAGGACGGCGGCGTGGCCGTCCACAGCGCCTCCCGCCTCCCCGGGTACCTGCCCGGCCCGGCCCAGAGCGCTCTTTTCCTTTTCCCGCCCACTTCTAAGCCCTCTTCGCAGGGCCTTGGTGGGCCTGCGGAGGGCGCACGGGGAGGCGGTCAACGCGGTCGGGTTCGCCCCCGGCGGCAGGCTCGCCGCCACGGGCTCCTCGGACCCCGCCGTCAAGGTCCGGCATCGCCAGCGGCAGAGGCGCCGCCGTTTCTCTAAGGGGGCGGCAGGTGTGGGACCTGGAGGCGGAGGGGGCGAGCGAGGGCGTCGCCATGGCCGGCGCCGAGCACTCCGACAACGTCCTCAGGCGAGCGAGCGAGCGCGCCTGATGCCGCGCCGCGGCGCCCCGCGTCTCCTGACGCTCCCTCCTCCTCCTCCTCCTGCTTCCTTCCCCTAACGCTAACGATCCTCCTCTTCCTTCTTCCCCCCTCCTTTCTCACCGTGTCTCCCCCCCCCCTCCTCCTTCTCTTGTGCAGCGTGGCGTTCTCGCCGGACGGGGCGCGCCTGGCCTCGGCGGGGGACGACCGGGCCCTCTTCACGTGGGACCCCGCGGCCGGCCGCCACGTCTCCAAGCTCCCCGGCCACCTCGACAGGTCCTCACGATCCTAAAGCATTGCTTTTATTCGCTTCTGATCCCGCCCCGCAGCGTCACGAGCGTGGCGTGGCAGCCCGAGGGGCCCGGCGCCGGGTACGCCATGGCCAGCGGCAGCTGGGACTGCACGGTTCGCCCGCGCCCGCGCCCGCGCCCGCGCTCAGGTGAGCGCGAGCCGCCTGAGCCGCCCGGGGCCGGCCCGTCTCGCCTCAGGTGAAGCTGTGGGACGCGCGGACGGGGCGGGCGGAGCACACGATGGAGACATGCGCCGGCTGGGTCCGCTCCTGCGCCTACAGCCCCGACGGCTTCCACGCGCGTCCTTTAACACTGTACCCCCCGCGTCCGCCGTCGGCTCGTCCGTGACTTGCTCCGCAGGTGGCGGCGGCGGGGGACATCGTCACGGTGTGGGACTCGCGGCAGGGCCACCAGGCCTTCACGCTCTCGGGACCGGGGGACGGCGCACACCAAGGGTACGTCACCGCGCTGGCGTACGGCGGGGCGGCCGGCGGAGGGGCGCTGCTGGCGACGGCGGGCGCGGACCGCAAGATCTGCGTCTGGCGCGCGTCGGGCCGCAAGGTCTGCGAGGCGCACGGGGCGCACGAGGGCGAGCCGATGGCGCTCGCCTTCGTGGGCGGGGGCGCCTCGCTGCTCGCCTCGTGCGCCACGGACCGGACGCTCCGCTTCTGGCGCGTGGACGAGGAGCGCGGGCAGCTGGTGGCGCTCGCGGCGTGCGAGCTGGCGGCCGGCGGGGCGCCCTTCACGGGCATGGGCGCCCTGCCCGACCCCGCCGCCCCGCTCGTCCTTGCCGGCCACAGGGACGGCGGCCTGTCCGCCTGGCGGCCCCCGCCCTGACGTCGACGCGCCCCGTGCCGGCGCCAGCACTAGTGTCACGCATGTACAGTGTCGCGGAAAAATCAAAACCATCGATGTCGGATGAGCATCATCAACGTTAACGGAGCTTGGCATACATACGCGCTGAGCGAGTCTAGTGAGCCGAGTGAAGCGGAGAATGCATGCGCATCGCTTTCGATTCTGTTCTGTTCGTTCGAAATTCGGTTAACGTTCCGTAAACCAGAGAGCGATTATGCTATAGCTACAGCTACGAATTCTTCTGTGCACGTAATTATATATAAGAACATGCCCTGAGGCCAATATCGATCAAGACGGACTGCGCATGCGCGGACCCATTGAAATTGCAAATGGTTAGTGAGCGCGAAAATCAAATTGAACGCAAAGAAAATATCCAGGCGCACCCGCCGCTGGTCCGGGACGGGGCGGGGCCCGGCGGGCTCGAGCTCGAGATCACTCGCCCATGAAGACGCGCACGGCGTCCGTGAAGGGGGCGCGGCACTTGGGGCACGCGCAGGCCTGCCGGCCCCGGCCCGCCGCCGCCCGCACCTTCGCCACGCACTCAGCGCAGTACCCGTGCCCGCACCTGCGCGAATTTAAAACAAAGCTTAACCAAAACATCTGAGGCCCTGTGCGTGGTCATGAGGGGGCCGCTCACGGCAGCAGGACGCGCATGTGCTCCTCGGTCTTGTCCGGGCTGAGGCAGACGGTGCAGCGGTACACGTGCGCTCCGGCCTGGGCCGCCCCCAGCGCCGCCTCCAGGCCCGCCGCCCGCTGCTGCTCCGCCGCCGCCGCCTGCCCCGCCGCCTGCTTCGCCCGCCTCGCCGCCGCCGCCTCGCGCTCCGCCAGCGCCGCCCGCAGCGTCTCCGCCCTTCGCGCCTCCTCCGCGCGGCGCGCGGACTCAACCAGCTCGCGCACGCGATCGGCCGCCCGCCTCAGCTCGTCCGCCTGCTTCCTCGCCCGCCCCTCCGCCTCCCGCACCGCCTCCCGCGCCTCGAGCTCCTTCCGCTCGTTCTCGATGGCCGCCGACGCAGCCGCCTCCGCCTTTGCGATTCGCGAGGCCAGCTCCGCCTCGCGCTCCGCCCGCGCCTTCGCCTCGCGCTCCGCCCGCGCCTCCGCCTCGGCACGCTCCTCCGCCTGCCGCGCGAGGCGGGCCTCCAGCTCGAGCACGCGGGCGTCGGCTTCCCGCGCCCTTTTCACGGACTGGCGCCGGCTCCACGAAGCGATCGCGAGGCACACGACGAGACAACCACAGAAGAGAAACGTCAACGTTAACGTTAGCGTCGAGTTCGCGATCGTGGAGTGGCCATGGAAAGTCGCGATGGCAGCTGCAGCCAGGGCAGAACTAGATTTCACGACGTATGCGTAAGCCTTCGAGATCTGCGAATATTTCAGGCAATGTGAATAAAACAACGCGCTAAAAATATTAATGGCGCCGCGTGCAATCACCACTGCGGATGCTAACGACATTGCGTTGGCACAAGATGCAGCTGCAGCTTCGAGAGATCCAGCTGTATACTTAGAGAACGCCCCCGTCTGCGCATGCGTGTGCATAAATTGAATTCGAATATTATAATTAATATTAATATTGATCGCACCAGCGAGGAGATTAAACCTGCCGCGGAGCTCGAAAGAGTCGATTGCGGTTGAAGTGGTCTATTTAGATCTGTCTGCAGCTGCGATTAATTATGTCAGCTCATCAAACCACAGGTACCGTAAGCGATATCGATTTTAAATTTTCCCATGCCGCCCCACTGTATACGTACCTTCGAAGTCGATTGCGGATGCGAGGTCTGTTCAATGGCGCCTGGATTAGGAGCCTGCTCCTTGTTGCTGCCGAGCTCGAGCTTGTACGCAAAATCCTCTTCGAGAGGCGGATATCGATGACAGTGGCAGCGAACGCCCCGGCGCGGACCGAGGCCCTCGTACACGGGCGAGCCGTCGGCGGGGTGCGAGTAGCGGAGGAGGTAGAGGCGCCCGATGCCAAAGTCCGCGAGGCGGTAGCCGCGGTGCTCGAGCTCGCCGCTGTACATGTCCAGAGCACGCGGATCCGGAACGACGGGCTGCGTGGCAACGACTCGATTTCCTAGATCTCATTGTACGATATTGATTACTTGGATTTCGAGACGTAGGTCTTCGGCAAGTTGAGCCAATACGCGCCCTGGCCGAGAGCAGAGGAAAGTCGATTTCACGTGCCACGGTGTTAACGTTGGTTTTACAAAATTAAATATTAATTTGCATGCGCAGCTGGCTGAGTTGCATGAAGAAAGAAATGCAAAGCGCGCGCACTCTCGAAGTCGATACCGCCGCGCACGTTTTGCAGCTTTGTCAGATAGCCATCCACCAACCAACCTGCTTCCGCAAACGTCCACGTATCGGCCAACATTGCAGCTTCCATGATACGTTGTCCCGGACTGAGGGCCAAATATGCGCTCGCATTGCTGTCCAGGAGTTCGACCGAACTGCGACCGATCGCGAACCGGATCCGGACTCAATTTTGGAATCTGGAATTTAATTGGAGCCCGACTAGCGTATACGTATGCGTGCGCACGGGAGTCTGATGAAATATCGCTGGATGGCCGAAGCGCCCTCCAAACCGGCGATCTGCGAGAGCGCTAGCGCTAGCGCTGCTACTGGAAAGCGGTGCGGCGGTCCGGAAGGTGCCTCGTCCTCGTATTCTCGGATAGATCTAGATCTAGATGTGATCATGACCTCGGGCACCGCGAACTCGCGATCGCTCGGAGCCGTTAACGTTGCCTGTGCTCGCTGCCGGGCAGCGCGCTGATTACGTATGCTGAGGGGATGGACGCCCGACGCCCCTGAAATCAGGCTGCGTTGGAGGGGATCCGGATTTTCAGCGAAAACATCTCTGCGAGTGTCGCTGAGCCACTGTAGGTCGGCGAGGTCCACATGCAACGCGCTTGTCGCCTGCATGCGCATGCGCAACTGCAGCTGCCGACCCGCGACCGATATCGATCGGACTCGTAGAACGCCGCACTCAGCGCGGCAGCTTTTGTACGCGTCGACATCGGCCTCGAATATCGCTGACATCGTCGCGTCGACTTCTTGATCATGATGAGCCTTCGAATTCGCGATTACGTATACCAAGACACGTGCGACTGCGGCGATCGCGACGACGACGAAGAATCCCCGAAATGCAGCACTAGTACTCCTTGCAAATATGCGCGGGGAATATGAGAGCCGCGAATCGGGGGAGTCCCGCTTGTGCGTGCACGAAGTCAGACGAAGTCAGTGCTCTAGACCTTGATCGGAATCCCATCGATCCTGCTCTTAGCTTGCTGTTTAATATTTTTTTCGATCTTTTGGCCGACTTTCGAAGCCTTGATCATGAAGCCTAGAGAAGAAGAGGAGACCCAGATCTGGAGAGGTATGCTATATAGGAGATTAACTAAGATAACGTTGAAGGCTTAGTACTGTGGCAGACTCAAAATGCCAGCATTCTAACTGACGGAACAGTCAAAAATCGATGCTGGGGCTTTTTGCATGGGTGGTCGAGCCTGGCCGTGAACAGTCATGCCAGTGAATCTGGTAAGTGGGAAACTTATGAATTGCCGGCCAATAGGTGATTTGACCATTTCATTAGGTTTCTGAATCTTATCCTAAACGAACGCTGCCAGGAAGACCTTGACTCACCAGGTTTGTCCAGCGCTTCTGGCATTTCAACAGTCGCTGAACAGTCACGTAAATGTGATTGGGCGCCGCCAAAATGGCAGAATCTGCCAGCCCTAGTTCCGCCAATTGCAATTCGCGCGCTAGCCGGCGCCGGCCGCGGCGCTGGCCGGTACGGTACAGTGGGGTACACGTATACGTACCGGTGACCGGTCACGTGCACGTGACGACATCAACGTTATAATTAACGTCGTACCCGTACTTCGAGCAGACGCAATAAAGCGCCAGCGCTAGCGGCGCCTAGCTATAGCGCTACTAGGCTAGCGCTACTAGCACTAGCACTTAGGCTGACATAGCTGCCGGGGGGGGTGCGGGGGGGGCGGAGCCCCCCTGCTTGTACTGTACATCTCGAATATTCTTCTCAGGGAAAACAATATTAATCTAGATCATCGGATCTCCTCTTCGATCAAGGCTTCTTATAGATCTCCTCTTCTTCGATCTCCTGCATGCAGCTGTTAAATAGTAAATTCCGAGCTGGAGCCCCGCGAAGTCCTATAGGCCTCGCAGACGTATACGTAACTTCACTTCCAAAATTCCAAATCGAAATTCCGAAAGTCGAGTCGGGAGTCGCGCCCGGGACGACATAGAACTGATGCGCGCGTATACTGATGAATTCGAACGGGTTGAGGGACTCCGGGAAGTGGATCAAAGTGAGGCTGAATGGACATGAAACAGGCTCCGGCGACGTCGACCCCCGTTTTACTGGAGATGAGGAGAGGAGAGGAGACGTATATATGGAGGAGATGGTGAGCTCGAGGGGGAGCACTAGCTATATATAGTAAAAAGGGGGTCGCCGGAGCCTGTCTCAACCTGATTGAAATCAGGCGGAGGCAGGCTGAAAGCAGGCTGAGTCGTCAGCCTGACTGTAGCCTGCTTTCGAATCAGGCTGGCCTGATTGAAAAGCAGGCTAGCCTGATTAGGAACTCCAGCCAGCACCTAGCCTGATTCTAATATTTTTAATATCCATCAGGCTGAGGCAGGCTGAGTCAACGGACTAGGGGCTAGCCCTATAGTCAGGCTGAATTTAATCAGGCTGAGCGCGCCAGCACACATAGAAGCATCGGAACCCGGCCGGCCGCTCGCCGGCGCCCGATCCCGGCCGAGCTCGAGGCCCGCTCGCCCTTGCTGACTCGCGACCCCAGATCTCGCATGCGCGCGACCCCGGCGATAAGCTGCGACGTTCGATGTGGATGCGCATTGGCGACCGCCGCCCTCCAGCGCTCCCCCCGCGCTACGGGCGGGAGCGCTGCGACCGCTGACGAGGCTAATTGTAGTGTCTGGCCATGGTTTAGTTTCAGTTATTGGATGTTTAGTGCGTTTAGATGTAGAACAATGCTTCTCGTATGTGCAATGCGAGTTCCAATGCTTCTATGTGTGCTGGCGCGGTGCTGGGGGGCCGTGGCCGCGGTGCTGGGGGTAGCATATAGCGGAGCCTGATTCAGCCTGATATAAACCTGATATTAAAGCCTGATTGAAGCCTGATTCAGCCTGCTTTAAGCCTGATTCAAGCCTGTCTCGGCCTGTTTAAAATCAGGTTTAGTCCTCCGAAATAAGGCTGAGCCTGTTTCGCCAAGCCTGACTCGGCCTGATTGAAGCCTGTTTCAGATCAGGTTGAGACAGGCCCCGGCGACCCCCTTTTTACTAGTGGAGGGCGTGAAGGCGAGCAGAGAGCATGCAGTGGCAGACGTCGACTGATTAGCTGATTATAAGATATATAATTACATCGGGCGAAACGAGCGTGAGGGCACGCGCGCGAGGCCCGGCCTAGCTATAGGGCCTGTACATGTCCGGGATCCGGCCGCGGGCCGGGGGCCGACAATTGCAAGTGCTCCCAAGCGCTAGCGTTCGGATTTCCGTGCCCATATGGGCATATGCCATGATGGTCGGGCTATGCATGTGGACTACATCTCCGACGCGTAGACAGCCTGCGCGGGCGGGGCCGGGCCGGGCCGCGCGGGCGCGTTGACGTCACGAACGCGGGTGATCGCACGATCGG
The DNA here is from genome assembly GCA_004431415.1 of Cyanophora paradoxa. Taxonomy (NCBI): domain Eukaryota; class Glaucocystophyceae; order Cyanophorales; family Cyanophoraceae; genus Cyanophora; species Cyanophora paradoxa. Next base: position 114,254 of record QPMI01000593.1, on the reverse strand, counting down.
GCCGGGCCCGCGCGCGGCCGTTCGCGAGATCTACTAGGCTAGAGCGCACCTCGGCCTGAAGGAGCTCGTCGGCGTCCGCCTCGAGAAGCTCCGCCTCGCCAACCGCGGCCGCGAAGAGGCCGTCCGGCAGCGCGTCGACGTCAGCGGTCTCGTCGACCTGTCGACGTACGCGTCCAGCGCATGGTTACTTCGTGAAAGCTGATCATGAGCAAGCCGATACGCGGCGCATCACCGACATTTTGCCAGTCCGTAACCTTGACATCTGTCTGGATCTGGCCTACATTGTTGATGGATTCGTTCAGGATTCTCGTCAAGTCGGACAGCGTCGCCATGCTGGTGCCGTTGTCGGCGTAAAGAGTGTGGCCGGCGCTCTCGTAAGTTTGAGAGCTCGAGTCATAACCGAGGTCAGCGAAAGTGGAAGTCGTTTGCAGCTGCAAGTTCGGGTCATAGTACTGGTTACTGTAGCTACTATCCTGAGCCGGATCGTAAGTGTACGCCGACATCTTAACTTTCTTAAGGCCGCTCGATCGGGTTCTGCTTTGCGGATGATGAGCCTCGGAGTTGCGCCGCAACTTGCGCGAGATCGCCGGTGGTCGGTTGCTCCGTCGGTTGCTCCTTCGGTTGCGACTTGCAGTCTGGAAAAAACAAAAGCCTGGGTACACTATCGTACAGTTTTTTCGACGTGTTTTTCTGCACAATGCAAACCTCTCACGGCGAGACTCACGCACGACGTCGACGGCGACTCGACGGCGAGTCGACGCACGTCCGGATCCCGCCGGGCCGCGATCGCGATCGGGTCGGAAAATTTCGAATCATCACTGTCGACGTCACACCAGCACTAGTACACCAGGCTCTAGACAGCCAACACTGCGGGGGCTGCCCGGCCCAGGGGGCACAGCCTCACAGGTACAGTAGAAGCAAAAAATAGAAGCAGCAAGTAAGAGGAACAACAAGATCTAGACGAAGATTTAGAGGAGATCTACTAGGCTAGACGGCCACGAGGAGATTTAGAGGAGACGGAGAAGACGTCGACGAACGGGAGGCAAAGGGGAACGACACGAAAAAGCAGAGCTAGAACTTCGGAAGTAGGAACAGAAAGCGGGTCAGGCGCCGGCGGATCCCGGATCAAGATCAGGCAAAATTAAGAGACCGTCGGACTCTGAGAACAGTCAAAGGGATTACAAAAGCTGGCCGACTCGGCGAGTTAACTTAGTAACGTTGGGCAGTCGAACTGCAACTTTGTGCCGAAGCCGTGGAAAACTCCGTGGCGAATTCGAACTTAGAAATTGGTTTTTGTGAGCCTATACGGTTATGGCGTTCATGATATCCGATCAGACGGAGCGGAGCGGCCGCTCTGGCTCGTGGTCATCCGAATGATCGAGGCCATCGTCGACCTTGTTGCTTTCCTCGCCGACGTCGCAAGGCTCGTACGCGTTGCAATCGGTTTTGATTAGATTTATCGTGAGTGTTGACTCTAAAATATAAGGTGACCGTCCGACGGTCGGACTTTCAACGGGTTTTGGCCCAGTACGTGGGGATACGTATACATGCATATGGTCGCGTCGCATTGAAAGCACGCGTTTAGAGAGGAGAAATTTAATTTACATAAGCCGCTGAGCACGTATCAAACTTTTGAAACTTGAAACGAAATATGACACATAAATATCATAGTATTGTCGACGTCGATGATCGATATCGCGAAATATTGCACGTTGCACCGCATGTGATGGAAATGCATATCATAGCTATAGCTAGTAGTATGGTTAACGTTGAAAATGTGCGCGCGCGGTTGCAAATGCACCTTAAAGCCTTGAAGCTTCACAAGTAGGAAACTCGCCCAAGATCATGATCACGATCATGATCATGACTCAGTGATCATGATCATGATCGTGGTCAACGGGCTCGGGGCCGCGGCCGACGTCGGCGGGCCCAACGGGGCGGTCCGTTAAACGTTGCATTAATATTTTCGCCCCAAGCGCCGCATCGCCCAGCGCTACGTATACGCCCGCACATGGTACCGGTGCGCATGCTTTATCATCATCATATCATGAGCTTCGCGTTCAGAAGCACTGTCTTGCAATTGCAACCGTCTCACCTCGCCTGCCAAGTTATTTCCCGACTTCATGATCATCATGATCAGCTCCAGTATATTCCGGTGCGAAAGCGCTACCTAGCCGTAGTAGCACTAGGGAGTGAGGCTAGCACGCGCTAATACGCGGCGCTATACCCGGATGATAGGGGTGATACCTACCGTGTAAGACTTCAATACCGCGTCACAAATTAGCGCGTTCCAAAAATTTGGGCCCGATTTGCGCTTTACCGCGCTACCAAATTACCGCGTTCCATCGTCTTTGGAAATGTATTATTTGTTAGCAAAGGGGGTAATACTGCGCTACCAAATTACTGCGTTCTAAAACTTTTGAGCGCGGTAATTTGGCAGCGCGGTAGTTAAGTCAGTCAGTTAAGTCGGCGCCTTCCATTCTTAACTCCACGCGGCCTCAATTCGCACAACTCGCCGTAATTCGTTCGCTCTGCCTTCTACTTAGTTATAATTAATGAAAATTGCATTTCTTGATGTTGAATATTTAATATGAATGCCTTCTGAATGCCGGCGCCGGCCGCGGCCAGCCGGCGGCGGCGACGCCTGGCGCCTGAAATTCTGATCATGAACTCCAAGCGGCCTTAATTCGCACAACTCGCCTTCTTAATCATAGTAATGCATTCGCACATCTCGGGTCCGCTTGAATATAATGCCTTCAGAGTCTACGCAGACCTCGCGGCTCCGCCAGCGGCTGCGTCGAACCCTACGCCGCCTACGCCTGTGCCTGCGCCTACTCGTCCTCGTCGTCCTCGTCGACGTCCTCGATCGCCTCCAGCTCGTCCGGCAGCTGCTGCCCAGGCTGCCCAGGCTGTCCAGGCTGGCCGGGCTGCCCGGCGGGCTGCGCCTGGGGCCGGCCCCGCTGCCTGAGGAGGTCGCGCAGGGCGCCGAGCCAGCCGCCGGCGGGGGCCGCCGCGCCCCCGCCGGCCGCCTCCACCGCCCCCGCCAGCTCCGCCGCCTGCGCCTCCAGCAGCTCCTCCGGCGGCTCGCCCTCCCCCTGCGCCCCGCCCTTTAATCACCGAGTCGCTGTGTTACTGATCGTGATGGCGGGGGGACGGACCTGGGCTCCTGCCCCCCCGGGGACGTTCCAGGGCAGGAGGGAGGCGAGGAAGAGGTACAGCGCGTTCGCGTCCGCCGGGAGCTCCTGTACCCCCGGTGAGGGGGGGAAAAGGGAGGGGTAGGGGGTACAGCCGCACGTTGAAGTTCGCGCCGAGGGCCGCGCCGGCTTCGGGGGGGCCCTGAGGGGGCGGCCCCTGCACACCCTCCTCAACAAAAGTTGAAAGGGCGAAACCGTACCCCCCTGCAGGTCGCGTACCCCTCGAGCAAAGGCGAAGAAGTTGTCCTCGGGCATCGCGTCCGCAGGCGGCAGCTGCGTCACGCGGTCGCCGAAGTCTGGAGGGTACACGGGTCAGGCCGGGCCGGGCGGGGGTACGACTTTTACGGCGGGGGACGGAGGGAAAGGGAGCACCGTGGGCGTACAGGTGCGCGTAGACGTTGCCCTGCGGCGGGCGGGCTCGGGCGGCGGCGCGCGGAAGGACGGAAGGGGCGGAGGGGCGGGGCTCGGACGGACCTGGGACTGGGGCCAGTGCTCGGCGACGGCGGCGCGGGCGCGGCGGGCCTCAAGCGCCCCCGCGTCGTGCGCGGCGGCGGCCTCCCACCCCGCCGCCTTCAGCAGATCCTGCGCCTGCGGGTCCTTCCACAGCGAGTGGCTCCGCTCCACGAAGATGTCCTGCCGCGTGCGCGTACCCCCTCTCTCAAACGCGTACCCCCACCTTGAAAACAGAGAGGGGAGGGGGTACGGTGAGGTGGTCGACGCTGGCGGCCGGCTCGTCGTCGTCGAAGAGGGGCCGCTTGAGGAGGGCGGCCCAGCCCCTGGCGCCCTGCAAAGAGAGAGAAAATCGCTCAGGACTCGAAAGAAGCGAGAAGGCCGCCCGCTCGCCTTGTCGGAATCGGGCTTGACGTTGCACTTCTCGAGGAGGGGGCGGACGGCGCCGGGGTACATGAGGACCGCCTGCCGCAGGAGCGCGGCGGCGAGGGCCGAGGCGGAGGGCGGGGGCGGCGCGGGCGAGGCCGGGTCGAGCGTGTGCGAGAGGAGGCGACGGAGGACCTGCCGCGCTTCAGGGGGGTACGCAGTTTCAGAAGAGATTCGAAGGATGGGCGCACCGGCTCGTCGACGGGCGGGGCGCCGCCGTCCCGCCCCACGCGCATGAGCGCGTACGCTGCGCGCTTCGCTCGGGGCCAGGAAGGGGGGAAAGAAGGCCGGGGGGTACCGGAAGAGTAGAGGGCGTTGGGGAGGAAGAGGGGCGGCTCCCGCCCGAAGGAGGCGGATCGCCCGGGCGGCGCCGGCGCCGCCACCAGCTCCAGAAGGAACTTGTACTCCCTGGAGAAAAATGAGGGGGGAGGGAGGAAGTTGGGGGGGGGGAGGTTAAGGGGGGTACCCGGCGCGGAGGGCGAAGTAGTCGATGCACTGGAGCACACCCATCGGGTCGCTGTCGGGGTCCAGTGCAAGCAGCAGCTTGGCCGTCTCTGGGGGTACGAAGTGCAGTTCGAATCCGAGTAGGAGGGGGGGGGGGAAAGGGAGAGGGGGGTACCGAGGGAGGTGCGGGAGCAGCCGCCGCGCCCAAGCATCTGCAGGCGCCGGAAGAGGGCCTGGAAAATGGCCCTGGAGGGTGGCGGGGTGAGTCCCGAGGGGGTACGGGTTATCCGCAGGGGTACGGGCGCGCGCGCACTTGTTCTCCATGACGGCGAAGTCGAGTCGGCAGGCGCCGCTCGCCGGCTTGAACTGCGGGTGCCTGCCGTCGCGGGACGGAGCTCATATGATCAGAGCGAACCGCTCGAACGCGCAGCGCATCCTCTGAGCCGTCTGTCTCTAGGCCGCCCCGCCCGCCCTGCCGCGCACCATGCGGCCTCGAGGCAGTAGAGGGCGCGGTCGAGGAGCTCGGTCGCCGCGTCCAGCTCGCCGCTGTACTTGTAGATCTGGGGGCGGCCCGCCGGCGTCAGGCCTCCGGGCCAGGCTTCGTAATCTAGGTGGGGGCTAGGGGATTGGCTAGGGGCGGGTCGGCGCGCGTGGGGAGACGGGGCGGCGGAGGCGGGGAGGGCAGGGAGGGGCCGGGGGCCAGCCACCGAGCTATAGGAGCCGGCCGGCGAGGGGCGCGCGGGCAAGGGGGGGGAAGGGGGAGGGGGAGAGAGGGGACCTCGGAGAGCTGGAGGAGGGCGTCCACCTGGCACGGGTGGTGCGCCACCAGCTGCGGGGGTACAGTCGGCCGACTTGTGGGGGTGGAGGGGGGGGGGGGGTTAGGGATGGGAGATGGGGCTCGCGAGCCTGGGCGATGGTGTTCGGGTCGTGCGTCCGCACGCACGCCTCGTAGTCCAGCTGGGGGAGGGGATGATCACGCGGGGGTACAGGAATGAGAAGGCGAGGGGGGGCACCTGCGTATCCCGGTAGCTCGAGGACCACACGTACCTGAAGTGCACGCAGCCTGTAGGGAGCAGGGGGAGGGGGGAATCAGTGCGGGGGTACGGCTCGACCGGGGGTACCGCACCGTCCATCGAGTAGGAGTCCGCGGGCTCCATCGTGAGGCCGGCCTGGAAACGAGGCCACCTGCACCGGGGGGTACCGGAATCAGTCCAATGGGGGCGGGGGGATGGAGGGGGGGAGGGGAAGGGCGCGCCAGTCCTTGGGCTTGGTGAGGGTCGTCTTGCGGAGGGACTGGGCGGCAGAGGGGCCGGCCCGGCCCGCCGCGTACCGCTCCCGCCGCCGGTTCTCCTCGCTTACCACCCGCGAGCTGCGGCGGCGCCTCGGCCGAGCCCCGCGCGGCGCGGCGCGGAGGGGCGCGGAGGGGCGCACCCGAAGAGGCGGCGCATCTCGCGGTCGGGGTCCAGGTGCTTCGCGTCGATCGCGAGGAGCGCGTTCCTTCGGTCCCACGCCGACGCCGCCGGCGCCAGCGGCGCGCCCGGCCCGGCGCCGCCGCCGGCGGCGGATCCGCCGCCGCCGCCGCCGCCGCCCTCGGCGATTAGCTGGTCCAGCAGGCGGTGCTCCTCCGCGTCCTTCTCCGCCTGCCGCCGCGCCGCCTCCGCGTCGGCCTCCTCGTCCGACTCCGCCGCCGCCGCCGCCTTCTTCTTGTTCTTCCCCTTCGCCTTGCCCTTCTTCTTGGCGCCGCCGCCGCCGCCGCCGCCGCCCTTCGGCTTCGCCTGCGCTCGCGCGTGAGCGCGATGGCGCGCGGCGCCGGAGCGGATCCCGGAGGCGGCGCGGGCGCCCGCGGCGGGCGAGAGCGCACCGGTGGCGCGGGCGCGCTCTCCGTCTCAGGCTCGGGCTCCTCGTCGTCCGTGTCGTTCAGCTGCGGCGCGAAGGTCAGCGCCGGCGGCGGCGGTCGTTCACATGGATGGCGCTCGCCAGGCTGAAAACGTTCGCGGCGCGAGTGAGGACCGGCACTTCGTCCTCCTCCTCCTCTTCGCTTTCATCCTGCTGCACGCGCGGCGGCGGTGCACTGGGCAGCTCGGGGCCGCGCAGCTTGCGCAGCGCCCGCGTCGACATTGCCCGACGCTGCTCCTGCTTTCAGCCTTCGCTTCTCAGTGCTACAGCTAGGCTGCTGCGATTCGGCACCTTCGAGGAGGGGTATCGCGCACGTTCGAAAAAAAGCAGGGTTGCGAGAACTTGCGACGCAGTCACCTAGGCTCGCCCATAGCACGCGCTCGGCATTGTCGTAGCCGCCCGCTGAATCGCAAGCACACGCGCGCCGCCTCCGGATCGTCCACGCCGCCGCCAGCAGCCCGCAGCACGTCGCCCGCGGCACAGCTTGTTCCCCGGAGCCTGCAGCTGCATCCGTAACGCAGCCTGCGAGCCACCTAGGCGGCGTTTCACAGCCTCCCTTCGGGCGCGCTACAGGGGGCAGGCGGCCGCATGGGTCATGGCTCGAGCATACCGCTAGGTAAGGACGCTTTGAACGCCGCGCCCTCGTCGCCGCGCCCTCCGCGCCCCGCCCCGCGAGACCAGCTGGCCCCTGCGATTGCTCGGGCGCGCAGGCTACCCGCGCGTCAGCGAGCTAGATAGCTACAAGCACACCTATGTCAATGCTCTCTCTATCTTCCGATGGCTCCTTTCGCCCGTGGCCGCCTTTTCTACTAGCTCCTCCTTTCCACGCGCCAGCAGCTCCGGATCCATGCTGCGGCCTGCAGCCGGGCGCGCCTGCTTTCATATAGCTCACCCTTCTCGGCAGGATGCGCAACGATCGAAATCAAGTCGAGCAAGCAGGCCAAGAAGCGTTCCGGGCATGCCGGCTCGGGCGGTTCGGGGCGGCACTCGCCGACCTCGAGCACGGGCGACAGCGACTGGAACAGCGATCTGAGGAGGGTGCGTTTGGCTGGAAGCGGCACAGCGCAGAGGCGGGCGCAGCGCCGACGCCGCCCGCCCGCAGGTGGAGTCGGACCCGTTCTTCAAGGGCAGGAAGCAGGCCTCGTTCCGGACGCAGGTGCGAAGCATCACGCTTCAGCTTTGCTTCCGTCCCAACGGATCGCGCTCGCTCGTCCGGGCAGGTCCTGGGCGGCATCGGGCTGGTCCGGTCGACGCGGGCGACGCAGATCGCGAAGCACCTGGCGCAGCTGCAGAAGAGCGGCTGGGGCAACGCCGCGGCGCGGCTGCAGGCCCTCGAGGAGCTCTTTCTTCTGATGGAGGACGGCCGCGGCCTCAGCGCCGACGAGGTCGTCGGCGAGGGTACGCCCGCGCTCGTTCCTTCCTTCTTCCAGCGCCACCCGCCCCCGGGCCGACGTCGACCCGCACGCGCGCGCGCAGACACGGCCGCCGGCATCCGCTCCCTCTGCGCCCTCGCCGCCACCGGCACGGACGGTCCGCCCTCCGCCCTTCCCCCCTTCTTCTCCTTCCCGCTGACGCCGTCCCCCTGGACGCAGACGACGTGGTCGCGGGGAACCAGCTCGTGCTCCGCGAGCGCGCCGCGGCGCTGGCCGTCCTCGTCTCCATGACCTCCACACGCGCGCCCCTTCTCCTTCCCTTTCCTTCCCTTCCCTTTCCTTTCCCTTTCTTATTTGTTTTCGGTGCAGCGGAGGCGGCCGACTTCATCATGCGGCTGATGCCGGGCTCCCAGCTGCTGGACATCGGCGAGGGCCTCTCCACCGAGATCGAGGTCCACCTCGCCGTCGAGCTCATCCGCCGCTTCTGCCAGACGGGTCCTTACCTCACCTCTCCCTACCCGTCCCGGCTCCCCCCCCCCCCGGCTCGCTTTGACGCTGTGCTACCCCCCTAGAGGAGTTCCGGTTCCAGTTCTCGAACAAGCCCCTCCTCGCCCGCATCGCGAAGGCGCGCCCCCGTACCCGTACCCCCCTCCTCCTCCCCCCGCCCGCTGACCGAGGTCCCGCCGGCTGCGCAGGACGTGAAGCGCTGCGCGAGCGAGGCGCTGGGCCCTGGCTGGGTCGGGCCCCTCGCCATCGCCGCCGAGATGGCCCAGCGGGGTACGCCCCGCCCCGCTCCCCTCTCTTTCCCCCCTACCCCCCTCTGAAGCCGGCGCTTCGTTCGCAGAGAAGATGCAGCGGTCCGTTGTGGAGGCGGGCCTCGGCCACTCGGCCATCGAGATCCTCCGGCAGGTCCGCCACAATTGATCTCGAATTTGATCCGAGCATTTAATTTGATCCGGGCGCAGCACGTGGCGAGCTTCGCCGATGAGTCCCCCGCCGAGCTGCTCGTCCTGCAGGCCGGCTGCGCCCTCGTCGCCGCCCACGCCTCCCAGTTCGAGGGCGCGTACCCCTCTTTCCCCGCCCCCCGCCCCTTCCCTGAGGCGCCCCTCCTCGTCCGCAGAGGAGATATGGCGGCCGATCGCGGAGGGCGCGCCCACCATCATCTCCCTTGTCAAGCGGTGAGATAAGGGCGGGGAGCGTCAGACGAGGGGAGGCCGAGCGAGCTGAGCTCGCGCCCCTCCCCGCTCGCCGCGCAGGCACTCGGAGCTGGTGCAGGAGCGGGGCCTGACGGGCGCCGCGCCCCGCTCCGCCTCCGCCACGAACGCCTCCGAGAAGGGCGCCCCCAGCCCGACCCCCACGCCCCGCCCCGACTCCAAGGCCCGCCTCTGTCCCCCTCTCTCCCCCCCCCTCCCCCCGCGCTGAGCGCCGTACCCCCCGGGCGCAGGCGGACGAGCGGGAGATGGCGCTGCGGAACGAGGCGGCGGGGTACGGCCTCCGCGCGCTCCTCGACATCGCCCGCAAGGGTACCCCCTCGCCCCTCACGCCCCCCCCCCCCCCCCCCCCCCCCTTTCTCACCAAAACCCAGGGGCGGTGGACCCGTACCTGAGGACGCGGGCGGCGGAGGCGGCGGCCTTCGTGCGCGCCCTCGTGCGCCTCGTCTCCATCCTCGAGGCCTCCCGCTCCTGGCGCGCCCTTCTTCTTTTCCTTTCCTTTCTCTTCCTTTCTTACTGGGGGGCGCAGGGACCACCGGCCGCTGGCGAGCATGGTCCGGCAGCTCATCGAGTCCCTCTCCTCCCGCGACGGTCCGTGCGGTGGCCTTCGGCTCAATCGTCTGGGCCGGCCGGCGGGGCGGCCGGCTTAGCTGGAATCTTATCGCCGCTGCAGAGGCGGTGGCGGCGGTGGCGAGGGACGAGGCGGCGGCGCTGAAGGGCGCCGAGGGGCGGGCCCCCCTGCAGCGCGTCCTCAGCGGCGGCGCGGGCGGCAGCCGCCTGGAGCCGCTCGGTCCTTCCCCTGCCGCCGGCGCCCGCCCGGGCGTCCGCAGCCGCCGCCGCTCCTCCGTCGCCGGTGCGCGCCGCCGCCGCCGCTCACCTGAGCCGCGGCCGCTCACCTGAGCCGCGCAGACGTGCACGACGCGCTGGCGCAGATCAGCGCCAACGCGCGCCTGGCGGTGGGGGCGCCCCCGCCGGCGCCGGCGTCGGGTCCGGCGGCGCCGGCGTCGGCGCTGGCATCTCCAGCTTCTCGAGCTCGGCCTTCGCCTCCGTGGGCGCCGGGGCCGGGGCCGGGGCCAGGCCCCGCCGCAACTCGGGCCCGCATGCGCACCCGGCGCGCGTGCAGCACGCGAAGAAGAGCGCCGAGCTCTCCGTGCCGACCCTCGCGGACCCGCGTGCGCCGAGCCCGGGCGCCGCCGGCGGCGGCGGCGGGGCGGGGCCCGAGGGGCGCGGCGTGGTCGAGCGCGTCAAGTCGGGCCTCTCGTCGGCCTTCTCGTCATTCAAGTCGTCCAAGTCCCCGTCCTTCCGCGACGTGCGCGCGCGCGCGGACGAAGCCGTACCCCCGCTTCGTTCGCCCGCCCGCCCGCCCGCGCCTGACTTTGCTTCTTCGTTCGCAGACGGCCGGCTCGCCGACGGCCGCCCTCTCGCCCGTCACGCCCCGCGGGGGGGGCGCCACCACGCCCCGCGTCAAGGCATAGATCTGTACCCGTCTTTCGCCCGCTTTCGACATCCACGGCTCTCCTTTTCGCCCTCGCTCGCGTACAATTTTGTTCTTTTCTTTCTAGAGCGCTTCTGTGACAGATCTAGAGAGCGCTTGTGTATTTCTAGCTCGTTCGCCATTTCACCTCGTGTTTATGCAGATCAGTTTTCATGGTATTTATATCGATAGCCTATCGCTCGCGCTCCGCCCGCCCGTGTTCTCACATGCGAACGCGCATGTCGTGCTGTCGCGTTTTCTACCCATGTCTAGAACCGTGTAACTAGTAATAATTAATTCACAAAGTTACAGCCCTGGCTCGCGATCGAAGGCTCAGCCCTGTATGCGCAGCTGCCAGACTGAGCCACCCTGCATCATGATCACAGCCCAGCGGCTGCATATACATGCATGTCTCTCGCGACGTCGACATATATCGATCATGATTTCATGATCATGATCAATTGCATGCGCAATGACGTCGACGCGAATTCGAATTCGAACGTTAACCTCATAGCTCAAAGCTTAAAGCCTGCCAGGCTGATCATGCATATGATCATGGGTAATTAATTATGTAAGCGAACCAAGGTTCGCCCCACCGTAGTGTCTCAAAAAAAATATTAGTCATATGCTCAGAGGTTTCAGATTTAGCTTAAGCAACTCAGTGACTCTAATCATAAAAGCTCATAAAAGCTCGGAAACCACAATTTGTAGTGGCGGATCCGGAATCGAACTACCGTACAACACGCGGTGATCCGATGGTCGTTCACGTAAATAACACAGAAGGCGATCGCGATGAGATAACGAAGGTGCCAAAAAGTTGAAAGCGATTCGAGCTTGCAATCTATATTGCGCTCGGAGAAACAGGCCCGACTTAAGGGACCTGGCTAATTATAAAATTCAAGCTAGCTAGCCAAAGCCTTGAAGACTTCTACGCTTTTCTTTCGAGTGTCGGTGTTCTGAATTTGACTTCGATCTAAATCTGGACACGAACAGCTCATCTAGATCTACTTCTAGGCTATATATCCCGATATCGATGGCTACACTGCAGTTGGCTACACGTGAATGAGAGACTGATCAACAAAAAGTCCAGTACTAGTAAACGCAGCTTGGCAGCGAAAGAGCGCAGAGAATCAATAAAAGGACGTACGCGTCGACCTAGGCGCCCTCAAACGTGTGGAAAGATTTCGAGCCGCTGAGCTCGACGTCGGCCTAGGACCGCGCCTGCAGCTGGTGGCATACACCATAAAATAAAACGTTCGAATTCTACTTACAATATGGCACATGCACTGTGGCATGCATATGCGCACTACACTCGGCGATTGCAATTGGATTCAATAACATTAGCGGCAAATAAAGCGATCTAAAGGCTGCATCTATAATCAGAGAAGTAACTAAAACATCGATAAAGCACCATGAAGCTATCTCTTGATTCATCAGCTAGCTTATGCGGGTATCTACATTCGGGTATCTACATTCGGGTATCTACATTCGGGTATCTACATTCGATTCGAAGAATAGCACAACAGAAGAAAGAGTCAAAGAAGACTAGAACTATGCGTGTGTGTATAGATATGACGTTACGGTCCGGCGGGGGGTGCGGTTGGCCTCAAGGTCGGGGAGGAGGTGGAGGAGGGGGAGGAGGGGGAATCCCGCCGCTCCTTTCTGCGCATGGCCCCTGGTCAGAAAAGCAACGGAGGCGAGGGGGGCCAGAAGGAGACCTGCACCCGACCAGGGGGCTCCGACGGGCGCCGGATGGGGCGCGGCAGCACCGTATGGGTACGGGTCCGGCGGGGGGAGCGGGGGGTACGCGCCAAGGGGGATCCAGAGGTCCGGTAGGGGCCCGGGCACGAGCCCTTGGAAGCCAAGGAGGGACCCGATACCCCCCGCGCGGACGGCGCCCGAGGGGGCCCAGGGCGGCACGGGCACCGGTACCCCCGCCGCAGGCGAGCCGGGTTCGCGATCGCGATCCCGACCGTCGATCGCGAGTGGCGACCGCGAGCTCGAGGAGGGTCCGGGCGCCGGCGCGTCCTCGGCGCCGGGGCCGGGGCCGGCGCCCGTCGCATCCATGGGCGACCGCTTCTGGTCCCCGTCGTTGGACATGCGGCGGCGCCCGCGGGAGCTCCCGCGCCCCCCGAGGGCGCCCCGCTCGCGCTGCGGGGCAGGCACGTCATGAGGCGCCGCCGTCGACGTTGACGCGCGTGGGCAAGGCGCGGGTCGGGCGCACCGGCCGGGCGGAGGCGCGGGCCCGCCCCTGCGACCTAGAGGAGCCGGCGCTCTCCGAGCGGCTCGCGCTCGATCCCGAGCCTGCCCGCAGAGCAGCGGGCGAGAGTGTGAGCGGTGGGGCCCGGGCCTCTGCGACGTCGGCGCCGCATTGGAGGGAGATGCGCATGCGCACCCGTCGAGTGCGGGGAGAGCTGCGGCTGCAGCGCGGGGGCGAAGAAGAAGGCGGCCGAGGGGCCTTTGGCGGCCGGCTCGGCCTCCGGGTCCGAGCCGTGGCCGGAGCTGGGGGCGGAGCCGGAGCCCGAGTTCGATGTGGAGAGGGAGCGCGAGCGGCGGCGCGAGGCGGAGGCCTCGCCGGCCGGCGGCGGTCGTCCTCGCCGCGTCGCCGCGGACAGGGACCGCGATCTGCGCGCTCGAACTCAGCTGCGCGCGGGGGCAGCCGCGGCTGATCATGAACGCGCACCGTAGGCGGCCGGGGCCGCGGGCCGCCGCGCGGGCCCGGGCGGCCGAGGCCGCGGCGCGGGCGACGCCCGAGCCGGCCGCGGGCCCCGAGCTCAAGGCGGCGGCGGGCGGGCCGTACATGGCGGCAGCGGCTGCGGATCCGTAGGGGGGCGTGGCGGCCGGGGGGCTCGCGCTGCTGCTCAGCGACGGGCTCCACGCGTACGCCTGCGCCTGCGGCCACTCGGAGGGACGGTTTACGCCCGCGCTCGGGAGGGCGACGCTGAGGTTCACGGGGCTGCTGGCAAACGGCGGCGGCTGCGGGAAGTTGGAGAGGCGGCTCGCTCCCGCCAGCAGCTCGTGGGGCGGAGGCAGCCGCGGGCCTGCGGGCGCGGCCGCAGCCGCGGGTCGCAGCGCGCTACCGCTGCTCCACACACGCCACGGGCCGTCCGAGACGGGGGCGGGCCCGGTCGCCGAGGGGAATGGGGCGGGTCCCATAGAGCCGAGGAGGTCATGGCCACCGGGCGCGGCCGCGGGGCTGCCCGCGGAAAGGAGCGCGGGTCCCCGCGCAGGCGCCGCCCGCGGGTCCGGCTGAGAATGCTGCCCTGAGGACGTGCGTCAGCGAACAAGCTGAAGCGAGCAAGCGATGGCAATCGTGAGTAGGATGTGTTCATTGGTTTACATACGCAGGCGATTGTTTTATGCGGCTTTTTCTTTCTTCTTTAACCGTCGCCGCTTCTTTAGCTTCCTCTTTAGCTTCAACCGTCGGACGCATGCGCACCTCGCGGCAGACTTGAATCTAGAGGGCCGGTTGGGCCTGAATTCGACGCGGCGGCGTCGTTACCGGTGCGGGGAACGTTCGAAGACGATCGGAACGCGATCAGCTGGAGGGCGGATATGGAAGGTAGCTCCGGCGGGTCCTGGGGCCGAGCGCCTCCGGATCCAGATCCGGATGCGGAGCCCCGCGTCGAGCTGGAGCTTTCGGATCCGCCCGGGGGGCTGCAGCTGGGCAAGGAACTGGAGATCGGGGATGGCGAGGGTTGGTATTCAAAGGGGGCGAGGATGGGTCCGGGATCGATGGGGCGGTCGGTGGCGGGCGGCATCTGCACGGGCCGAGAGGCGGCCGAACGGAAGCTAACGGCTGGCTCGAGGGGCGATGGGGGCGGCAGGCCCGGCGGCGACGTCGGTAGGAGCTCCACCTCGACGCCCGCGCTGACCCGCGGGAAGTTGAGCGGCAGTGCTGGTGCCGCGTGCGCGCGGCCGCGCGGCCCTGCAGCGGCTGCTGCGGTCTTTCCATCTGAAGCCCTGCGGATATGGAGGCCGTGGTCAGCATCCATGACGCGATTCATGCGATTCATGATCAAGGCGACCGTCGCGCAGGTCGACGCGTACGTCGACCGTACGCGCACGTAAACTTAAAACGCTTAACGGTAAGCTTTGACGAAACGCGATTACATGTGCGCTCAGTGGCACTCTAGATTCTTTTCAAATAGAAGCTTCAGCTTGTATATGCGTCGCTTATGATTGTGGGCGATGGCGCGTATGCGCACCCTTCTTTGACGTTCACAATAGATTCGAATGGCTCGGAATCGCATCCGGGCGGCAGACCACGGCTGGGATCGCTAGGCGCCGCCCCTCCGTTTCTTGGGACACCACCGCTCATCGCTATCTTGGCGGTACGTGTCGCGATTGCACCCCGACACTGTGACACCTGCCGATTCTGATTTGATCAGCGGCGTATGTATACATAGGGCTCCACAAGCTTTTGCGACGAGATCCGGCCCGGCAGAAGCATGTGTGCTTCGGCGTCTTTGTTATTTTTGTGACGTCCCACCGCGGCCGCAGTGCAAGCGTCCGCAGCGCTAGCCATGCGTTCAACGGCTCATCTCGAGGCTCACGATTGTTTAATTTGCCTCGATGACTTAGCGGCGATAGCGAAAGTTCAATTTGCCCGGAGTCGACGGTCTAGATCTAGTATGTACATATAGATCTATGACCATTACCATATATAGTATCAAGCTCTAAATCCGCACAGCCGATAACGAACGAACCAAATAGAACACTCACCAGGCGTAGGGAGATCAATGTGTTGTACTTCGATGCAAATACTAAAATTGAATACGTATACGCTGTCTGTGACAACCGGCGATCAATCATGATCAAGAGAAGCCGCAACAATTGCAATATTTCAATTGCAACCTACGCACGATCGCGAGTCGGAATTCGAAATCCCCGTTCACGTTCGCCGGTTAGGAATTCATGTGCATCCGTATATATACGCGCTTAGCTTCTGCGCAAAACCCACCAAGGCCGCGCCGTACATGAGCGCAGAATTCGAAAGATGATTGCGAACATTTGCAACATGTGCAGCTCACCGGCAGATGGGCACGTCGAATCCGATCATGACTCAGAGCTCGAAAAGACGGCACACTTTGATGTGCACGGTCGTTATGTACGTGGTCACGATCAGCTGCAGAGCCGAACTATATGCGTCCGCCGTCGCACATGTGTGGCGCAGCCGTCGAAGGGAACGGGCAGTACTCGTAATCCTGCAGCTGGATCGATCGGCGATATCGCTGTCGCGCGGGTTCAGAGGCTTTCGCTGGTCCGATACGCCGGTCGCGGGCCGTTGTACAATGTGCGATACTACAGTATGGCTCAGCGGCTGCAGGCTGCAGCGCGGGCCTTACAGATGTACACTCAGCGACTTCCCGGAAGAGTCGCCGTGATTTTGAACCGCAGATGTGCTACAGACTACAGTGATGACCTCCAACGCGTATTCCGACCGTGGGGCTTCGAATTCTATACCTGTAGCGGCGCGATGACTCAGTGACATTCCGATCGCGAGGCCGCCCGCCGCGGGCGCAGCGGTCTAGAGCAGATCTAAGCCTACAGCTAGGCATGAAGAGATGCAGAGAAAGGGGTCACCGGAACTGCTATGAGCATGCCGCCGCCGCTGATCATGAGCGCGCCGCGTGCGCCGCTGCGCATGCGCGTCAACGTTGTTTATGCCGAAACATGCAGGCGGCCCGGCGGCCGGGCCTTGCAGCACATGTATGTACAGCCGCACCTGCGCCTACTACTAGGCTAGCGCTATAGCTAGGCCTAGTAGCAGCCTAGACTCTGGATCTGGCTACGTGTATCACGGTGTATGGACTCCGGGATATCGTGCACGGTGCACGGCAGTTCAACGGCCCGTGCGCGGCGATCGCGAGCGCTGGCCCGGCGGCCATATATATCATACTATGATAGTATCATGGGCGCCGGGCCGATCGCGATCCGACTCGGCGACGGCCGCGCGTCACACGCGGCGCGTGGACGTACCGTAGACAGCTGCAGGTCCGTGGTACGCAATGCTACGCATGTCGGACTGGCATTCGATGATACGCGTACGGAATCTACGTATACTACCACGGAATCGGATGTCGTGTTTCGCCGATACGCAGCTTTCCGAGTTCGCTAAATTTGCTCAGACCAGCCTGGCAGGCGATCCGATGATCATGATCGCGATCAGCGCTGCGCTGCAAGCGCGCATGCTAGCGCTGCTGCTGCTGCATTGGCAGTGCTGCAGTTGCCTGATAGCTAACGCTGGGCTAGCGCGCTTCCGCTAGCCGCTGCCAGGCCATGAGCGCTGCTGCGCAGCCTGGCAGTGCGCTACGTAAGCCTGCCAGGCTGTAACTTAGTAACTGGCCCAGTGGCATGGGTACGTACTACGTAGTACGTACTACTGGTACAGTGCCACACGGTGGTACGTACTGGCACAGTGTGCCGCAGACTGGCCCGCAGTGCGCACTGCGCACTGCGCATGCGCAGGCCGAGGCGATGTGCATGCGCATGTGTACGGTGTACCGTGTACCGTGCACGTGCTTCCGAAGCTCTAGTTCCAGCGCTAGCGCTACTAGTTCCAGCGCTAGCGCTACTAGGCTAGGCGCGGCTAGCAGCTGCAGCCTGCAGCGCCGATCGCGAGTCTCGCGAGTCGCGAGCTCCGAGCGCGCGGCGCGCGCATGCGCGCAGCCAGCGCTTATAATTATAGCCCGGCCAGGCCGCAGGCCCGCAGCCTGCAGGCTGCAGCTGCAGCCTGCAGCTGGCCCAGTGGGCGCGGCGCCGGCATCGGCGGCATGCCGCAGTGCAGCCGCTACAACGGCTAGCTATAGCGGCGCCTAGCGCTAGCGCTGACTCACACAGTCTCACAGTACTACTACTAGGCTACCGTAGACGACTTATATACCGCGCTGACTTAACTACCGCGCTGCCAAATTACCGCGCTCAAAATTTTTAGAACGCAGTAATTTGGTAGCGCAGTATTACCCCCTTTGCTAACAAATAATACATTTTCGAAGACGATGGAACGCGGTAATTTGGTAGCGCGGTAACGCGGTAATTTGGTAGCGCGAAATTTTAGAACGCGGTAATATGTGGCGCGGTATTTAAGTCGTCTACGGTAGTAGTGAGCGCGCGGCGCCGGCCGGGCCGGGCCGGCCCGGCGGGCCGGCCGGCGGCGCGGCGCCGGCGCCGGCGGCGCGCCGGCCCCCCCGGCCGGCTCGGGCGCCGGGCGCGCGCGCGCCGCGCGCGCGCGCGCACGGCCGGCGGGCCGGCGGCGGGCCGGCGGCGCGCGCGCGGCGCGCGCATGCCCGCGGCCATGAATCCCATTGATGAATCAGTGATGCATTTTTCACACGTGCAGACAGTGAATCCCATGCATGAATCACTGATGCGGCCATGAATCCCATGCATGAATCAGTGATGTCACTGTGACCTGTCGACTGTGATCACTCATCATGACTCGACAATGAGTGTCAATGATCATGAGTCGATCGTCAATGAGTCGATCGTCACTGACTCTATAATACCGGTATACGTATTACCGCGGCATTAATGTACTACGGTAAACGTCGACCCTGGGTCCCTGACCCGAATTCGAAGGTGGCCATGCATGGCCAGAATACCGCGGTACCAACTTGGCAATTCCAGCGTTTTACAATTTTCAGCCTTGTTGCGGGGTTGCGGGGGGTACTGTATGGAGCAACTTGACAGCAGGATATATTACCGCATGCGCAGAGCCAAAATACCGCGGTAAGTCAAGATTTCGGCGCGGTAATTTGGTACCGCGGTAATTCAGCAAGCGCGGTATTTATAGTGCCACGCGCGGAAGCTCAAGATTGTTTTCACGTACCCAAGCGTGGAAAAACTACGCATGTATTGCAGAGGCAGTGAATTTGACACTTACAGTTGATTTCATAATTAAATGATCGAATCAAGTTCAAGCGTTCGATGCTACGAAGACTTCGAGAGTTCGACGTCGACGTCGACGCTTCGTGATTCTGATTGATTCAGCCCCATCCGATCGAAAAGGGCCGGGCGCGCCGGCGCCGCGGCGATCCGGAAAGAGAAAAAAACAAATGAAGTCCAAGGTATGTTCGCTATTAATCGCTAATTATGATCATGATATCGATCAGCTGCAGGCGAATCCGCGATTGGAACCGGGGCCGTTCGAATTCACGTTGAAGACGGTTGAACTTACCGTTGAAGTTCCCGTTGAACTACCGTGTAAACGTAAGACTTACCGTAATGCAGAATATTAAGGTCTGTACTTTATTATGTCATCCCCGAATTATGTCGCCTCTCACGCGTGAGATAACGACATAATTTGGGAACGTCATAGTAGGGCACGCTCAGTGGTACGGTGGTACCCCATCAAATTTACCGTCCCATACAAGCGCCTGAAAATTTCATGCCGACATAATTTGGGGACGTCATATAATGACTCATATTTCGCATAGAGAAGGATCCGGTTTTAAAACGACATAAATTTGACCGTCATATAATAAGACTCATATTATTGTGTTTTACGGTAAATACCGCGTCGACGTCACAAATTAGCGCGTTCCAAGTTGTAGTTAACTTCCAACTTGGCAAAGGGCCCGATTTGCGCTTTACTACTGTAGGATGCAAAACTTTATTAGTCTGAAATATTTATTAGTCCGGGGTTTTGGCCGCTTTATATTACCTAGTATATTACCTTTATATTACCTTTGGCCACTTGGCGCTGAGAGCTTTATTAGCGCGGCGGCCTTTAGCAAGGGCTGCCCCCCGCCCCCGACCCCCCCCCCACGGCCCACCGTGGCACGGGCCACGCACATACACTGCGCTCAAATAAGCTGAAGCGGTCCCGTTGTTCGGGGATGGGGTACCTGGTGGCCGATGCAAGCGGCCAGGCGGTGGGGTCGTCTGAGGGGAGGTTGCGTTCCCGGCGCTCGAGCTGGAGCCAGCGGAGAATCGGGGCCAGCTTCTCTCGAGCCGACTCTGCGTTTGGCAGGTTGTAGGCATCATAGAGTTCGGCTCGACGGTCACGTACGTGAACAACGGGAACAACGGGTACGCCCCCTCCCCCTCCGGACTCCCCGCCGCCCCCGCCCCCAGCGGACCCTCCGCCACCCCCGGCCCCCTCCCCCTCGCCCGCCCGACCGGCCCCTCCACCGTCCCCCGGCCCCGTCTCCCCCCCCTTCCCCCAGCCCCTCCCCCCACACCCCAGCCTCCTCCCCTCCCCGCAGCCCAGCCCCGCTACCCGCCGCCTCACGCGCCGCGAGCGTGAGCTGGCCGCCCTCCGTGACTCGGCCGGCTTCACCTCCGCCCGCAACAATCTTCTTGCACGTGGAGACCGCGGAGCCCGACGTGCAGGTCCGGCTGTCCCAGCCCCTGATCCACAGGACCGCCCCCCCCGGACCCCCCGCCTCGGCGAGCCTCTCTGACCCCCCACACCGCCGTCACCCGTCGAACTGCAAGACCGGCCCCCGCCCGCCAGCCCCGCGCCCCCGCCGCCGGGCCCCCCACCACCGCCGGCACCGCCCTCGGTCCCCGCACCACCGCCCCCATTCGAGTTTTCCGCCCGCGCGCGCCAGCTCCACCCCGAGGCACTCCCGCCCCCAGACCGATGTCCCCTCTGCCTACACCCCTGGGCCGTCACCGCCGCCTCCACCGAGCCCCGTACCCCCTTCTCTGCCCCAAGGTACCACCCCTGCTCCACCGCGGCGACCTCATCCAGTCCCTCCTCATCTTCGGCCTCTCCCCGCTGGGCTACAGACCCTGAGCCCAAAGTGTGCACTCCCTGCCCGCGCGCGCCGGCTGACGCCACGCTCGCGCTTGAGAGGCCCACTCCTGGAGGAGAGCAGGCCCTCGGCGTGGCCTGCCTGCCCGCGCCAGGTCCGGTCCCGCCCGCGCAGGTGCAGGCTGCCACGCCGCTGGCAGCCTGCAGGCGGGACCCGCCGCCGGATGGGGGGCCCCAACCCTCCCCCGGGGGCCCCGCGCCCGGCGGCGCTCGCACCGCAGAGGCGGTGCGCAATAAATCCTCCGGGGCCCTGCCCCAATAAACTCTCCGGCCCCAGCTCCCCACCCCCAACCCCACCCCCCCAATGGCCGCGCTCGCGCGGCCGCTGGGGGAGGCCCCACCGAGGGCCGCAAGAGTGGCCTTAGCTATAGGGGGTAGGGCTCGCAGTAGGGAGATTCCCTCGGGGTTAGTCTAGCTGGAGACCCAATAGGGGGGAGGTAAGCTAGACTTGTCGTGTGTTTGTAGGCTTAGGCCTAGGGTAGGCAGATAGCATTAGCTGTTTGTCAACTTGGGGCACCAGTCCCCTAATACATGTACACTAGGGATTACTGAAAAAAAAAAAGAAGAAGGGCGCCGATCGCGACGAGGTTAAAGGGTGTACCCCTTCTTCGCAGCACTGCTTTATTACTCTAAAATCTTTATTAGAGCGGCCTCGCAACTTTAGTAATAAAAATATCCCCCATAATAACTATTTTGCATTCTACAGTACGTACGCTACCAAAATTGGCATGGGCCTCGAGCTCTGCAGCTGCACTGCGGCAGTGCAGCATGCGCGGCGATGCGCCCACTAGTACTGCGGCAGTCTGCCCGCAAGGCCCCGCATGCCATGATGGTTGTCGTTATGCGGTCACCGTTATAACGAATGACGTTATAACGTCATGCTAATGACGCGTTATAAGTAATAACCGCGGCCCCCGTAGCCTGGGCCGTAGAGTACTGAGTAATATTAAGGACAACGTTTTTAACAAAGCAATAGTGCACAGCTCGCGAAAACAATATTTAGTATACTGCATCTTTATAGACTTTTATAGTTCAAACTTCTAAGTTCTGGAGGCGTACAATACAAAACTTGCAACTTGCAATTGGCAAGTTGTTCAACGAACCAAGCGTACGTCTAGATCTGTTCAAAAGATGGCGAACTCCCGGACGGTTCCATAACAATTATTATAATTAGCAACGTTAACACTGTGACAGTGCATGTGACTCGTGTCACAACTCACAACTGAGTCACAACTTGACTCACAAGTCATGTGTGACGTGAGTCGACGTGACACACTATAGCTAGCTAGTACTAGTACTTCAATAAGAAACTTGGAATTCGAAACCTAACCCGGTGACCGCGTAAACACTGCACAGTAACGTTAACTTAGTAACAGTACTACCAGTAGTGACACACCGTGAAACGGTCATTAATATTGCCGATTGGCGAGAGCCCCCCGGGGGGGGGGGGGGGGGGGGGGGAGGCCGTCCCCATCCGCAGTCTCTCATTACAAGGTTTCTTCTAGATCTGTGTCCGTCGACGTGCTCCTTCAATTGTAAGGCTTGGTATAAATCGCTATATATGCAAGCAGAAATACAAATGATAATACTACTTAGTAATACTACTACCGACGGGGGTTTCTCCTTTACCCCGGGCCCGTTTCTTTAAGAGAGGGGCTATTAATAATCCTCGAGGTCCTCGAGGTCTTCGACGTGGATCTCCAGCGCGCCGGCGGCGGGGCCGGCGCTGGCCCACAGCCAGCCGGCGGCGCCGGCGGCCGGCACGGAGGGCCCGCGAGCTCGAGGGCCGCCGCCGAGGGCGGCCGAGACTGGAACAGCGGCACTGGCCCGGACGGCGCCACATGTACAGGGTTCGGATCCGAGGGCGCGGGATTTGGGCTCGAATTCGGGTCGGCTGCAGCAGCGGCCGGCGGGGCGGGCGGGGCCGGCTGGGGAACGGGGGCCGGGGCCGACTGGTGGGGCCAGACGGGGCGGCCCTCGTCGCCCGGCGGCTTGTGCCGAGTAAGGTCCGACCAGGAGCCCGCCCGCTGCAGCCCCTTGTGCCCCTCCTCCTCCTCCTCCTCCCGCGCGCCGCTGGCGCCGGCGGCGGCCCTGCAGGGACTGCGGTGTCCCGGGCCGCCCTGGCCCGGCAGGCGGCCGCCTCCTGGGCCGCGTCCGTGCGGGCGGGGCGGACGCCGCTGCCTGCGACTGCGCCGCGCACGCTCACCGCCGCCTGCCGCCCGGCGCGGCCGGGATCGGCCGCCGCGCGGACCTCCTTCCTCCGCGCCGGGCCGCGCTCGCGCGGCGCCGACTTGTCCGCGGGGCCCGCCGGCGCGACTGGAGGCCTGGGGGCAGCTGCAGGCGCCGGTGCGACCCAGGTGGAGGCGGCGGCCGCCGCCGCGGCGGCGCGGGCTGCTTGCCCGGGCTCGCCGCGGCCGGGGCCGCCAGCGTGGAGACGGAGGGCGCGCGCCGGACAAAGTGGAAGTGGGGTACGGGGGCCAGCTCGTCGTACACGAGCAGGGCCCCCGACTCGTCGCCCGCATACCCCGCACCGCGTCGCCGTCGCCCGCCCCGTCTTCCTCCGTCGCCGCCGGGGGCGGAGGGGGCGGCCACGCGCCCGCGCCGCCGCCGCCGGCTGCGCTTTGGGCTTGCGCCTCGCGGGCGCCGCGGTCGGGGGCTTGAGCGCCGGCTGCGGCCTGCGCAGGACGGTGAAGGGGTCGAGCTGGGCGCCCCGCTCGCTGGCTCCGGCGGCGGCGCCCGCGGGCCGCGGGCCGGCCTCCCCGCCCGAGCGCTGGCCGTGGCCGCGGTGCGCGTGCACCGCCGCGCGCCCGGGGCGCGCCTGATCCAAGGCACGCTCCGCCACGCTGACGGTGCGCGCGAGCCCGCGCGCCGCGTCCTTCGGCGGACCCTCCGCCGGAGGTGGGGGCGCGCGGTGCATCCAGGGCCCCGGCCGAGCTCGGCGGGCCCGACGGGCTTGCGGCGGGCGGGGCGGCGGGCGGCGGCGGCGGGGCGGGCCTGGGGCCGGCGGGCGGCTTCAGGCGGATAAACGCGGGCAGGCTCTCATCCGGTCCAGGCGCCGGCGCGGCGGCCGCACTCGGCGCCGCCGGCGGCTGTTGCTCCGGACCGTCGGAGGCGTCGGGGTCCCACACCCGCCCCGCCCTGCGCCAGTCGAAGGGAACGGACGCCTCGCGCCCGTCTTCCGCCTGCGCCGGCGCCAGAGTGGGCACGACCACGCCGCCCGCCATCGGCCGCGGGTGCACCAGCGCGTCGGGCGCCGGCGGTCGGAACCGGTTGACGCCGTCGCCGTCCCCGCTCTTGAGGTGCAGGAAGCGCACGTCCGACCGGCCCGGCCGAGTCTGCTGCTGCTGTCTGCCGCCGGCGACGTGGACCGCCCGCGCGTCGCCGCGCGCTTGCCCCTCGCCGCCTGCAGCTGCGGGCGGTTGGCCCTTCTTCCACGTCCCGAACCCGACGTCCGTCGGCGCCGCGGCGGGCCCCGCGGCGGCCTGCGCGCCGGCGGGGGCCGCCGCCTGCCCGTTGCCGAAGGTTGGGCGGCCGGTGCGGGTGAATCCGGGTACCTCCTCGCTGGGCTGGGCGGTCGCCGGAACGGATATAGTAGCGCCGCCGGCGCCCCCGCCCTTGCCGGGCCCCTCGCGATCGTCCCAGGTGCCGCGCCCGCGCTTCCACTCGAGGCCGATTGCCGATTTGCCCTCCGAGCCATCCGAGTCCTCCGGCGGCGCCAGGACGGGGACGGAGATCGGCCGCGGCAGCGCGCTGAAGGTGGCCAGGGATCGACCGCCATCGGACTCGTTCGCCGCCGACCGGCGCCCGAAGTGCACCTCCACGCGTCCGTCGCGATCGCTCGCGCCCTTCCGCGCGCTCACATCGACCAATCTCGCACGAGCTTCTCCGGCCGCGTCGGACCCCGGCGGACCATACCGGCGCGAGGGCCCGAAATCGGGGTCTTCTGCGCCGGCTTCGGGCGCGCCTGTCGACGTCGACTGCGGAGCGACCGGTGCCGCGCTCTTGGGCGCCGGCGCGGCGCCGCGGATAGGCGTCCCGATGATCTCCGCGAGCATGCCATCGATCTCGCGATCGGCGTCGGCGTCGGCGCTGGCGCCGGCGCCGGCCGAGCCGCCCTTGCCGCGCACCAAGCGTTGCCACTCCAGCTCGATGAGGCGCTCCTCGTCGTCGTTGTCGTTCGGGCTCAGCGTTGGCACCACGAGCGCGTCGTCGGTGCGCGCGTACGCCGACGGCCGCGCGTCGGCTTCGTCCACCGGGCGACGCCCGAACCGAACCTCCGCACGGCTCTTGTCCTCCGCATCGCGGCCCCACACGTTCACCGTCCGCGCGTCGCTCCGGCCCTGGTCTGCATCCGTCGGCGCGCGCCGCGACGCCGACAGCCACACGTCGTCGCCGTCGCCGACGGCGCGGGTGTCACGGGCTGAGGTCGACATGCTCTGCAGCGCCGATGGGTCGCGACGGAGCTCCAGAGCAGTCACAGACGAGTTTGAGCCCTCGCTGGTCGCCGTCTTCGCCTCTGCCGACACTTCGCGATCGGCATCCGACCCGTGCAGCATCTTCTTCCACTCAAGCTCGATGAGGCGGTCGTCGTCGTTGCGTGAGCCCGGGTCGACTGCAAGCAGCGGAACAACGAGAGCGTCCTGCGCGGAGCTGCGCGCCGGCCGATCGTGCTCGATCGCGCCTGCCGTCCGACTGCCAAGCCGGACCTCCGCCCGACCCTTCGCCTCCTCCGCATTGCAACCCGAAACAGCCACGGTCCGCGCGCCGCCTCGGCTCTGGTCCGCGTCCGTCGGTGCACGTTCCGTCTCCGGTCGTGGAACGTTGCTGCGGGTGTTGTCGGGACCAGCTTTCGGCCGCCGCACCACGTTGCTGCTGAGTTCGGCCAGCAACTCGTCGACCTCGTGAAGCGTGCTGTACTTCTTGACTGACGGCGCCTCGTGCACTGCTGCTGCGGCTGGTTCCAAATGCGTCTCGAGGACCTGCAAATCGTTCGCTCTGGACGGGACCAACGGCTCCACGAGCGCAGAAGCAATCGATGGGATGCCGCCTTGAGCTCCGAGAGGAGTTACGCTTGCTTGTCTCACAGTTCTCGATATTTCGTCATCGGATGCCATGTTGCGACGCCCGAACCGGACGTCCGCGCGGCTCCTGTCCTCCGCATCGCGTCCCGACACATTGACGGTCCGGCCACCGCGGCTCGGGTCCGCATCCGTTGGCGAGCTGCGCGACGCCGGCGGCCATGCGCTGGATTTGTCGCCGTTGACGCGAGCGTCGGGGGTCGAGGTCGACGTGGTAGCGCCCGACCTCTGCAGCGTCGCCTTGCTGAACTCGGCCAACAGCAGATCCGCGCCGTCGCCGCCGTCATTGCTCGCAGCCGGCGCCGCGGCCGTCGCTGCGGGCGCCTTGTCCGCGCTGAATAATGGAATCGCAACTGTTGCAGCGAGCGAGGAGACTGCATTTGCCGTGGCCGCTGTGGCGGTCTCGAGGTCCCGCTTGAAGAATGCCGTCGCAGGCGGGCTGTCCGCTGCGCTGCTCCCACGCCCGAAACGGACGTCCGCGCGGCTTCTGTCCTGCGCATCGCGGCCCGACACATTGACGGCCCGGCCGCCGTGGCTCTGGCCTTCATCTGTTGGCGCACTGCGCGACGCCGATACCCACACGCTGGATTCGTCGCCGTTGCAATTGACTTGAGCGTCGGGGGTCGAGGTCGACACGGTTGCGCTCGACTTCTGCAGCGTCGCCTTGCTGAACGCGGCCAACAGCAGATCCGCGCCGTCGCCGCCGCCATTGCTCGCAGCCGGCGCCGCGGCCGTCGCTGCGGGCGCCTTGTCCGCGCTGAATAATGGAATCGCAACTGTTGCAGCGAGCGAGGAGACTGCATTTGCCGTGGCCGCTGTGGCGGTCTCGAGGTCCCGCTTGAAGGATGCGGTCGCAGGCGGGCTGTCCGCTGCGCTGCTCCGACGTCCAAACCGGACATCCACGCGGCTTCTGTCCTCCGCATCGCGGCCCGACACATTCACGGTCCGGCCGCCGCGGCTCGGGTCCGCATCCGTTCGCGAGCTGCGCGACGCCGGCAGCAACACGCTAGATTTGTCGCCGGTGGCACGAGCGTCGGGGCTCGAGGTCGACATGCTGGCGCCCGACCTCTGCAGCGTCGCTTTGCTGAACTCGGCCAACAGCAGATCCGCGCCGTCGCCACCGGCATTGCTCGGAGCCGGCGCCGCGGCCGCCGGTGCAGGCGCTTTGTTCGCGCTGAGTGACGGAATGACAACTGTTGAAGCGAGCGAGGGGGCTGCATTGGCCGTGGCCGCTGTGGCGGTCTCAAGGTCCCGCTTGAAGGATGCAGTCGCAGGCAGGCTATCCGCTGCGCTGCTCCGACGCCCGAAACGGACGTCCGCGCGGTTCTTGTCCTCCACATCGCGGCCCGACACATTGACGGTCCGGCCGCCGCGGCTCGGGTCCGCATCCATTGGCGCGCTGCGTGACGCCGACAGCAACACGCCGGATTCTTCTCCACTGACGCGAGCATTGGAGATCGAGGTCGACGCGGTAGCGCTCGACCTCTGCAGCGTCGCCTTGCTGAACTCGGCCAACAGCAGATCCGCGCCGTCGCCGTCGCCATTGCTCGCAGCCGGCGCCGCGGCCGCCGGTGCGGGCCGTTTGCCCGCGCTGAATAATGGAATCGCAACTGTTGCAGCGAGCGAGGGGACGGCGTTCGCCGTGGCCGCTGTCGCGGTCTCAAGGTCCCGCTTGAAGGATGCCGTCGCAGGCGGGCTGTCCGCTGCGCTGCTCCGACGCCCGAAACGAACGTCCGCGCGGTTCTTGTCCTCCGCATCGCGGCCCGACACATTGATGGTCCGCCCGCCCAGGATTCGGCCTGCATCTGCCGGCACGCTGCACGTCTCTGGTAGCCATAAGGCGGTTGCGTCGTCGCTTCTGACAGCTTCGGCGCCCTTGCCTGGCGTTGCAGCTGCAGTGATGTTGACTGAGCTCGATTGCTGAAGTCTTGCTTCACTCAACGCCTCCGGCGATCGGTCGTGCCTGTCATTTGACGATGATTCGAGCAGGGCACGGCCGGATTTCGTTGCGATCAGCGACGCCGCGTCTTGAACGTTGGCGCCCTCATCGTCGCTGTCCACGAGAAGCGGCACGTCCATTCTCGTCGGCCCCGCATTCAATCTGCTGCCGAAGTTCACGTCGGCCCGCCCCAGAATGTCTGCGTCCGGTTGCTGCTCCTTGCTTCCAATAAAGATCTGCACGATCTTCCGGTCGCAATCGCCACCCGCCGTCGGCGCCACTCGATCGGCGCCGGTGCCAAACTCGAGGCCGGAAGTCAAACCGTCGGACTCTGATGGTCCCTCCGCGTCTTCCGGCAGGTGCAGCTCCGCAGATGCAGCCGAAGAAACTTGGAGAAGTTGCCGCGCGCTGCACGAATCTTTGCGCATCATTCCGTTCGCATCACCGGCTGTGGTGACTGGGCAACACTCGACTGCGACCTCCTCCTGTGAGTGCAACGCTTCCGAGGTGACGGGTGAGATGGGATGCTGCACGGCCCGATCGCGAGTCGTGCTGCCTTGAAGCACATCCGCGCGACCAAGCTCGCCCGACTCTGGACGACCAACGACCGAGACGAGGCGAGGATCGCCGCGCCCGCTGCCCGCAGACGAGGGCCGAGCCGCGGCCGGGTCGTCCTTGCAGCTCGTCGGGTCCTCCAGCACCTGGCTGTTGTCGCATGTGCCGTGCGCGGGGGAGACGCGAGTGGGCTCCAGCTCGAGGAGATCGGACTCCATAACGAGCGCGGGGCTGCACGAGCGCCTGCGCCAGCTGACTGCGGAATTCGACGACGACGACTTGCTCTCCAAGGCCGCCACGACGCCAGCTTCCAGCCCCTTTGGATCGCTCCAGTCAAGCTCGCTCGAAATCGAAGCGTCGACGCCGGTCGGGCTCGACTCTATTTCGACAGACTCGGAGACCTTCGCCTCGTCCGAAACCAGCAGTGGCGCCTTCATGTGGACGGCCTGCATTGGCGCTGCCGGCTTGACGAGCTCAACGCCTCGGACCTCCTCCGCCGCGCTGGGGGCCGACGCCTCTCCGGGCGCGTCGTCGATGCCGTATTCGTTCGTCGCAGGGTCGGAGACAGCGTCCGCTGAGGGCGCGCCCGCTTGCTTGCGTCGCCTCCGGAGAAACAGGAAGAGGAGCAGAAGCAGTGCCAGGACGATGAGGGCGAGCAGGGAGCCGACGACAGGCGGAACAACGTTCGGCGGCGAAGCGGGTGCGGCTGCACTTGCACCTGCAGCTGCCGCTCCTCCCGCCGCGCCGATCGGGACGACCAGGCCCGCGGCGGGCGCTGCAGCGATGTCGGGTCGCACCGGCGACGCGCCCACGGCGAACGATCTGAGGAAGAAGATAAGCGAGGCGGGCTGGGCCGCCGGCCCGGGTAAAAGGACGCACGTGAGGTGGTTGCAGGCGCCCTCGCCCACGCTGTACACGAGGCCGCCGCTTTCGACGGTGTACGTGCTGAGGAGCGGCCCGCACGAGCTCCACTCCGAGTCGCCATCGTTCATGAAGAGAATGTTCAAGTCGCCTGCAAATGATATGGCCGTCAGCTACCGCGAAAAGGAACGCCAACTGCCGTTTGGACGCGGTGCGCACCTTGCGTCCCGTTGACGGCGGCTTCGTTGAACGGGAAGCGGAAGACGATGGGCTCGCTGAGGTTCGCCACGCGCAGCGGCTGCGACGGCGACTCCTGACTGGGATTGTGCACCTTGACGTCTATCTTTCCGCCGAGCACCACCCACGCCGGCGGAGCGGCGCTTGACGAGTTGTCCTGCTCTCCCGCAGTGGGCCGCGCGGGCCTCCCAATATACACGAGTGACACTGCGGAAATGAATCGCATGCTCAGAGGCAGAGGGGAGACGAGCCGCGAGGACGCCAAAGCGAGCTAGCGCACCGACCGGATCGCCGGCCCGGTCGATCCCCTCCGCCTGCAGCATCTTGCGCAGCGCGTGGGGAAACTCGACGTCGGTCGCCACCGGGATGCCCTCCTCCGACATCCCGAGCGCCGACATGCGGAGCGGATCGCCGCCGCTGCCCTCCGCGCACACTGCGGCGCCGAATCAGCCGAAATTGGACGCGCGCGGTCAGCTGCCTCGCACGCACCGCGGGCGAACGCGACGCTGACGCTGCTCTGCTGGGACGAGCCGGCCTGGAAGCCGCACAGGTTGCACGAGGCGGCGGCCACGAGCACACCCTTTAGCAGCTCTGACGCCTCCCGCTCGGAGGCGGTCTCGTTGGCCGGCAGCGCCGCGACGAGCTTGTCCACCGCGCCCGCCACCTGCCGAGAAATGTAATTTGTCACGATCGGCACTTTCTTTATGCGGCGGCAGGGGCGAGCGCACGTGAGATACGAGTTCGGGCGCATCGACGGTCGGCGAGCACATGTCGATCTGGGCGAAGAGCTGGGCGAGACGCCCGGGAAGCTCCGCCCGCAGGTCCGCCGTCCCCCCGCGCGCCACAATCTACCAAAGCAGAGTGAGCGCCCGAGGATTGGGGCGATCGCGAGCGAATGGCTCGCACGCACGTCGGTGAGGGCGAGGAGGGCGTTGGCGGCCTGCAGGAAGCGACCCTCGGAGGCGAAGCTTTCGTCGAGCGCGGCGGCGAGGATGCCGTCCACGGCCGCCCGGACGCTCTTCGCCACCTTCGCCCCGTCGAGCTGGTCGAGCGCTCCGTCGAGGAGCTGCACAGCAGAGTCAGTGCAGGGAATGCAGGACGAACGCGGGAGCGCTAGCGGCAGGTTGGGCAAGGGGCTGACCGCAGCGGCGCTGGAGGCGGCGGAAGCGACGACGCCGAACGAGTCGAGCGCCTCGTCCAGTCTGCGCGCAGTTAGCAATCGCGACGCCGGCGCGCTCGAACTCGCCGGCGCCGGGCGCACCCGTTGTCGCCGGGGGGGCGCTGGAGGGTGTTGAGGGCGCGAAGGACGCCCTGCAGCGCCGTCTCCGCCACGCCCGCCACGGCGGCGCTGCTGTACAGCTCGGCCTCCACCGAAACCTCCAGCCCCGCGAAGAAGACGGTCTCGGCGCCTGCACGCGGAAGCTGTAAGCGGGCGCGTCGCAGGCCTCGGCGGCGCCAGCGGTATGCACCGAACTTGTCTTGGACGGCCACGCGAAGGGACGTCGGAATCGCCTTTCGCGCCGAGGACGCTGCGAGGGCATTCGTAAGTGGGCTCGCCGAGGGGCGCTGGCGGTGCACGGTGAATGCGCACCGGGAAGCACAGACTCAAAGACGGGCTGCAGGACGCCGCGGGCGGACGCGAGGCGCAGAATCTCGCCGCTTGGCAGGAGCGCCTGCAGCGTGTACCGCAGCTCCTCGCCGGCGCTGTGCGGGGAGCTCCAGTTCGCGCACTGCGCACGGGCGGACGAACGGCGTCAATCAATGAGGGCCGAGGAAAGCGGGAGCGGGATCGAGGGGACCTCCACGCGGAAAACGGTGTTCAACGCGATGCCCTTGCGCGGCGAGACGAGGCACGAGCCGGCGGACGGGCCCGAAAGCAGCCGGAAGGCGGCGCGGTCCGAGGCCTCGCGGGCGCCGTTGGAGGCGGTGCAGGTCGCGGTGTAGACGCGGTCGGTGGCGAGCTGCAGGCGGACGGGGTCGAGCACGAGCGTCGAGGTCGTCGAGGACGTCGCGACCGCGTGCTCGGAGACGTCGGCGTCGCCCCAGGCGTCCCCGAGCGTCCACCCGAACGAGCGGGCGTCCGGCGGCGCCTCGCAGCGCAGCTGGATCGTGTGCCTCAGGTGCGCGTGCATCAGATCGTGCGGCACCGCCTTGTTGCTGCGCGGCGGTTGTTACGGTTGCGATTAGAGAGCTTGTCGGAGCGCCTGTTCGCAATTCGGATGGCGCACATTGTCACCCGCCAGTTGCTTTGGGTGGCGGAGAAGGAAATGGAGACGGCGGCAGTGGCGTTGGCGCTGGAATTCGAAACAGAGGAGCAGGAGGCCGCGCTGGAGTTGCGGTGCGACACGACCGCCACGCGGACGAGGTACGGCTTGCCCTCCTCCATGCCTGCACAGACAGCCAAGATCGGCGGCTGCTCTCGGCAGACTGAGTGAAGAGACTGCAATACCGAAGGCGCGAGGCTCGAAGACGAATGTGGGAGCTCCGCCGAGCTCCGTGGCTGGGGCCAGGAGATCGCCCGCTCGCGTTTCGAGGCTCCTGCAGACGCGTCAGGACGACATGCTGTGCTGTTCGAGATTTCGCGCACGCGCACCAAGAGAAGCAGAGGAGGCTGCCCTCGTGGTCGGGGTCTGCGCAAGCCAGCGAGTTATGGAGAAGGCCCCGCAATCTTTCTGCAGCTATGCGCAGCGCCAACAGGCACCTCGGCTCCCAGCGGCCGACGCCACGAGTTCCTCTGTGAGCGACAGCTCCGTCCTTCCTGGGTCCGACGATCAACCTTTGCCAGTAAGAAAGTGAAAGAAGTAGGGCGGACTGGCACTGCTGGCAATCGTGATCGAAGCCTCGAGAGGGCGCGAGAGGACGGCGACGCGGATGGCGTGCTGTGACTCTTCGTGGGGTGACTGGCTCGCGTCGGTTACCGTCACAACGAAGTCGTACACTCGGTCCGGGTACAGCGACTGCGCGTTGCACGGGCTGCGTTAGCGACCCGAACAACGCATCGGCGGCGTGCGCCACGCACAAAGCGGGGGAGCGCCAGCCTCTGGCGTGAGACATCGATGGCGCTGATGAGCGCGGGGGCGAGCTGCATGTCGTTGGGAAGGGCCCCTGCTCGCGGCGGAATCGTTAGGTCGCGCCACTTCGTCGCACATCGAACCTAGTCGTTACATCGCGGCAGGAAGTGGAACGCACATCGGTAGAGCAGGCCTCCGGTTGCGTTGGCGGGCTGGCTCTCGGACGACGAGACGCAGACGACGCGCTCGGCAGTCACGAAGAGGAAGAGAGGCTCTGACGACTCGACGGTCACAGCGCTGTACGGCGCCCAGACGCGAGGCGGCTTCCCTTTGCTCTGTGATCGGCAGAGATCAATCGAAGTAGAGACGCGAATCGGCGAAGCAGGGTTTCACCTTGCGAACGGTGCCGGCGGCGGAGTAGCGGGCCCCGCCCAGCGCGATCTCGGCAGAGACGCGGAGCTCGAGGTCGCCCGGCGGCAGGTCGGACGGCAGGTCGGCGGCGCGCGCCGGCCCCGCGCGCTGGACGGCGAGCTCCACGTCGGGGCGCGTGCAGCTCGCGCCGGCGCAGGTCCACCGCACGCGAAGCGGCCAGCGGCCTCCGCCGGAGACCGGCGCCCCGATTCTCGCGTGGTCGCAGTACGCCACTGCATGGAGGGAACATCAGCACACGAATGTAATATTGATTTAGAGTTCTCGAACCGGTCGTGAGCGGGCTCAAGAGGATAGTGAGGGCGGGCCACTCCCGAGGAGGGAGCACCACGGTGGGGAGCTCTGCAGCAACCCGCCCCGGGATCGCGAGCTGGAGATCAGCGAGCCTGAGCACAATGATGTCCCCAGGCATAACGGTTGCATCTCCACCCTGTCCGTCCCGTTCAGTGTTGACTTGCATGTATTCAGTTATAAAACGAAGCGGCGCACCAGACCGAAGGCTAGCTGAGCCGGGCCCTTCCATTCCGCGTATGCATTGGCGCCGAGAACGGCCGAGCTGTTGCTTGACAGTGCGCTTGCTGGGACTATTCCCCAACTTCCACCAGGAGAGCTTGGCTCGGAACCTGAGCCTATTTGACGGAGTCGCCTGGCAGACGTTGAGCCGGAAGTCGATCCCAAACTGCACGACAATAAGAAACGAGACTAGGGGAACCAGGCATGGCCACGGAAGCATGCGCACACGAAGGTGATGGTGTAGCCGTATGTATCAAACCGTGCTTCTTCCACGTAAACGTCTCCAAACGTACCCAAGGGAGGGCCCGCTGCCTGCACCGGCGACGGGCTGGGCGACGGGCTCGGGCTGGGCGACGGGCTCGGGCTGGGCGACGGGCTCGGGCTGGGCGACGGGCTCGGGCTGGGCGACGGGCTCGGGCTGGGCGACGGGCTCGGGCTGGGCGACGGGCTCGGGCTGGGCGACGGGCTCGGGCTTGGCGACGGGCTCGGGCTTGGCGACGGGCTCGGGCTGGGCGACGGGCTCGGGCTGGAAGACGGGCTCGGGCTGGGCGACGGGCTCGGGCTGGGCGACGGGCTCGGGCTAGGCGACGAGCTCGGGCTTGGCGACGGGCTCGGGCTGGGCGACGGGCTCGGGCTTGGCGACGGCTCGGGCTGGGCGACGGGCTCGGGCTGGGCGACGGGCTCGGGATGGAAGACGGGCTCGGGCTGGGCGACGGGCTCGGGCTGGGCGACGGGCTCGGGCTGGGCGACGGGCTCGGGCTGGGCGACGGGCTCGGGCTGGGCGACGGGCTCGGCTGGGCGACGGGCTCGGGCTTGGCGACGGGCTCGGGCTTGGCGACGGGCTCGGGCTGGGCGACGGGCTCGGGCTGGAAGACGGGCTCGGGCTGGGCGACGGGCTCGGGCTGGGCGACGGGCTCGGGCTAGGCGACGAGCTCGGGCTTGGCGACGGGCTCGGGCTGGGCGACGGGCTCGGGCTTGGCGACGGGCTCGGGCTGGGCGACGGGCTCGGGCTGGGCGACGGGCTCGGGATGGAAGACGGGCTCGGGCTGGGCGACGGGCTCGGGCTGGGCGACGGGCTCGGGCTGGGCGACGGGCTCGGGCTGGGCGACGGGCTCGGGCTGGGCGACGGGCTCGGGTTGGGCGACGGGCTCGGGCTCGGCGTCTCCGTCGGCGACGGGCTGGGCGACGGGCTCGGGCTCGGCGTCGCCGTCGGCGACGGGCTGGGCGACGGGCTCGGGCTGGGCGACGGGCTCGGGCTTGGCGACGGGCTCGGGCTGGGCGTCTCCGTCGGCGACGGGCTGGGCGACGGGCTCTGGCTCGTCGTCGCCGTCGGCGACGGGCTGGGCGACGGGCTCGGGCTCGGCGTCTCCGTCGGCGAAGGGCTGGGCGACGGGCTCGGGCTCGGCGTCTCCGTCGGCGACGGGCTGGGCGACGGGCTCGGGCTCAGCGTCGCCGTCGGCGACGGGCTGGGCGACGGGCTCGGGCTCGACGTCGCCGTCCGCGACGGGCTGGGCGACGGGCTCGGGCTCGGTGTCTCCGTCGGCGACGGGCTGGGCGACGGGCTCGGGCTCGGCGTCTCCGTAGGCGACGGGCTGGGCGACGGGCTGGGCGACGGGCTGGGCGACGGGCTCGGGTTCGGCGTCGCCGTTGGCGACGGGCTCGGCGACGGGCTCGGGCTCGGCGTCTCCGTCGGCGACGGGCTGGGCGACGGGCTCGGGCTCGGCGTCTCCGTCGGCGACGGGCTGGGCGACGGGCTCGGCTCGGCGTCGCCGTCGGCGACGGGCTGGGCGACGGGCTCGGGCTTGGCGTCTCCGTTGGCGACGGGCTGGGCGACGGGCTCGGGCTCGGCGTCGCCGTCGGCGACGGGCTGGGCGACGGGCTCGGGCTCGGCGTCGCCGTCGGGATGGGCTGGGCGACGGGCTCGGGCTCGGCGTCTCCGTCGGCGACGGGCTGGGCGACGGGCTCGGGCTCGGCGTCGCCGTCCGCGACGGGCTGGGCGACGGGCTCGGGCTCGGCGTCTCCGTCGGCGAAGGGCTGGGCGACGGGCTCGGGCTCGGCGTCTCCGTTGGCGACGGGCTGGGCGACGGGCTCGGGCTCGGCGTCTCCGTTGGCGACGGGCTGGGCGACGGGCTCGGGCTCGTCGTCGCCGTCGGCGACGGGCTGGGCGACGGGCTCGGGCTCGGCGTCGCCGTCGGCGACGGGCTGGGCGACGGGCTCGGGCTCGGCGTCGCCGTCGGGGATGGGCTGGGCGACGGGCTCGGGCTCGGTGTCTCCGTCGGCGACGGGCTGGGCGACGGGCTCGGGCTCGGCGTCGCCGTCGGGGACGGGCTGGGCGACGGGCTCGGGCTCGGCGTCTCCGTCGGCGAAGGGCTGGGCGACGGGCTCGAGCTCGGCGTCTCCGTCGGCGAAGGGCTGGGCGACGGGCTCGGGCTCGGCGTCTCCGTTGGCGACGGGCTGGGCGACGGGCTCGGGCTCGGCGCCTCCGTCGGCGACGGGCTGGGCGACGGGCTCGGGCTCGGCGTCTCCGTCGGCGAAGGGCTGGGCGACGGGCTCGGGCTCGGCGTCGCCGTCGGCGACGGGCTGGGCGACGGGCTCGGGCTCGGCGTCTCCGTTGGCGACGGGCTGGGCGACGGGCTCGGGCTCGGCGTCGCCGTCGGCGACGGGCTGGGCGACGGGCTCGGGCTCGGCGTCTCCGTCGGCGACGGGCTGGGCGACGGGCTCGGGCTCGGCGTCTCCGTCGGCGACGGGCTGGGCGACGGGCTCGGGCTCGGCGTCTCCGTCGGCGACGGGCTGGGCGACGGGCTCGGGCTCGGCGTCTCCGTCGGCGACGGGCTGGGCGACGGGCTCGGGCTCGGCGTCTCCGTCGGCGACGGGCTGGGCGACGGCTCGGGCTCGGCGTCGCCGTCGGCGACGGGCTGGGCGACGGGCTCGGCTCGCGTCGCCGTCGGGGACGGGCTGGGCGACGGGCTCGGGCTCGGCGTCGCCATCGGCGAAGGGCTGGGCGACGGGCTCGGGCTCGGCGCCTCCGTCGGCGACGGGCTGGGCGACGGGCTCGGGCTCGTCGTCGCCGTCGGCGACGGGCTGGGCGACGGGCTCGGGCTCGGCGTCTCCGTCGGCGACGGGCTGGGCGACGGGCTCGGGCTGGGCGTCTCCGTCGGCGACGGGCTGGGCGACGGGCTCGGGCTCGGCGTCTCCGTCGGCGACGGGCTGGGCGACGGGCTCGGGCTCGGCGTCTCCGTCGGCGACGGGCTGGGCGACGGGCTCGGGCTCGGCGTCGCCATCGGGGACGGGCTGGGCGATGGGCTCGGGCTCGGCGTCGCCGTCGGGGACGGGCTGGGCGACGGGCTCGGGCTCGGCGTCGCCATCGGGGACGGGCTGGGCGATGGGCTCGGGCTCGGCGTCGCCGTCGGGGACGGGCTGGGCGACGGGCTCGGGCTCGGCGTCGCCGTCGGCAACGGGCTCGGGCTTGCCGATGGGCGTGGGCTTGGAGACGGGCCCGACGAAACTGCCGGAGCGTTGGCGCATATCGTCGTTGCGTTGCGAGAGTAGATCCGTCCCTCTGTCGGTATCGGAAATAAATGCGACGTGCGGAGCAGAAGCGCAGCCGAAGGCGGGAAAGGATGCGTGCGCACGGCCCCAAGCGGTGAAGACTCGAGTGCCATCCGTGTAGCGCACTGTCGCCACCCCACCATCGGCCTCTCCAGCAGTCTCGGTACTTCCGGGCCTGCGGTGGGGGTCAATGGAGCTCCGCGCATAAAGCGCCCTAAGCAGCAAAACTGCTGCGGGTACGCACTTCAACGGCGACGAAATCGTCTCGGCCGACTGCAGCGCTCCTGAGCTGCACGCACGAGTCAATGTTTATTCTAGTTTGCGCGCCCGCACGGGAACCAGTGCTTGAGCACCTGTTGAAGAAGCGCACGCCGTCCTGTGCCTGACCGACCATCACCCGCCAGAATCTGCGAGCAACATTGCAGGCGTGAAATCAGCAGAAAGTTCGAAGATAGCAGGTGCAAGTATACATCCCGCACCCCAAAGAAGCCTGCACGACGTCCACGCCAGTGGGCGTGTACTTCAGGTCCTTCGTAAACACGTCTTTGGACGACGCAACTATGTCCCTCGCGTCCACCTGCTTGAACTGTGAGCCGGTCCTCCAGCTGCAATTCAAGTGCGACCAGCGCACTTTGTACACGGTCGAGCTGACAGCCACGTAGAGAATGTCAGCGTCGGCATCAATCGCGACGCTGTCTGCCCCAATGTTGCCCGGGCCGGTTTCAATAACAACGGCTTGCGGGTCAGTCCCTGAAAAGTCAAATTAGATGGCACGAAAGCACAGGCGCGCCCGAGGCAAACCGTCGAGCTTGACGCTGACGAGATCTTTGTTGTGGTTCATCCAGTACAGGCGCCCTGAGAGGGGCGAGTACGCAAGGCCGTACAGCTGCAGCTTCGCAGATGCTGCGCAAGTGGTTGCGCGTGCTCGCGACTGTCAATTGCAATGTGGTGCGAAACCACAAAATCATATAGAAGAGCACCATCATAGAAAAGATCGGTCACGGCGTCCAGGGCAAGGTCCACCCTGCGGATCCTTGCGTTTGCCGTGTCTGCCACAAACAGCACGC
Organism: Cyanophora paradoxa; assembly: GCA_004431415.1. Taxonomy (NCBI): domain Eukaryota; class Glaucocystophyceae; order Cyanophorales; family Cyanophoraceae; genus Cyanophora; species Cyanophora paradoxa. The sequence goes on along the minus strand of QPMI01000593.1, from coordinate 76,784 downwards.
TCCTCGACACCGCTGTGATCCCTTGCGGTGAACTGCGCGAGGCGAGGCGATAAACGAGAGCGCTCAACGCTGCGCTCATGATGAGGATGTCAATGCATATGTAAATTCCTTACTCAAACTCAGACTGTAGCAGAGCGCCATTCAAGTAGCCTGCGAGAAACGCCGACTAAGCTCCGCAGAGACCTCGCTACACGCGTACGATCGCGATGAGGACAGCGGGCCCTGACCTTTGTTTTTGGCATGGCCAGCTATCAGTGTAGAGGTGCATGTGCCATCAATGCGGAAGATCGCGGTGTACGTTGTCGCATATACATAATTATCGTAAGGACTGTGGTGAATAGCTGCCAGCACGATCCAGTTAGAGCTCGAGTGTGCACAGATATAAAACAAAGGGAGCTGTAGCAGAGGTATAAACTGATTGTGCATAGAAAAGAATGCACCAAGAAGCGTGTTGAAGAATGCCGTTGTACCAAATCCTGCCCATCCGTATAATTATAAGCCGCAAAGCCAGATAAATCAATTCTAATGCACAGTTCATTATAATGAAAACAGGCCGACCCGCGACGCCCGTCGACGGGGCCTTGTCGTTGCCTACGCAGAAGGTCGGAGACCCGGTACTGCCAGTGACTCCGCCAGAGCACGTGGCGTTCGCGACAGACGAGATCACATCGCCAACACTTGGAGCTGGACTCGGGGTCGGTGCCTCCATGGGCGATGGGCTGGGCGAAAGACTCGAGCTCGGCGTCTCCATCAGCAAAGGGCTGGGCGACGGGCTCGGACTCGGCGTTGCGGTGCCCGGAATCGAGGCCGCGAACCCCGCGAGCTTGTGCAGGTATGCGTATCGACCTGCGCACGCGACCAGCAGCATACAGGAAATGAGCCAGCGCTTCAACCATTTTAAGATTGTGTTTCAGGAACGGCTGGGGCGACGCACGACCCCAGGCCGCGTAGAGACCGCCGAACTCGCTCGCCGCTGCCAGCCCATATTCCGGCTTCTTCACGTCTTCCTCGTTCAAAGATTGGAGCGCGGTCGGCACCGAGAAGCCCTCTCCGCTCTTGATCGCTCCAGATCTGCACGGGCTCGGCATCAGCACCAGATCTAGGGCGAAGCATCGAGGAATTCGCTGCTGATGCGCGGCCTGCAAACTGACCTATCGAGAGACTGGATGGCGCCGGTGTCCAGGCTCGCGTACAGCCGCCAGAAGCTGCGCGCGACATTGGTCGGACACACGCCCCTCCCCGCGCCGCGCCCGCCATTGCGCGCACCCCGTCGACTCCACGATCTCCACCCCCCGTACATAAGTGCTGAACGATTTGAACAAGACTGGACTCGCGGATGCCGTCCCCGTCGCGTCCACCTGCGTACCGTCAGCTCTTATGTGATGAAAGCAAGCGACCCGCCGCGACGCGGCCGCGGCATCGGGCCCACCTTGTACACCCTCTCCGATGCGCCGATGTACAGCACATCACTACTAGCGTCAACTGCGATGCAGTCCGGAGACATGCTCTCGAAAACCGAGTTCGTCGTCACCGTCGCCTGGCCCGTCCCTGCACAGCGCCCGCCTCGCAACCCGCCGGCGCAATCCGCGCGGCAGCAAATGCCGCACCGTCTGTCCTGGACTTGCGGACAGCGCCGTCCTCTCGAACCCAGTACAGGAAGCCCGTCAGCCGCGAGTACGCCAGCCCATTCACCTGATTGTTGCTGTCGTAGCCGGCAGTCTCTGCCGAGCGCATGTCCGTCCCCAATTCCAATCGAGCATTCAGGCTGAATGCAGTTGCACGCACCCCGCACGATTGTCGTCACCTGTGCAGAGGCCGTGCTGCTCCCGAGGTCGATCTTGCGGATGCGAGCGTTGTTCTGACGCAGCCCGGCGCGCGCGGCCGACGGTTGGACGCGATGCTGAGCGGACTGTATCGGCGGAGGGCTCAAGCACCTCGTCCGACACGAAGAGGAGCGTCGACGACGCAGCCGTGATCCCCGTCAGTGAGCTGCGGCGGCGCAGGTGAGGCGAGGGATGCAGTCACGAGTGCGCATCAAAAAGCATTTGCACTTGAACCGCGCCGACAGGAACCCGCCCTCCACAAAACCTGACCACCGCAAGTACGATAAGTGACTGCGCAGTGCAGCCGAGCCGCTGCCTGCACCCCCCGCGCACCGGTGTACGATAGGCTTCCCGCCACGAGGGTCGCCGTGCACGGCGTGTTCACTCGAAAGACGCCTGTGTTCGTCACCGCGTACAGGTACCCATCGTACGTGCTGTAGTGCAGCCCTGCGCAGGAGTGCCATCAGACAACGCCGCGGCGCATACGGCGGCGTGCTCGCCCTGAATCTCATTGAAGCGCGCCACCGACCCCGTCCCTGCCGTCCAGCCCGTCAGCGCTAGACAAAGAGAGCTTTCGCATCGGATTCGAGGGCTGATGCGCCTGCGACGGCCGGGCTCGACGACGACGCTTGGCCCGCGCAGAAGGTGCTCGACCCCGCGCTCCGCGACAGGGGATCCGCAGGCGGCGTCGGGGTCGCGGACGGCGAGCTCGTCGCAGTGTCCGACGTCTGTGCCGGCGAGGGACTCGGCGACGGGCTGGGCGTCATCGACGCTGTCGGCGACGGGCTGGGCGACGGGCTCGCGCTCGGCTTGGCGTCTCCGCATCCGTTGGCAACGGGCTCGTCATGGGCGACGGCCGCGGGCTCGGGTCGGCGTTGTGGTGCTCGGAATCGCAGTCTCGAACCCCGCAAGCTTGTGCAGGTAAGCGTAGCGCCCTGCACATGCGAGCAATAGCCAGCGGAAATCAGCAAGCGCCTCTCATCATGAAACAGACGCAACGACGCACGACCCCAGGACGCGTAGAGACCGCCGAACTCGCTTGCCGCCGCCAGCCCATATTCCGGCTTTTTTATGTCCTCCTCGTACAAAGATTGGAGCGCGGTCGGCACCGAGAAGCCCTCTCCGCTCTTGATCGCTCCAGATCTGCACGGCTCGGCATCAGCACCAGATCTAGGGCGAAGCATCGAGGAATTCGCTGCTGATGCGCGGCCTGCAAACTGACCTATCGAGAGACTGGATGGCGCCGGTGTCCAGGCTTGCGTACAGCCGCCAGAAGCTGCGCGCGACATTGGTCGGACACACGCCCCTCCCCGCGCCGCGCCCGCCATTGCGCGCACCCCGTCGACTCCACGATCTCCACCCCCCGTACATAAGTGCTGAACGATTTGAACAAGACTGGACTCGCGGATGCCGTCCCCGTCGCGTCCACCTGCGTACCGTCAGCTCTTATGTGATGAAAGCAAGCGACCCGCCGCGACGCGGCCGCGGCATCGGGCCCACCTTGTACACTCTCTCCGATGCGCCGATGTACAGCACATCACTGCTAGCGTCAACCGCGATGCAGTCCGGAGACATGCTCTCGAAAACCGAGTTCGTCGTCACCGTCGCCTGGCCCGTCCCTGCACAGCGCCCGCCTCGCAACCCGCCGGCGCAATCCGCGCGGCAGCAAATGCCGCACCGTCTGTCCTGGACTTGCGAACAGCGCCGTCCTCTCGAACCCAGTACAGGAAGCCCGTCATCCGTGAGTACGCCAGCCCGTTGACCTGGTTGTTGCTGTCGTAGCCTGTAGTCTCTGCCGAGCGCGTGTCCGTCTCCAATTCCAATCGAGCATTCAGGCTGAATGCACGTGCACGCACCCCGCACGATTGTCGTCACCTGTGCAGAGGCCGTGCTGCTCCCGAGGTCGATCTTGCGGATGCGAGCGTTGTTCTGACGCAGCCCGGCGCGCGCGGCCGACGGTTGGACGCGATGCTGAGCGGACTGTATCGGCGGAGGGCTCAAGCACCTCGTCCGACACGAAGAGGAGCGTCGACGACGCAGCCGTGATCCCCGTCAGTGAGCTGCGGTGGGCGCAGGTGAGGCGCAGGATTCGGCCGCCAGTGCGCAACAGAAACATTCGCACTTGAACCGCGCCGACAGGAACCCGCCCTCCACAAAACCTGACCACCGCAAGTACGATAAGTGACTGCGCAGTGCAGCCGAGCCGCTGCCTGCACCCCCCGCGCACCGGTGTACGATAGGCTTCCCGCCACGAGGGTCGCCGTGCACGGCGTGTTCACTCGAAAGACGCCTGTGTTTGTCACCGCGTACAGGTACCCATCGTACGTGCTGTAGTGCAGCCCTGCGCAGGAGTGCCATCAGACAACGCCGCGGCGCATACGGCGGCGTGCTCGCCCTGAATCTCATTGAAGCGCGCCACCGACCCCGTCCCTGCCGTCCAGCCCGTCAGCGCTAGACAAAGAGAGCTTTCGCATCGGATTCGAGGGCTGATGCGCCTGCGACGGCCGGGCTCGACGACGACGCTTGGCCCGCGCAGAAGGTGCTCGACCCCGCGCTCCGCGACAGGGGATCCGCAGGCGGCGTCGGGGTCGCGGACGGCGAGCTCGTCGCAGTGTCCGACGTCTGTGCCGGCGAGGGACTCGGCGACGGGCTGGGCGTCATCGACGCTGTCGGCGACGGGCTGGGCGACGGGCTCGCGCTCGGGCTTGGCGTCTCCGCATCCGTTGGCAACGGGCTCGTCATGGGCGACGGCCGCGGGCTCGGGGTCGGCGTTGTGGTGCTCGGAATCGCAGTCTCGAACCCCGCAAGCTTGTGCAGGTAAGCGTAGCGCCCTGCACATGCGAGCAATAGCCAGCGGAAATCAGCAAGCGCCTCTCATCATGAAACAGACGCAACGACGCACGACCCCAGGACGCGTAGAGACCGCCGAACTCGCTTGCCGCCGCCAGCCCATATTCCGGCTTTTTTATGTCCTCCTCGTACAAAGATTGGAGCGCGGTCGGCACCGAGAAGCCCTCTCCGCTCTTGATCGCTCCAGATCTGCACGGGCTCGGCATCAGCACCAGATCTAGGGCGAAGCATCGAGGAATTCGCTGCTGATGCGCGGCCTGCAAACTGACCTATCGAGAGACTGGATGGCGCCGGTGTCCAGGCTTGCGTACAGCCGCCAGAAGCTGCGCGCGACATTGGTCGGACACACGCCCCTCCCCGCGCCGCGCCCGCCATTGCGCGCACCCCGTCGACTCCACGATCTCCACCCCCCGTACATAAGTGCTGAACGATTTGAACAAGACTGGACTCGCGGATGCCGTCCCCGTCGCGTCCACCTGCGTACCGTCAGCTCTTATGTGATGAAAGCAAGCGACCCGCCGCGACGCGGCCGCGGCATCGGGCCCACCTTGTACACTCTCTCCGATGCGCCGATGTACAGCACATCACTGCTAGCGTCGACCGCGATGCAGTCCGGAGACATGCTCTCGAAAACCGAGTTCGTCGTCACCGTCGCCTGGCCCGTCCCTGCACAGCGCCCGCCTCGCAACCCGCCGGCGCAATCCGCGCGGCAGCAAATGCCGCACCGTCTGTCCTGGACTTGCGAACAGCGCCGTCCTCTCGAACCCAGTACAGGAAGCCCGTCATCCGTGAGTACGCCAGCCCGTTGACCTGGTTGTTGCTGTCGTAGCCTGTAGTCTCTGCCGAGCGCGTGTCCGTCTCCAATTCCAATCGAGCATTCAGGCTGAATGCACGTGCACGCACCCCGCACGATTGTCGTCACCTGTGCAGAGGCCGTGCTGCTCCCGAGGTCGATCTTGCGGATGCGAGCGTTGTTCTGACGCAGCCCGGCGCGCGCGGCCGACGGTTGGACGCGATGCTGAGCGGACTGTATCGGCGGAGGGCTCAAGCACCTCGTCCGACACGAAGAGGAGCGTCGACGACGCAGCCGTGATCCCCGTCAGTGAGCTGCGGTGGGCGCAGGTGAGGCGCAGGATTCGGCCGCCAGTGCGCAACAGAAACATTCGCACTTGAACCGCGCCGACAGGAACCCGCCCTCCACAAAACCTGACCACCGCAAGTACGATAAGTGACTGCGCAGTGCAGCCGAGCCGCTGCCTGCACCCCCCGCGCACCGGTGTACGATAGGCTTCCCGCCACGAGGGTCGCCGTGCACGGCGTGTTCACTCGAAAGACGCCTGTGTTTGTCACCGCGTACAGGTACCCATCGTACGTGCTGTAGTGCAGCCCTGCGCAGGAGTGCCATCAGACAACGCCGCGGCGCATACGGCGGCGTGCTCGCCCTGAATCTCATTGAAGCGCGCCACCGACCCCGTCCCTGCCGTCCAGCCCGTCAGCGCTAGACAAAGAGAGCTTTCGCATCGGATTCGAGGGCTGATGCGCCTGCGACGGCCGGGCTCGACGACGACGCTTGGCCCGCGCAGAAGGTGCTCGACCCCGCGCTCCGCGACAGGGGATCCGCAGGCGGCGTCGGGGTCGCGGACGGCGAGCTCGTCGCAGTGTCCGACGTCTGTGCCGGCGAGGGACTCGGCGACGGGCTGGGCGTCATCGACGCTGTCGGCGACGGGCTGGGCGACGGGCTCGCGCTCGGGCTTGGCGTCTCCGCATCCGTTGGCAACGGGCTCGTCATGGGCGACGGCCGCGGGCTCGGGGTCGGCGTTGTGGTGCTCGGAATCGCAGTCTCGAACCCCGCAAGCTTGTGCAGGTAAGCGTAGCGCCCTGCACATGCGAGCAATAGCCAGCGGAAATCAGCAAGCGCCTCTCATCATGAAACAGACGCAACGACGCACGACCCCAGGACGCGTAGAGACCGCCGAACTCGCTTGCCGCCGCCAGCCCATATTCCGGCTTTTTTATGTCCTCCTCGTACAAAGATTGGAGCGCGGTCGGCACCGAGAAGCCCTCTCCGCTTTTGATCGCTCCGGAGCTGCGCGCGCCGTCGACATCAAATCAAGGCATCGCTACCAATCATGACGCTCGGCACGCAAGCAGACCTGTCGAGAGACTGGATAGCGCCGGTGTCCAGGCTCGCGTACAGCCGCCAGAAGCTGCGCGCGACATTGGTCGGACACACGGTCCTCCCCGCGCCGCGCCCGCCATTGCGCGCACCCCGTCGACTCCACGATCTCCACCCCTCGTACATAAGAGCTGAACGATTTGAACAAGACAGGACTCGCAGAGGCCGTCCCCGTCGCGTCCACCTGCGTACCGTCAGCTCTCACGTGATGAAAGCCAGCGACCCGCCGCGACGCGGCCGCGGCCTCGGGCCTACCTTGTACACTCTCTCCGATGCGCCGATGTACAGCACATCACTGCTAGCGTCGACCGCGATGCAGTCCGGAGACATGCTCTCGAAAACCGAGTTCGTCGTCACCGTCGCCTGGCCCGTCCCTGCACAGCGCCCGCCTCGCAACCCGCCGGCGCAATCCGCGCGGCAGCAAATGCCGCACCGTCTGTCCTGGACTTGCGAACAGCGCCGTCCTCTCGAACCCAGTACAGGAAGCCCGTCATCCGTGAGTACGCCAGCCCGTTGACCTGGTTGTTGCTGTCGTAGCCTGTAGTCTCTGCCGAGCGCGTGTCCGTCTCCAATTCCAATCGAGCATTCAGGCTGAATGCACGTGCACGCACCCCGCACGATTGTCGTCACCTGTGCAGAGGCCGTGCTGCTCCCGAGGTCGATCTTGCGGATGCGAGCGTTGTTCTGACGCAGCCCGGCGCGCGCGGCCGACGGTTGGACGCGATGCTGAGCGGACTGTATCGGCGGAGGCTCAAGCACCTCGTCCGACACGAAGAGGAGCGTCGACGACGCAGCCGTGATCCCGTCAGTGAGCTGCGGTGGGCGCAGGTGAGGCGCAGGATTCGGCCGCCAGTGCGCAACAGAAACATTCGCACTTGAACCGCGCCGACAGGAACCCGCCCTCCACAAAACCTGACCACCGCAAGTACGATAAGTGACTGCGCAGTGCAGCCGAGCCGCTGCCTGCACCCCCCGCGCACCGGTGTACGATAGGCTTCCCGCCACGAGGGTCGCCGTGCACGGCGTGTTCACTCGAAAGACGCCTGTGTTTGTCACCGCGTACAGGTACCCATCGTACGTGCTGTAGTGCAGCCCTGCGCAGGAGTGCCATCAGACAACGCCGCGGCGCATACGGCGGCGTGCTCGCCCTGAATCTCATTGAAGCGCGCCACCGACCCCGTCCCTGCCGTCCAGCCCGTCAGCGCTAGACAAAGAGAGCTTTCGCATCGGATTCGAGGGCTGATGCGCCTGCGACGGCCGGGCTCGACGACGACGCTTGGCCCGCGCAGAAGGTGCTCGATCCCGCGCTCCGCGACAGGGGATCCGCAGGCGGCGTCGGGGTCGCGGACGGCGAGCTCGTCGCAGTGTCCGACGTCTGTGCCGGCGAGGGACTCGGCGACGGGCTGGGGGTCATCGACGCTGTCGGCGACGGGCTGGGCGACGGGCTCGGGTTGGGCGTCTCTGCATCTGTTGGCGATTGACTGGGTGACGCGCTTGGGCTCGGTGACTCTGTTGGCGAGGCGCTGGGCGAAGGCAGGCTTTCCTCCGGGTTGTCCGATGGGCTGGGCGAAGCGCTCGGGCTTAAAATCTCAGGTTGTAGCGCCAGGCTTGGCGATGGGCTCGGGCTCGGCGCCTCCGTTTGCGATGGGCTCGGGGTCGGCGCCTCCGTCGGCGAGGAGCTCGGCGAGGGGCTTGGCGAGGGGCTTGGCGAGGGGCTTGGCGAGCGGGTTGGCGAAGGGCTTGGCGAGGGGCTTGGCGAGCGGGTTGGAGAAGGGCTTGGCGAGGGGCTTGGCGAGCGGGTTGGCGAAGGGCTTGGCGAGGGGCTTGGCGAGCGGGTTGGCGAAGGGCTTGGCGAGGGGCTCGGGGTCAGGGTCGATGTTCGCGGCTTGTGCGCGTATATGCGGTCCGCTGTGCACTCGGCATTAGTGAAGAAGTAAGTTAATGAAGTTCGATTGCCTAGCGCACAGCCCCAAGCAACGTAGAAAGCGCTCGAGGCGGCCACCGCTGCGATGCCAGTTCGGGGAAGCACGCCGCTGCGTCAACAAGTCAGTGGATACGATTGTTTATGAAACGAGAGGATCGAGTGTATCTCACGCGTACGTGATCGGGGCTGAGACCGCCTCGCTCGGCATCTCGACAGACGACGTGCCCGAAATGCTGCGCGGAACGTTTAGCGTAAATTGATGCGTACGTGGATCGTCGAAGTACAAACGGATGACGACCTGTAGGAATTGATAGTCGCATCCGAGCCAACGTACAGTCTCCAGAATCTAAGTAAGATCAGCGTGAGCGCTCGGGCGCCGACTAATTTCCTTGGCAACGCACGATCCGGAGCTGAGGACATGAATGCCAGCGGCGGCGGCGGAACCCGTCGACGCGACAAACGTCGAGACCGCGCTGTCCGACACGGGAAAGCTCCCCGAGCTTGCGTCCACCTGCGCAGTGCAGGTTTGCGGCGAGGTAATGAAACCGCCGCTATTCCGGTAGAGCTCGAACCCTCTGGACTGTGGTCCCCACCGCAACGTACAAGACCGCGCCATCGATGGCGAGAGCGTCTGCGTTGAACGTGGAGCCAGTTGGAGTCACCGTGTAGACGTCGGTAACAGTGCAGCTGCCGAAATCGATCCGTGAGAAGAAGAATTGAATGTTGCGGGATCCGAACCTGGTGCCGGTGCACGATGCGAGCATGGCACGAAGCTTTCGGTTCTCTTGGATGACGAAGACGCGGTTCAAGGTCGCCGAGTACGCTATGCCCATGGGCCTCGTGGTGTCTGCAGGCGACGCGGTATGAGAAGGGCAATGTTCCTTTCCCAGCTGATCAAATGCACGGAGAGAAGGAGCGCACCGGCCCAGTCCGACGTTGTCCATGCGTTTGAGGCAAGGTTGAGGCGGCGGATCTTCCCGTTGTTCTGCACGGTGAACGTGTGAGTCAGAGATCGGTATCAATCTAAGAAGATATGTCTAGACCGTGATTGACGCACATAATCAACGACCGCCAGACGAGTTGCAGAGACCGCCGTGATTCCGTTCAGCGTACTGCGGCGATCGTTTAGTCCAGGGGATTGAGCAACGGACCGCCCAGCGCCTGAAGAAAGTGCACCTGAAAGAAGCAGAAGTTCCGGTGCCGCTGTCTGAGCCTGAAAACGGGGGGCGTTCAGTGCGCGCTTTAGGCGACGCGGGACCCGTAGAAATGCAAGGACACTCGCCCGTGCTCGAAGGATCAAGCCTCCCTGCAATGAGCTTGGATGTGCAGGTGCCGTCGACTCGGAGGACAGCAGAGACGGTGACAGCGTACAGGGATGAGTCGAACGCGCTGTAATGCAACGCTGCGAACGTTAACGCCGCGCACGTCAGCCTTGGAGCTTGCAAGGAAACGAAAGCCGGAGAAAAAGCGCGCTAGCGGACCTCGGATAGCGCTGAAGACGGCATTCGACCCCGAGCCTGCAAGCAGATCATGGTCAAAGTTGAGTTCGCGAGCAGACGCCTGTCGGCGGCCGCGGGCGGCGCGCGCCTTCGACCGACGATGCAGAATCGGACGCCGCTCGCCCAATGCAGAAGGCTGCGGCACCCGCAGAGAGGCCGGAAAGGGCGCCGGGCACGCCGGCGGGCGTTGGAGTGACCTGCAACAGCTGTCGCGCTGCGGGCTTCGAATTCGCGCTTCCGCTGGCTGCAGCTGATGCTTCATTTTCTACTCCGGTGCCCTCCCTTCGCGTCTCGTCGAAGCCACTGCCAGAGGCCTCTACGGCGGCCGCAGCCGGCGGCCGCGAGCTCAAGGCGACCGCGAACGCCGCAGACAGGATCAGCGCTGCGAAGCGCGGATCAACGGAGGGCTCGAGGCCGGCGCGCGCGACTGTACATGTCCAGGGGCGCACCCGAACAGCATACGACCAAAGCGAGTCGCGGTCGGGTTGAAGCGCCAGCGCTCACCCACGCTGGCCTGATCATGAAGCCCCGCGCCGCGCGCGGCGTGGGCCGCGGAGCTAGAGGCTGGGCGCGAGCGCTAGGGCCGCTCCTTTCCCGGATTGCCGCCGCTGCAGCGCTGCCGCTCGCTAGCCGCTCATCGTGCTCATGAGCAAGACCACGCCTTAAGCTTTCGACGCATATGCATGCTGAAGCGCTGACCGGACCGACCGGATTGAAGGCGTGGCTGGAGACGACGTGAACGTGCTAAAGGTCGAGATTCAGCGCTTCGGAGTGCGACGCGCGCTCCCGAAGCTTCGGATGAGGAGCGCGCTTGCTGCAGCTGCTGGCGACGCGCACACGCGTGTGCAGCGTCCCTGATTCGTCGTAGGCACGCTCGATCAGCATCTGCGTCCATATCTGGTACCACGGCAGCTGCGGCTGCAAGCTTGTGCTCCCACACGCCAGCCTCACGCCGCTCTCGCTCGCGATTGGTTGAAGTGGGGGTACAGTTCCGCCATGCGTCCGCCGGCGTACCCCGGCCCCGCGCTCATTTGACCGCGCGCGGACCCACCTGAACCTGCAGCTGACAGCCAGCAGCGCTGCTGGCTCTTTTCGATTCGGCTGTGCGCCAAAACCAGTCGCTCTTGTGGGGCGTGCCGCAGTCAAGGGCATCCACGACACGCTACAGTTGTGGGACTGATCGAGGCCGTTGTTTCGCTGCTCGAGACCGCACCCGGCTACCGCCGCAACTGCAGCTTATATGGGCTGGTTCCGGTCGCTGGTCGATGCCTCGGTCTGCCCTAGCTATGACACCGAGCGTAGCGCTTCCAACTCATGCCGCCACCTGCGCAGGAGGCGAAGCGTGTGGCGAAAGAGGCTGCTCTCGCGGCGCAGCGCACCGCCCACGCGTTCGCTGAGACACAGAAGGTGAACCATGGCCAGCAAAGCCGATGCGTCATGATGCTATCGCCGCTTGACCGACGCCGCAGTCGTATCAAGCTTTCCAGGAGGCAGTGATCGAGAAGCTCAAGGTTGGACCCGCTTCCCACGCTCCTTCGCCGTCCGGGCCGTCCCCCGCGCACCCGACCGCGCTCGCGCAGTGTCCCATATGCTTGGAGGACCTCAGCATGGCGGTTGAGACGTCGTGCGGGCACGCGTACTGCGCCGAGTGCCTGCTGGAGGTGGTCTCGCACCAGCCGGCGTCGGCGCGCAAGCCTGCCTGCGAGTGCCCCGTCTGCCGCTCGGCCATCGCGTCGGTGCACCCGAGCTTCGCCCTGCGCGCCCTCGTGGAGAGCAAGGAGGGCAAGGGGCCGCCCGACGCCGCCGGCGCCGGCGCCGCCGGCGTGGCCGCGCAGTCGCCGCCGCGCAGGCCCCGGCGGCCGGCCAGGGCCCGGGCCCGGGCCAGGGCGCCGCCCCGGACTCGCGCAGCAGGAAGGCCGACGTCGAGAGGAGGCTCGAGGAGGCGATCAAGCGGGCCCAGCCGGCCCCGGCTCCGGCCGCCCAGCCGGCTGCCGCCCGAGAGGCCCAGCCGGCCGCGGCTGCCCGGCCGGGACCGCAGCAGCGGGGCGGCGGCCGAGCAGGCGGCAGAGAGCAACGCGGGGCGCTCGGCGGGGCACCGCAACGGGGCCCTGCGGGAGGTGGTGGAGGCGCGGGAGGCCTTCGGGCGCTGGGTCGACTTCGACGTCATGTGCGGCCACTTGCCCCGCCCCGCCCGCCCGCGGCCGGCGCCCGCCGACCGCGCGCGGGGCAGGCGGTCGAGGACGGAGGCGCTCGGGGTCGTGCTGGGGGCGGTGGCCCTCCTCGGCCTCTACGTCGCCATGCCCGTCGACGTCGTCCCGGACGGCATCCCCCTCGTCGGTCCGATCTGACCCCAATCTGATCTGAGACGATCTGAGCTCACGTGACGCGCGCAGGGCTGATCGACGACTACCTCGCCATCGCGGCGGCGATCCTGATGGTCATCTTTGCCTGCATCCTCCTCGCCATGCTGGTGCGGGCGAGGCCGAGGGAGGCCCCGGCCCGGCGCGGGACTGAGCCCCGGGGGGCGTTGCTCGCAGGTGCTGGAGCATCTATGGGCCGCCTGCGACGCGGTGGGCGGCCCGCTACACTCGATGCGGCCGCTGCTGGAGCCCGGGCCGGCGTGCGCCCTGGCCGCCGTCTGCGGGGTCTACCTCTCGCGCGGCAACGGGGCCCACTTCCTCCCGCCCGCCCTGCTCCCCGGGCTCGCCCACCTGGACGACGCCCTCTGCGCCCTCCTCGTCGCGTACTGCGCCCTGGCGGCCCTGCAGCCGCGCCTCGCGCTCGCCGCCGAGCTCCTCGCCGCCCGCGCCCTCGCCGCCGCCCGCCGCTCCCCGCTCTCCGCCGCCCTCGTCGCCGTCCTTGCCACCTCCGCCCTCGCCGCCCGCTCATCCCCCGCCAAGCTCGAGCTTGTCCTCGCCGCCGGATAGGCGCCGCCCCGCCCCGCCCCGCGGCCGCCCCCTTTTACGGACCTTTCCTCGAACCTATTACGAAACCCTCCTAATTCCTGCTGGCAGAGCATGTATGATAATCGTTACTTTGAATTACAGGAAAATTTGAAAACCGCGGCCGCGGCCGGGTTCTAGAGCCGGCGCCGGGCCTACTTGCGGCCGCCCTCGAGGCTGCTGGCGACGGTCTCGAGGGCGCTCCGCAGGCGCTGCTCGGTGACCCACTCGTGCAGCCAGATGCACATGTACACGCAACGCGAGAGGAAGAGCCAGGCGCAGAGGGCGAGCTGGATCTGCGGGCGGGCGTGCGAACAGGGGCTCAAGTCACGACCCGCGGCCGGCGCCGGCGCAGTGACTGGGGCGGCGGATACGCACGACGAGCTCGGTGGAGTAGACGTAGTTGTCGCGCAGGTAGTACAGGAGGCCAGCCACGTGCAGGACGTCGCCGATGGCGAGGAAGACGATGCACCTCCGCACGATCCACTTCTCGTTCGACTGCAGCACCGTGAACTGCACGAGCCCGACGACGATGCTGCCGGGATGCATACGTCAGCACGTCAGCGCGGCAGATGCTGCCCGTTTACGTACATAACGGTGCCGTAGGCTCTTCCCATGAATCCAACGACGTCTGTCGAGAGCGCGGCGCTGCCTTTCGCGGCAGTCGCCATGGCGCCGAAGAAGGCGGACGGGGCGACGTAGCTAAAGACGCCGTTGCCGACGTCAAGCAGCCAAGGTTCTGCAAGACAGCCGACTTCAGCATAATCCGGTGCGTGTTCCATAGCTAGATTCGCGCTCTAGATCTAGATCTAGTGCGCGGGCAGCACCGTCCGTGACGCGGTGACCCGGTGACCAGGACCAACCTTAGGCCGCCTAGAAGAGCTAGCACTCCGGCAGGCGGCGGTAGTACACGAAACGCGTGCTCGGAGTGGGCTGGCAGTCCGCGAACGCGGAGGACCTTAAGCTTGGGGCGTGCGGATCGGAGGTCGCACCGATGAAAATGAACACGATCGTAAAGTAGGAGAGCTCCATCGCCATGGCGGAGTTCGCCGAGTTCCCGCGCGCTATCGCTGCGGTCGACGTCAAGGAAGGGACAGGTCTACCCCCCCCAAGGAGCGGGGCCTCAGCGGGCTGCGGGTCGGGAGGGGAGAGAGCCCTCAACGCCGCGGCCGTAATATGGCCTCGGCAGAGCACCTGCAGATCCTTGAGAGCCTCCGGATCGGTGCGTCGTGCCCGACCCGCGCCCTCCTGTCGGAAGCGAATGCTGCCGCACCACGCTCCATGCAACGCGGTAACATCGCTGTGCAGACCCGCAGGATGGCATCCGTCAGCTCGAGTCCGTGCTGCAGGCCGTCGCCAGCGGCGAGCAGGACGACAGCGAGGCGTTCGTGCGGAACGTGCTCCTCAAGGGTGTGCCCCAGATCCTCAAGCGCAAGTGCGTGTACGACGTCTCGCATGCCTTCGCGCTGCGCCCTGGGCGCGCCGGCAGTCCCGTTCACCTGACATTCCCGCCGCGCCATTGCCTTGCGCAGAGACCTGGATTACGCGGTATCAGAAGTGCTATCTCTCCTAAAGGCAGTCATCAGCTTCATAATCCCTCGAATACCTGCGGACCGGCCGGATGTTGCCGACCTGCTCGTTCGCATCTTCTACGCGAAGCACTCCTTCTACACGTCGAGCGACTACAACTCAGGAATGATCTATGGCGATGTACGCGCCCCTCCGCGCCCCCGCCCGCGCTCCGAGCGCCACGGCAGCTTCGCATGACTGACTCGGCACGCCACGCGCGCCGCGCAGGACTACGACGACGATGAAGACATGGCCGATGAGATTACGAACGATGACAATGATCTCCAGAGCGCGCATGCGGACGCGCCCACGCTGATTCGAGCAGTCGACGACCTGGTGACCGCAGTCCGCCGCTGCTCTCTTCCATTCCTTTGTCTGAAAGGTTCCGTGCGTGAGCAGAGCGATGATGGCGAGGACCCACCGGTGATCTTTGTAAAGCTGCTCCATTACTTTGCGAAGCGCCGCGGGCTGGACGCCATCGTGCAGCGCCTCAATGACAACCAGCGCCGCGTCCCCTCATGCGTCCTCCGCGCATTTATCACGTTCCTGTTCAGGGTATCCACCCCATGCGCCCCGGGCGCCCCGCGGGAGCGCTGACGGAGCGGCGGGCCAGACCAACATGGCGTACACGCCGGAGGCCGAGGTCCGGATCGTGCGCGTCGCCCGAGAGAGGGTAAGAGAGATGGATTCAACGCGTACGCGCGCGCCGCGCGCCGCGCCGGTGCTAAGGCCGCGCCGCGCTGCAGGCACGGGCCCTCTTCCTCTCCCTTCCGGACGAGGAGCTGAAGAACGAGGACAAGGCGAACCTGGTCACGGCATTCAAGTATCTCAGCGATCTCGGCGACGTGCGCGCCCCTGCCGCGCCCTCGCCCGCTCGCCCGCGCGGGGCGCGCCGCTGACCGGCCGCGTCCGGCGCGGCGCGAGCAGGAGCACACGATCTCGGAGGACCAGCACGCGATGGAGGCGTTCACTCTGGAGTTTGCGCTGCGCTGCTTCAACTCGCCCTTCCTGGAGAAGCGCCTGGCCGGCCTCTCAGACTTCAAGGAGATCGTAGCAAGCGTGGAGCGTGCCGAGGAGCTGGCCCGAAGCAGGCCCAAGAAGCACCAGGAGCCGTCCGTCCCGCTCTCGCTCCCCTTTGCCTTCCAGCTCCTCTCCTCCCGGTCCGCCCCGCCGGCCCCGCGCCCGCCGCCCTCCGCCCGCCCGCCCGCCGAGCCGCCCTGGCGCGCAGGGACCTCAGCGAGTGGTTCCAGCGCAACCGAATCGTCGAGCGGCTCTTCGGAGAGGCACGCGCGGCCCCCTTCTCTCCCCGACCCTCCTTCGCGCGCTCACCCGCGCGCGCAGGGCCTGCACATCGAGCTGATCCGGCGCTGCGGCGATCTGCTCACGTTCTTCGTGCGGAAGGGCACCTTTAGGGACCGCGAGGTGGACCTTATCTGGAACAGCCTCGCGGTGCGCTCGGACCGGCCCGGCCCGCCCTTTCCTCCATTCTTCCTTTCTTTCTGAGGCGGCGGGGCGGGCAGGGCAAGCACGAGTCCGTGTGGACGGCGACGCTGACGGTGCTGGCCGAGGTCGTCCGGGAGTGCGGGGCGCCCCTCTGCGAGTCGGTGCGCGGCCTTCGGCCCGCTCCGCTCCGCGCTGACGGCGGGCGGGCGGCAGATCTACCGGAACGTGGCGCAGCTGCCGGCGGCGCGGTACGACATCCCGGTGGTGAACTTGCTCGGCTGCGTCACCGAGGCGGCCATGGTCGCCTGGCGTGTCGAGGACGACGTGCGCCCGGGCCCCGTCCGCCTGCCCGCCTGCTGCCTCCACCCTTCCCTTGTCTGAGGGCGGGCCGCCGGCCCCGCAGGAGGCCGCCCCGACGTACGCGCTTGAGCTCCTCTGGGCCTGCGTCCGGGACGACTCGGCCTGCTCCGACGCGGTGCGCGCCCGCTCCGCTCCGCCCCGCCCCGCCCGGCGCCGACGGCCCTCTAGGTCGTGGAGCACGTGTTCCGCGTCTTCATGTCCACGTTCACCTGGGACGCCGACCCGGTCCGCGCGCCCCGCGCTCCGCGCGCCGCGCCGCCCCGCGCCGAGCGGCGCGCGCGCAGAACTACGGGACGATGGGCGCCGTGCGCGAGCGCATGTGCCGCCTGGCGGTCGACGCTGTCCGCCAGAGCCACTCCGTGCCTCAGGCGCTCCGCCTGCTCTCCTACGCCATCAGTGCGCCCCGCGCCGCCCGCCGCGTCCATCGCTGAGGGCGCGGGGCGCGCAGGCACGTACCCGACGAAGCGATCGAAGCGGGGCGCCATGCCGGCGCCGCCGGACGTGACGCAGGGCCAGGTGGTCGAGCAGCTCGTGCACGAGTCGCGCCTGGTGGACTCCCTCTTGGCCGACCTCGCCATCTACAAGCAGCGCGCCGGCGCCCGCGCCGCCCAGCTCCTCTCCGCCCAGCAGGCCGCCGCCGCCGCCGCCGCCGCCGCCGCCGCCCAGCGCCCGCCCTCCGCCCCTTCCATCCGCTCGACCGCCAGCGCCTCGCCGTCCCCCCGCGAGGGCGGCCCCCCCTCCTTCTCCTCCTCCTCCATCCTGCCCCCGCTCGCGATGCCGTCCGCGCCCGCCTCGGGGCCGCCCACGACGGGGGCGACGCCCCCCGCGACGCCGGCCGGCTCGGGCCGCGCCCCCCTCCCCCTCCTCAACCTCAACGAGGAGCGCCTCGCGGGGCGCACGCCCCACGCCTCCGCCGTCTACCAGCGCCTCACCGTGCGCCCTCCGGCCCCCGGCGCCTTCGCCTCCTCCTCCTTCCCCTCACTCCCGCGCAGTTCTTCGACCTGCTGATCAAGCAGGCGTCGAGCCTGGCGGTGACGGCGGCGCACGTGGACGCGCTGTGGGCGGCGCTCGTCGAGCGCGCCGTCACGCTCGAGGAGCGGGACCAGCTCCTCGCCTTCCTCACCCGGTGCGCGGGAGACGCCTCGCCTGCGCCGCTTGGCCGCGTCGTCTGAGGGGGCGGCGTCCTGCACGGGCGGCGCAGGTTCGTGGGGCAGAACGAGCAGTTCGTGGAGGACCTCGCCCGCCACATCTTCCACCAGAAGGTCCGCAACTAAAATCGAAGGGGAGAAACTACAGTAGACGCGAAATGCTTTAGATGAAGCCCCTTTTTGGGCCCGGCCAGCTCCGCTCCGCTTTGCCCGCCGCCCGCCGCCCGCCGCCGACCGCCGACCGCTGACCGCCGGGCCGGCCTGCAGGCGTGCTCGCTGTCGCCGGAGACCCTCACGCCGGCCGCGTACGAGTTCTTCGAGCAGTACCTCCTCGTGGTGCGCGGCAGAGCAGAGCGGAGCGGAGCAGAGCAGAGCAGAGCCTAGCGGAGCGGAGCGGAGCGGGGCGGGGCTTTTTGTGCAGCAGAGCGAGCGAGCGAGCGCGCGAAGCGACCAACCGCCTGCGTTCCCGCGGCAGGTGGCGGAGCAGTCGGGCGTGGTGCAGCGGGCCGCGGCGGTGGCCGGCGGCGCGGCGCCGGTCCTGGGCGCCGGCGCGCTGGTCTCGCCGCTGCTGCCCCTCAACGCGGCGCCCTGCGAGGCGCTCACGGTGACGGGCCCCGCCGTGCCCGGGCTCGAGGCGCTCTGGCGGGCGGCCCTGGAGGCCCCGGACCCCTCCGTCGGCGCCCGCGCCATCGCCCTCCTCCGCGCCCTCTACTCAAACGTTCGTCCGCCTTCTCTTTCCACTCCGCTCTTTCTTCTTCTTCGTCTTGTGAGGCCGCGCACGCAGGTGGCGCCGGAGCAGCCGGCGCTGCTGGCGGCGAAGCGGGGCGAGTTCGTGCACGCGTGCATGAAGCAGCTCGCCGGCTCGGCGGCGCTCCTGGAGGGCGGCGCGGCCGCCGGCGAGGGCGCCGAGGCCTCTGCCCGCCTGTACCAGCGCATCGACCGCTGCCTCGCCCTTCTCAAGGTCAGCCGGGCCCTGTTCATTTATTCTTTCCCTTCTTCTTAAGATAAGGGTACGGAGGGGGCATGCTGATGAGCGAAACTCACATTCTTATCTACATTGCATGAGGCCCCCGCGGCCCCTGACTACCTTCTGCAATCCTGAGCCCCGACGAGAGCGAATCTAGCTTTCTGGCTCCCCCTAGGGCGCGGCCGCTATGATGAGCGAAACTCACATTCTTATCTACATTGCATGAGGCCCTCCGGGCCGCTGACTACCTTCTGCAATCCTGAGGCCCGCCCTAGTCCCTCCCGCCGTTTCCGCCTCTAAGCCCGAGTTGGCGAATGACGAGGAATCAGTCGCATGCGTTCTTCCTTAGGCGCGCGCCTCGCGGCGCGCGCGCCCCTGATGCACCTTCTTTATCAACCGTCACCGCGGACACCCGGCTCCTCTGCCGTTCCTCCTTTCCTCCTCCGCGCCCTTCTAACCTGCCTCGCTTTCGTTTCGCCACAGGCGTGCCTGGACGACTACGCGGCGAAGGCGGCGGCGCGGGGCCTCTCCGGGGCCGGCCCGAGGCCGCACGGGGCCCCGCGGGGCGCCCCCGTCACCGTCAGCGTCTCCGTCGTCGGCCAGGCCGCGCAGGTACCCCTTCCCCCCCCCCCCGCCCCGCTCTTCTTTCTCCCCCCCCCCTCCCCCTTCCCCCTCTCACGCCCCCCAGCAGAAGATCGTGTTCCAGGCGACGTCGATGAGCACCGTGGGGCAGATCCGCGCCCGCGTCTCTCAGGAGGCCGGCATCCCAGTCGCCCTCGTGCGTGCAATCAGAATTATTTTAAGGCTATGGATGGGAGAGGGAGGGATCTGAGGCCCGCTTTAACCGCAGATCCGCCTCATCTCGACGGGGAAGGAGCTGAAGGAGGACGGGCGGACGCTCGCGGGCGCCCTCGGCAACGTCTCGGACCGCGTCACCCTCCACGTCGCCCGGCGCCCGGCGCCCGACGGCGGCTCGCCCGCCCCGGGCGCCGACGCCGCGTCGTCCGCGGCCGCGGCGGCGGCGGCGCAGCCGCCCGCCTCGGCGGAGGGGGCGGAGGCGGGCCCCGGGGCGCTCCTGGCGAGCCCCGAGCACTTCGACTGCCTCTTCGGCATGCTCCGCCTGGACCCCCGCGTCGCCCAGAAGGCCCGCCCGCTCTCTCCTTCTTCCTCCCCCCTTTCTTGAACCCAGCCTGCCTCCAGGTGTGGGACCTGCTGATGCAGCTGCCGACGAATGAGCGGATGCTCTCCGAGATCCGCGCGCTGGAGACGGCCGAGCACGGCGCGCTCGACTGGGACGCCCTCCTCGACGACAAGAGCACCTTCCGCCTCTATTACTCCCTCCAGGTCCGTCAGTTGGCCAGTTAGGATTGATTAGAATTAGTTAGTTAATTAAGCTAGGTTAGCCAGTTAGGATATATTAGCCGCGCGCTCCTCCGCCCACCTTCTTCTTACTTCTTCCGCCACCAGATCGTCGAGATGCTCGCGGCCGGCCCGCCCGCCCAGCCCCAGGAGGCGGGCGCCCCCGAGGCGGCCGCCTCCGCCGCGGCCTCCGAGCCCTGGGCGGCCCGCTTCCAGCGCCTGGGCGGCGCCGACCGGCTCTTCGCGGTGCTCTACCGCGTGGACTTCAGCGACCCGGCCCGCGGGGCGAAGCGCAAGCCCTGCCTCGCCCTCCTCCTCCGCCTCCTCGCCTCGTTCTACCTGGCCGAGGCCCCCGCCCGCCCCGCCGCCGAGGCCGAGGAGGCCCCCTGGCCCTCCCTCGGGCCGGCGCCCCTCCCGCCCGCCTTCGCCCCGGACTACTTCGCCCGCTCCCTTCTCTGCGTCCTCGCCGCCGCCTCCCGCGAGCCGCCCCCGCCGGCCCCGGCCTCGGCCGCCCGCCCCCGCTCCGCCTCCGCCTCGTCGGACCCCTCCTCGCCCCTGTCGGAGGGCGGCGCGGCCGCGGCGACGACGCCCGTGCCGGCGGCGGGGGCGCCGGCGGAAGGGGACGACGAGGAGGCCGAGGTGGTCCGGCACGCCCTCCGCCTCTTCGTCGCCTTCGCGGCGGGCCGCCCCGGCGTCCTCTCGCACGCCCTCGCCTCGCCCGACTTCGGGCCCTGGCTCCGCGCGGTGCTGCTGGAGGCCCCCGACCCGCGCACGCGCGCCGAGTCGGCGCGCGCGCTCGCGGCCCTCGCCGCCGGCGTCTCGCCGGGCGTGCAGGCGACGCTGCCCGAGCCGCCGCTGGCCGCGCTGCTCCGCCACTCGCTGGCGCTGCTCTCGGAGGCGGCCGAGGCGCGGCAGCGCTCCTGCGAGGCCTACTTCGGGCTCCTCGCCCGCCTCGTCGGCGAGGCCTGCGCCCCGTCCTCCTCTCCCTCCTCCCCTGAGCCGGTCGACGCCCTTGCCTACGAGTGCGCGCGGCCCTCGATCGATTCCTGAGCGCTCTTCGGCGTCCTAACAAGAACGGGGGGGGACAGGCTGGTGGGGCGGCTGAAGGCGCACCCGATCCGCGAGTCGCGCACGAACCCAGACGACGAGGACCGCGTCCTCACCGGCTACCTCCAGGCCCGCCCGCCCGCCCGCCCCGCTGATGAGTGCACGGCTGATGAGAGAGGGCCGCGCAGCTGCTGGCGGCGATCGCGCGGCACCGCCCCGCGTTCAAGGCGGCGGCGGGCCCGGCCTCGGGCGGGGGCCTCCTCGACGAGCTCTTCCACCGCTGCCTCTTCGGGGGCCCCACGCAGGAGTCCCACGGGCCCTTCTGCCCCCCCCGCTGCAAGTCCCGCCCCGCCCGCCGCGCCGCCTTCGAGCTCCTCGCCGAGCTCGCACGAGGCGCGCCCTCCCTCCTCCCTCTCCCGTACCCGTCCTTCTCCTCCTTATACGCGCCGCCCGCAGGGGACACGGCGAACTTCGAGTACCTGACGACCCTCGTCCTCCAGCAGCAGGCCGGGGGTACACGCCTCTTCCCCTCCCCTAAGCTCAGCTCTGCTTTGTCTTGCTCAGCTTTGTTCTGCTTCGCTTTGCAGGGGCGAGCCGGACCCTCTGGCACTACTCGCCGGCGCTGCAGGAGAAGGGCCCCCTGTGCGGGGGGTACACGGGCCTCCGCAACCTCGGCGCCACCTGCTACATGAACTCCCTCATGCAGCAGTTCTTCATGATCCCAAGGTGCCCCCCCCCCCCCCCCCCCCCTCTCTCTCTCTCCCCCCCCCCCCCCCCCCCGCCCCCAAATTCCCTTTCCTGCCGATAAACAAAGTTCATGGGGCTCGTCCCGCACGAAATTGTTAAGCATCGTTTATGTAGAAGCCTCGAATCCCTGCTGATAAGGATGCTAGCCATAGTTTCTTCTCCTCCCCCTTTTCCCCCCGCATTTCCCCCCTGGAGCTGGTAGAGGAGCGAGGCGTCCTTCTCCGCTTCGTCCTCAAGCCTCCTCCTGACTTCTTTTCCCCGCCCAGGTTCCGGCGGGCGCTGCTGGCGGTGCCCTCGGAGGACGAGGCGGAGAAGGGGGCCTCGCTCCTCTACCAGCTCCAGGCCCTCTTCGCCGGCCTCCAGGAGAGCGTCAAGAAGTGCGCCCGCCCGCCCGGCATCGAGATCGAGAGACCGTAAGAGGCTCTAGAGAATAGCTTTGGAGAGGCATGTTTCATTAAGATCATAGAAAGAAAGCGCTAGAAAGAAGAAGAAGACGTTATCAAAGAAGCGTAAGACCGCCCCTTTGCACTTTATTTTAAACTAACGCTTTCGCCGCGGCAGGTACGTGGACACGCAGCGCTTCTGCGGGGCCTACCGCGACGTCGACGGCCAGCCCGTCAACACCGCCCTCCAGGCCCGCCCCCGCCCCGCCCCCTTTTAGATGAGATAAATCCTCCCCCGTCGGATTCGAACCCGGGTCCAGATGGACGTGGACGAGTTCTTCAACATGCTCTTCGACCGCCTCGAGGCGGCCCTCAAGCCCAAGCCCCAGGTCCCTTCTTCTTCTTTGCTTTTCTTTGCGGGGTACAGGGGTTGGGGGGGGGGGTAGAGGGCGTGGGGCTATTCTTTTCCTTCTTCTAAAGAAAGATAAGGGTACGGAGGGGGCATGCTGATGAGCGAAACTCACATTCTTATCTACATTGCATGAGGCCCTCCGGGCCCCTGACTACCTTCTGCAATCCTGAGCCCCGACGATAGCGAATCTAGCCTAGCCTTCTGGCTCCCCCTAGGGCGCGGCCGCTATGATGAGCAAAACTCACATTCTTATCTACATTGCATGAGGCCCCCGCGGCCGCTGACTACCTTCTGCAATCCTGAGCCCCGACGATAACGAATTTAGCCCTCTGGCTCCCCCTAGGGCGCGGCCGCTATGATGAGCGAAACTCACATTCTTATCTACATTGCATGAGACCCTCGCGGCCGCTGACTACCCTCTGCAATCCTGAGCCCCGACGATATTGAATCTAGCCTTCCGACTCCCCCTAGGGCGCGGCCGCTATGATGAGCGAAACTCACATTCTTATCTACATTGCATGAGGCCCTCGCGGCCCCTGACTACCTTCTGCAATCCTGAGGCCTAGTTGTTTAACCATTCTTGCTCCCTTCGGCTCGCTCGCTTGCCTCCTCCTCGATCCATTCCTGAACCTCTACCCCCCGCAGGGCAACATCCTGCAGCTCTTCTTCGGGGGTACGGTCGTCAACCAGATCATCTGCCGGGACTGCCCGCACCGCTCCGAGGTGCCCCCGCCGCCCCTTATCTTTCCCCCTGCCCCGCACTCTCCTTGCCTCTCGTACCAGAGAACTCCTTGCCCCTCTCTTTGCACCTCGTACCCTGGCTTGCTTACCTTGTCCTTAGCTCTCCAGCTTGGCTTGGCCTTCCCTTGGCTCCCCTTGCGCCCTCCCTCCCCCTAACCCGCCCTCGCCCCTCCCGGGCGCAGCGGGACGAGCCGTTCTACGTGCTCTCGCTGGACGTGAAGAGCAAGCGCTCCGTCAACGAGGCCCTCCAGCTCTACATCCAGGCGCGTAGCGTCTTTTACATCAAATCTCATAGGGGCGTTGAGAACGTCTTATATGATCTTGATAGAGGCGTCTTAATCTTATAATCGGGCCTCTCTCTTAATGAGGCCCTCCAGCTCTACATCCAGGCGCGTAGCGTCCTTTACATGATTAATACATTAGACTTGGACTTCCATTAGATACTAATGAGCATCCTTTGACGTCCGACGAAATATTTCCTACTAAATAATGATGACAATGAGTTGAAATCCACTAGGCGTCTTAGAGATTCTAAGAATGAACACCCTCCTGACGTTCGCGCAGGGCGAGATGCTGGAGGGGGACAACGCGTACCAGTGCGCGACCTGCGCCCAGAAGCGCGACGCCCTGAGTGCGCGCTCGCCCTCCCCCTTCTTTCCCCCCGCTCCCTCCCCCCGAGCCCGTTCTGAGGCCGGCCCGCTCGCCCTCCGCAGAGCGGTGCTGCGTCTCGTCGCTGCCGAACTGTCTTATCCTCCACCTCAAGCGCTTCGAGTGGGACCTCGACACCATGAAGAAGTTTAAGGTCCGCGCGCGCGCACGGCCGGCCCCGGCGTTAAAGCCTAGCCAGCCAGCTCCTGTCCCCCTAGAGATAGCTCCCGCCGCCCGCCCGCCCGCCCGCCCAGCTTCCCTCCCGCCTTTCCCCTACGGACGAACGGTCGCCTTCGTTCGCAGGTGAACGACCACGTCGAGTTCCCCGCGCTGCT
Source organism: Cyanophora paradoxa (assembly GCA_004431415.1). Lineage (NCBI taxonomy): Eukaryota > Glaucocystophyceae > Cyanophorales > Cyanophoraceae > Cyanophora > Cyanophora paradoxa. The sequence goes on along the minus strand of QPMI01000593.1, from coordinate 52,411 downwards.
CGATATGGAGCCCTTCACGCGCGAGGGCCTCGCCCGCCGCGAGGCCGCCCCCGCCCAGGCGGGCGGCGGCGACGACGTCCCCATGGCCGACGCCCGCCCCGAGCGCGGGCCCGGCTACTACCGGTGCCTAAGATTTGATCTGATCTGATACGATACGATCTGATCTGATTTCTTCCCCAGGTACGCGCTGGCGGGGATCCTGGTGCACACGGGTACCGCGGACTCGGGCCACTACTACTCGTACATCCAGGAGCGGGAGCCCGGGACGCCGGGGGAGCCCCGCCGCTGGTTCCACTTCAACGACACCCAGGTCGAGACCTTCGATGAGGCGGTGCGTCTCTGAAAGAAGATTAAATAGGAAGTAGCTGAACGTCTAAGTCTGACGTACGTTGCCTTGCAGGACATCGGGCGCTGCTGCTTCGGGGGCGCGGAGTCCGTGCTGCAGTGGGACGCGGCGGCGGGGCGGCAGGTGGCGCGCTGGGTCCCCAAGCCCCACTCGGCGTACATGCTCTTCTACGAGCGGCTGGAGCCCGAGCCCGTCACGATCCCGGCCCTCCCCGAGGCCGTGCTCTCCCCTGGCCCCGGCGACCGCCCCGTCGTGCCCCCGGCCATCTACTCAGAGGCGCGCGCGCGCCCCGCCCTCCCGCCCGCCCCTTCTTTCTCCTCCCCTTGAACTCTCTTTCAGGTGTGGGAGGAGAACGGGCGGTTCCTGGCGGACCGCAACGTCTTCGACAGCGACTACTTCGAGTTCTGCTGGCGCCTCGCCAACATGTTCCCGCCCCTCCCGCCCCCGTCCCCCATGCAGATCTCCGACGGGCCGGGCGCCGCCGCCGCCGCCGCCGCCGGGGCCTCGCCGGCCCTCCGCACCGCCCAGCTCGCCATCCAGTGCGCGCGCCCCGCCCGGCCCTAACTAACTTTACTCACTTCGCCCGCAGCTTCTTCGTGGAGACGCTGGCGCACGCGAAGGACAAGACCTCGATGGCGGGCTGGGTGGCCCACACGCAGGCCCTCCTCACGGCCCTCCCGGAGGCCTGCCGCTGGTTCCTGGACGCGCTGAGCGACCTCCGCTCCAACTGCTGGCTGCGGCAGCTCCTCCTCGCCTGCACGGTCCCCGACGTCCGCTCCGCGGCCGCCGGCCTCATCCTCCACGCCGTCGCCGTCCTTCGGCCCTTCGAGGCCCCGCGGTACCTCGAGTGCGACGAGGCGGGCCCGCCGGCCGACGAGGAGGAGGCGCCCAGCCCGCCGCCCAGCACGGCGGCGGAGCAGCAGCAGCAGCAGCAGCAGCAGCAGCAGGCGCCGGTCGGGGGCAAGCAGAAGGCGCCGCAGTGGCCAGCGGCGGGGGCCGACGAGGACGACGAGTCGATGGACGGGGGCGAGGGCGGGGCGCCCCCGGGCCGCTCCCCGCTCGCCCCGCGCCTCACCGGGCGCCCCGCCACGTCCATCGCACGCCTCATGGACGCCCTCTTCGCCCTGGTCCGTGCGATCGATCCGTTCCAGGCCTAGATTCAAGCCCAGCGGAGCTCGAGTTTCCCCTCCGGATCTTAAGGACGGGGGCGCCCCTGACGAGGGTCTCCGCCTCAGATCCGGGAGGCGGCGGCGCACTGGCGGCACTTCGCGCAGTTCTTCGGCCTCATCCGCGACGTCGCCCTCCTGGGCCCCGAGGAGGTCCGCCCCGCTTAGCTGAGCTTAGCTTAGCTCCCTTATCTCCTGGGCCCTCCTGGGGCCCGAGGAGGTCCGCCCCGCTTAGCTGAGCTTAGCTTAGCTCCCTTATCTCCTGGGCCCTCCTGGGCCCCGAGGAGGTCCGCCCCGCTTAGCTGAGCTTAGCTTAGCTCCCTTATCTCCTGGGCCCTCCTGGGGCCCGAGGAGGTCCGCCCCGCTTAGCTGAGCTTAGCTTAGCTCCCTTATCTCCTGGGCCCTCCTGGGCCCCGAGGAGGTCCGCCCCGCTTAGCTGAGCTTAGCTTAGCTCCCTTATCTCCTGGGCCCTCCTGGGGCCCGAGGAGGTCCGCCCCGCTTAGCTGAGCTTAGCTTAGCTCCCTTATCTCCTGGGCCCTCCTGGGGCCCGAGGAGGTCCGCCCCGCTTAGCTGAGCTTAGCTTAGCTCCCTTATCTCCTGGGCCCTCCTGGGGCCCGAGGAGGTCCGCCCCGCTTAGCTGAGCTTAGCTTAGCTCCCTTATCTCCTGGGCCCTCCTGGGGCCCGAGGAGGTCCGCTTCCCTTTAGATCTCAACTTCACTAACTTAACTCAACTGGGCCCCGAACTTAGCTTCTTTAAGCTCTTTCTAGAGCTTTCTAGAGCTTTCTAGCTCACTTATCTCACTTCTAGAGCTCTGTTCTCTAAGCTCAGCCCCTCCGCAGCGGGCGTTCATGCTGCAGCGGAACGTGGCGGCGCGCCTTGTGGACTTCTACCTGGGGGACGAGTCGCCCCACGCGCCCAGCGGGGCCAAGCACCGCCAGAAGAAGACCAAGATGGGCGACAAGTTCGGGCAGCCGTCGCTGGCGGGGATGGCGGCCACGCTGTCCCTCCTCGCCCGCTCCTGCACCCCGGCCTCCCTCGTCTCCGGCGGCGGCGGCGCCGGCCCCGGGCCGCAGCCGCCGGCCCCCGCGCGGCCGGCCCCGCCGGCGGAGGCGGCGGCCACGTCGCCGCTGGCCGCGGAGGGCGCGCCGCTCTCCATCGGGACGTACGACCGCGACATGATCCTCAACGAGGCGAGCCGCTGCTCTCTTCCTTCCTTTCCTTACCATATAAGCTAGCCTCCTATCGAATCTTTCTATGGGTAAATCTTCTCCGCCCTCCGTTCTTCTGAGCCGCCCGATCGCAGCGCTTTCTGCACAAGGTGCTGCGGGAGCAGGTCTCGGCGGAGGCCGTCGGGGAGATCCTGGCGCACGCGACGTACCGCGCGCCCCGCGCCGCCGCCTCCCTCCTCTACATGTTCCGCCGCCACATCGAGGCCCTGGTCCGCCCGACCCCGCCGCCGCCCCCTCGCCTCCAATCCTCTCTTCAGGCACACTCTCCGGCGGCGGACGGCCCGGCGGCGGAGCCCTTCCTGGAGGCCATCGCGCACCTCTGCGCGCTGAACGACGACGCGGCCGCCCCGGGCGCGCAGGAGGCACTCAACCGGGCCGGCCTCGCCGTGCAGACGCTCCTGGGCCTCGCCATGACGCCCAACGTCGCCCGGCACCCCCGGCTCCTCGCCTCCATCCTCTCCCACGCCGGCCGCCTCGCCATCACGCACCCGGCCGCCCGCGACCTCGTCCGCGGCCGCATCAACGTCTGGCTCCCCGACCTCATGGTCGGCGCCCCCGGCGACGCGGCCCGGGAGGCCGCCGCGCTCCTCCTGCGCGCCTGCTGGCCCGACGCCTTCCCCCCCTTCCTCCTCCCGACGCCGGCCCCCTCCCTCGCCGCCCTGGGCGCCATGCCCCGCCTCCAGCACTCGCACGTCCCCCCGCCGGCCGCCGTCGCCGCCGCCTCCGCCTCGGGCGTCGCCGAGGCCTCCGCCGTCCTGCACTCGGCCGAGCAGCTCGCCGTCTGCCCGGGCATCGACGAGGTGCTTCCATCCGCCCCTCCCACCCCTCCCTCCCTCCCGTCCCTAACTAACCAAGCGTCGGCCCCGCCGCCGCCGCAGCCGCTGACGACGGTCGCCCACTACCTGCTCTTCAACGTCCTCCCCGTCGTGGCGCCCGCCTTCTGCAACCCGGCGCTCGCGGCGGGGCCCCAGCTGCCCGTCGTCTCCGGCTCCCAGGCCTCCATCGCCCTCGCCCCCGCCTTCGCGCACGCCGCGGAGCGCATGGAGCAGGATGCCCGCGGCGCCCTCGCCTACCGCCTCGTCCAGCTCCTCCGCTCCGCGCGGCTCTTCATCCGGAGCGAGCGGACGCGGGCCAAGATCGCGCGGGAGTGCTGGGAGCCCCTCTGGGGCGCGTTCGTCGCCATCGACGACAAGATGGTCAACGCCGACGAGAACAAGTCAGCTGTCCTTTACCCCCCACCCCCCCTCTCGTCTGACCCGGTCTGCCTAAGGCTGGAGCTGCTGCGGCTGCTCTACGCGCTCTATGTGGAGGACTACGGCTGCCCCTTCCTCGCCCTCCCCAAGCACGTCGCGGTCCGCCCCCCGCCCCCCCCCCCCCCCCCCCCCCCGCCCCGCCCCGCCCGGCCGTCCCGCCCGAGACTTAGAGCAAGCAAGCAAGCTCTGCGCCGCGCCCAGCAACCTTCCTTTTCATTTTAGGCGGGGCCTTTGAGCGAGCCCGGGCCGGGGCCGACGCGGGCTCCCTCCCGCAGGTGGCGAACGCGCGATTCGCGGGGCGGACGCACGAGGCGATGCTGGCCCCCCGGCCCTCCGCCAGGCGCGCCCCCGCCCGCCCGCCCGCCCGCACCCGCCCTGAGGCTTTCCTCCCCCCCCCCCCCCCCCCCCCTCTTAGGAGGGCGGCGTCTTCCTCTCGTACGCCATCGCCGAGCGCCTCATACGCTACTACGTCCACGTGCGCTGTCCCCCCCCCCCCCCCCCCCCCCCTCGCCGCCCTCCGGCTCCTCCTCGCCCGGGCTCACCTGAGCGGGCGGCAGGTGCGGCAGGACGAGTCGATCCGGCAGTTCAACCGCGCCACCCTCCCCTGGTCCGCCCCGCCCCGCCCCGGTCCCGGCCCCGCCCCGCCCGCAACCGTCAAACGGGGCGCAGGTTCTACCGCCTCATGCGCCTCGTCGCCTCCAACGCCGTCGTGCGCCGTACCCCCCCACCATCCTTGCCCCCCCCTGACCCTTCCCCCCCCTCCCCCCCAGGAGGGCTTCGACGCCGCTCGGGACTTCCTCTACTCCTCGGCGCACGCCCAGGCCCAGGGGCTTGCCTCCCCCGTCCACCACAACCTCTCCTGGGCGGTCCGCCCCCTCCTCTCCTCTCCTCCTCCTCCTCCTCCTCCCCTTCTTCTAACTTCCACTTCAGATCACGGCGCTGGGGCTGCAGTGGGCGGCCGACGTGCCCCCCGACGCCCTCGACGAGCTCCTCGCCCTCTGCCGCGTCGTCTCCGCCCGCGCCGGGCCGCCCTTCCGCAGGCGCGCGCGCCCCCTCTGTTTCCTCGTTTGCTTCCCTTGAGCTTACGCTCTTCTCGCAGCGCGCTGTACGGGATCGTGAACGGGGCGGTGCGGGGCAACGCGGCGGCGGCGGGCCCGAACCTGGTGCAGGCGGTGCGGTACCTCGAGGTGGCGCTCGAGACCCCCGACGACCGCATCGCCTTCTACTGCGCGCTCACGCCCGCCGACGAGCACAAGCGCACGTACCCCGTCTCCAGCGTCCTCCCCCGCGTCCGCCCCGCCCCGTCCCCGAACTGTACCCCTCCTCGTATGTCTGACTCGCTCGCTCGCCTGACTCACTCAGATCCTGCAAGCCGCGCACGCGGAGGCGGTGCGGGGCGGGCCGGCGCTGGCGGCGGCCGGCGAGGCCCTCGCCGGCGGCTTCGCGCTGCTGGCGCGCCTGTACGAGGACGCGGCGGCCGCCTACCACCACGCCGTCGCCGCCGCGCAGGCCGCCGCCGCCGCGCAAGCCGAGGGCGCGGCGCCGGCGCCGGCGCCGGCGCGGACGCGGGAGCAGCAGCTGCGGGAGCACGCGGCGCTGTACTGGGGCCGGGAGGAGCGCGAGCGGGAGCGCGCGGCGGTCGCCCGGGCCGCCCTCGACGTGGCGCTTGCCCCCGGCGTGCGCGTGCCCTCCGCGGCGCGCGTGGCGGCGCTGCGGGCGGTGCGCGCGGCGCTGCCCGTCTGCCGCTCCACGGCCACCGCGGCGCTCGAGCAGCTGCACGCCCACTTCCTCGACTCGCTCGGGCCCGCCCGGGGCCCGTCCCCACCCTCTCCGCCCCGCCCCACGCCCCCGCCCCCGCCCCGCCCCGCGCTGGCGCCGGCCCCGGCCCGCGCCCACTCCCCGCCTCCCGCCACCGGCGACGCCACTCCGATCGGCTCGCCCGCCACGCCGCGCACCCGCGGCCACGCGGGGGGTACGGCGCCTGGGGCCGCGCCGCCCCCGCCGGCTACGGGTACGGCTCCCCCGAGGATGCCGCCGTGTACGGGTCCCTCATGGGTAGCCCCGTCGCGGGGGGGTACGGCTCCGAGGCCGGCTCGCCCCAGCGGGGGTACGGCTACAGCGCGGCCGCCTCGCCGTACGGGTACGGCGGCTCGATGGCCGCGAGCCCCTACGCCGCTGCGGCCGCCTACGGCCTGTACCCCTACTCGCCGAGCGCGGCCTTCAGCCCGCGCTTCTCGCCCGGGCCGGGGGCGCCGCCCGCCGCGGCCCCGGCGGGCCCGGCCTCGCCCGGCCCGGAGCCGCCGCTGGCGGGGCTCGACGTGGACCTGTACGAGTGCTTCGTGGACTGCTGCTGCGCGGCGGCCGAGGCGGCTGCGCGCGCCCTCCCGCCGGCCTCGGCCCCCGCCGCCGTCGCCCTCGCCGGCATGGCCGCCCTCGAGCTCGCGGGCCCCGCCACCGCCGCCCTCCTCCAGTGGACCGCCGCCGGCCGCCCCGCCCCCGCCCCCTTCCCCGTCCGCGCCCTCGAGCGCGCCGCCGGCGTCCTCATCGCCTTCGCCGACGCCGGCGAGCCGTCCGTCGCCGACGACCCGTGGTCCGCTTGTTTGCCTTTCGCCGCCCTCTAGGCCTTTTGCGTCTGACCCGATCGCCCCCTCGCAGGGTCTCCCGCGCGGCATGCGCCGTCCTGGAGCGGCGCCTCCCGCTCCTCGCGCTGCCGCGCACGGCGGCGCTCGTGCGCGCGCACTTCGGCGCGGGGCGCTCGCGGGAGGCGGCGGGCCCCCTCTCCGAGGGCCTCGCCGAGCGCCTCGCCGCCCTCCTCGCCTCCCTCGCCTCCCTCGGCGACCTCATGCGCGGCGACTCGGCGCCCCCGCCCGCCGCCTCGGAGGCTGAGGGGGCCGCCGGGCCCGAGCCTATGGAGACGGCGGCCGACGGGGCGCCGGCCGACGCGCGCCGGTGCGCGGCGGAGGCGGCGCTGGTCGCCCGCGCCCTCGGGTTCCTCCTCGCCGGCTCGCCCCCGCCCGCGCCCGCTGCGGGGCGGCCGCCCTCCCGGCCGTCCTCGCGCCCCTCGCCGCCGCCGCCGCCGCCCCGCCCCTCGCCGCCGCGCTGGCCGCCGAGGCGCCCTCAGCGGACCTCTCCCCCGCCCTCTCCGACCTCTTTGCCCTCCTCCAGCCCCCGGCCCCGGCCCCGCCGGCGCCCCCCGCCCCTCAGGCCTGACCGGCCGAGCTCCTTCCCTGTACAGTTTGTCCCGACGCCCGCCCGACCGCCGCCCGCTCGATGAGAGAGCGCCGGCCGCCTGCGGGCTCGGGTGTAATAATATACGCCCTGTTGTACTCCCCACGGGCCAGGCGCCGCAGTTGAAGCTTGTGCGGGAGGGCGTGCGTTTAAAACACTGCGCTGCGAGGTTGAATTTCTGGTACGTATACGTACGTAAACAGAGTCGAGCACTGGTCATACTAGTAAACGCGTGCTGATTCATCGCGATACGGGTGCACGTGCGGCGCGGGATCGTGCCCCTTGCGGCACCGGAGTCCTGTTGTAAGGTACAAGAAACGCGAGCGACGCCAACTACAATACAAAGCGCGAAGCGGAAACAATGAAAGCTGAGCTGCGCGCTCTGGGTCATCTATCTAAACACGAAACGAAGCCCTAGTTAGTAGAGAAGCGATAAAATGTGCCAGAGTAGTTCAAAAACCTGTGCCTGAACTGAGAATACGAAGCAGAAGAAATACACTGGCAACTACTAGGAACGGAGCGAGCGAAGCGACACACAAGAAACGAACGGGACGGGGCGGGGCGGAAAGGGGCGACCGGCCGGGCGGCCGGGCGGCTGGCGCCTAGGCTGTGGGCAGGGCGGCGAGCTCGCGGAGGCGTGCGGCGATGCGGGGCCGGCCGAGCTCGCGGGCGGCCTCGAGAGGGGTAGCCTTGAAGGAGCGGCAGTGGTCGCAGCAGGGCTTGCGGAACGTGTCGAGGGGGATCCCCAGCGCGTGGAGGACGTCCAGCACCTCCGCCCAGTCCCCCTCGAAGGCAGCCGCCAGCAGCGTCTCCACGCCTGAGGGGGGGGTGGGGGGTTGGGCGCGTCAGTGGTGGGGTGGACGGGGAGAGGGGCGAGGGGGGGGCGGCACCCATGTGGCGGTCGATGCGGGGGAGGTCGCCCCAGATCAGGGCCAGAAGTCCGGCAAGTCCGTAGGTGCTGAGAACCTGCGCGGCGTCGGCGGCGGCGGGGCGGCGGCGGGACGGGGGAAGCGGGGCGGGCGGGAGGGGGATACGGCGCACCCGAGCTGCGGATAAGCCAGGAAAAAGCTCGGGGGGCCCCGGGGGCGGCCCCAGGGGCGAGAGGTGCGGGAGCGGGAGGAGGGAGCGCTTGATGCTGGGGTCGGGGCACGGGCAGAGGTCGAAGGCCGTGCGCCCCGCCGCGTCCGTCGCCGTCAGCGCCCACGGCATGCGCTGGATCAGCGCCAGAATCATCGCCGGCGTCCCGTTCGCCGCGCAGTAGTGCAGGAGCTGCCGGCCCGCCCGTCCGCCCGCTTCAGGCGGGCCACGCGGGCGGAGCGGCGCGGCGCGGGGCGGGGCGGGGCGCACGGTCATGCCCATCGGGCAGCGGTGGGCGAGGTCTGGGGACCCCTTGGAGAGGACCTGCCACCGCGGCGCGCGCCGCGCGCGTCAGCGAGGCCAGGCCAGAGCACCGGCGGCGCCGCGCGGGGCGGGGCGGGCGCGGGGCGGGGCGGCCGCACCGCGTCGAAGGTCGCCTCGTCGCCCGTGCGGATGGCGGCGCGCAGGAGGGCCGACCACTGCGGAAGGCATCGGCCGGCTGCCGGCTCCCGGCGGCGCGGCGGGGCGGGTCGGGGCGGGGGCGGCGCGCCTGCCAGCGGGCGGTGACCATGGTGCCGCAGACGGGGCAGCAGGGGGACGTGTGGGGGTCCTCGCGCCAGCGGCGGAGCCAGTGCGTGAGGAGACACATAGCGTGGAAGTGCTGGCGGCACGGCCCGCAGCCGATCTGCAGCTCGGCCAGCGACTCCGGCTCGGCGTGCACGCGGCAGCAGACCCGGCACGACACCATGCGCGCGGGCTCTGGAGTGGCGAGGCGCGGTCAGCGGCCGGCCGCGTCGGCAGGCCCGAGGCGTGCGCACGGGACTCGAAGGCCGCGCCGGGGAGGTTCCCATGGGGAAGGTTGAGGAATCCGGGGGGGAGCATCAGCTGCGCCGGGGCGAGCTGGGCCGGCGGGACGGAGCTGCCGCTCGAGGCCGCGTCGGCGTCGTCCTGCGCCTTCGGCTCCAGCGGAGGGAGAACGACGCGCGACGCGCGCTGCCGCTTTGCGGGGCGCTCCTGGCGCGCCACGGCCACCGCCACGGGGACCGCGGACGGAATGGGGCTGCCCGACGAGGAGCTCGTCGGGGCGGGGAGAGCCAGGGGCGCCTCGACGCCCCGCGACTGGCGCTGCCGCATCCTCGGCAGAAGGCGTTTCAGGTATCTGGCGGCGGCAAGGGTCAGGCAAGACCACGGAAAGGCAGGCACCGGGCGCGGACCGGTCTCGCATCGACTGCCACGAATGCGAAGTGACCTGCGGGCCAGTCGTCAGCGCTCACGGCTCGGGCCACGACGACGCGCGGAAGCGTACGCCCTGGCGAGCTGCCTCGCGCCAGAGGACGTTCCCTGGCGTTCGGCGTGAGTTCAGCGCGGGAGAACAAGGCGGAATGCTGCTCACCCGCAATCTTGAGGTCAGTGTGCTCGGACACAAAACGCTCAAGGGCCATGTCCTCCTCTTCGCTGTACTTCGTGCGGCTTGGGCCGGGCTTCAGGAACTTCGCCACATCTGTCTCCGCCTTCGGTACAAGAGCGAGAGAGCTCTCGTCGTAGTTGTTTGCCTGTTCGGGGGCGTAGGGGATGAGCGAGACACCCGCGACGGCGTGACCTCAAGCTCCGTGGAAAGACGGGAGCGCACGGGATTCCCAGGGAGACGAAAGTCCATGGTCCGAAACAGGGCGAAAGCACCGCGACACGCCGCGCTTGGGAGACCGCGGTCGCGGTTGGGCGCGTGCCGACAACTACTTTGCGAGCGCGGCGCTTCCGAGTGCTGCGGACTCGGCTCGGGTGCGACGAGCCGACTGCTGCTGCTCACAAGCTGCTGCGCAGGCCTGCTTGCAAGCTTCCAAATCTGCTGCTCGAGGGGAAGCAGTGGTCGGAGGGGGTTGCCCAGAAGCAGCTGCAGAGAAGCTTTAGTCGAACCCTTAAGGGTTACAAATCGGGGTGTACCCGGAAGCAGATCGGAACAATGGGTGTGAGCTTCGTGCAATGGGCTTCCATGCGCGCGCGCGCCTTTTTTTTCCGATGTCGATCCCCATCTGAAAAATTGCAAAATATACATATGTATATTATACGTATGTATAAATTATTAATTCGTCTTTGTCTTATATAAATAATTTGTCCTTCCGGGCCAATTTTTCGAAATTCGATCGATCATATATATATGATATCGATATATATATCATGCATGCAAGATGATGCAATTAAGCTGCAGATTACCCTTAATGGGGGTCGGGGACGCGTTCGGCGTCACGGCGCTTCCGTGAAGCTTGATCCGATGATCGGCGCGGCTGATCATGGCGGGCCTTGGCGGCTTGCGCATATGCATGCACTTGGGTCCTAGGACGTGCCTGCTCCGCCTGAGGTACCGCCTGAGCTTGGCGCATTTCAGGATATCGATTTCATTTTAAAATATATATCTGCAGCATGCAGCTGCAGAGACTCAGTGAAGGCACTCATGATCAGGGAGCAGCATCGCCATCCTCCTGGGCGGGGTCCTCGAGCCCGAGGACGTCGCCTCTGGGCGCCGGCTGCTCGTCGACGTCGGGCGCCGACGGCGATATCGATTGCGCGGCTCCTTCTTCTTCTTCCTCTTCTTGGGGGGCCGCCCCGCGATCGGGCTCGGCCGCCGGGCTCCCGCGATCGGGCTCGGCTGCCGGGCTCTCGGGCTCGGGCTCGGCCGCCGGGCTCCCGCGATCGGGCTCGGCTGCCGGGCTCTCGGGCTCGGGCTCGGCCGCCGGGCTCCCGCGATCGGCCTCGGCCTCGGCTGCCGGGTCCTCGGGCTCGGGCTCGGCCGCCGAGTCCTGCGGCTGGAGCCGGGCGGCCAGCCCCTCGCCCGAGGCGGCGGCGCCGCGGCCGGGGCCGCGCGGGGCGGCCAGGTCCAGCCCCAGCTCCTCCGCCAGGGCCGCCGCCTCGGCGGCCTCGCGGAACGACCCGGGGCCGGCGCTCGCCGGGCGCAGGCTCCCGCTGGAGCCAGTGCCGGCGTTGGGGCCGGCGCGGGGAAGCGAGCGCCTGCGCGGCTCCTCCGGCGACATGGCCAGCGGGGCGGCTGGCCCCGCGGGCTCAGGTCCTTCAGCGGCCCCTCCGGCCTCATCGACCCCAGGCTCATGATCGCCTCCTACCGGCGGCGTCGGCGCCGGCGGCGCGGGCGGGGCGGCGTGGGGCGGGGCGGGGCCGCACGTGCGTCGCGATGGCGGTCGGCTGGCTCATGGAGGCGACGCGCGCTGTCCTCCGGGGCGTGAGGGGCGGCGCGGGTCCGTGGTGCGCGCGCCGCGGATCGGACCTTCGGAGGCGCGCATCATCGCCTCGGCGAGGCTCGCCGCCGCCGAGGGCGAGTCCGCCACGATGAAGGCGCCTGCCCAATCCGTCAGCCCGTGACCCAGCCCTCCGCTCTAGATCGCGGGAGCGCGGCGCACCGTCGTCGGTCTCAAGGGCCCCGTTGTTCTCCACGAGCTGAAGCGAGCGAGCAAGGAGCGGGCGTCACCGGAAGGCAGAAGAAACCCGAAGAAGAAGAAAGACGAGAGGGGGCGGGGCGGGGCGGACGCGGAGGGCCTGGTCCCGGAGGACCCGCTGGTGATCCTCCAGCTTCCAGAGCATCTCCTGCGCCGCCCACCTGCCCGGAGGGGAGGGGAGAGGGGAGATCAAATTCAAAGTCGACCGCGCCGCCCGCCGCGCGCGCGCGGCAAGATGATAAGCCAAGCGGCCCACCGCTTCCGCATGAATTTCTGGATCTGCGCCGGCGCCGCCCCGTCAGAAAGGACGGGAGGGGGCCGGCAGGGAGGCCGCCTCGCCTTCACCACGGCCTCGGTCTCCCTCTTGATCTGGAGCCGCACGGCCTTGCGCGTGAGCCGGCCGCGTACGTGCCGCTGGATCTGCGAACGGCAGGTTAGCGGGGGAGGGGGGGAGAGAGAGAAGGGGGGTACGCGCCTCGGTCGCGGCCTTCTTGCGCTTATCCTTGAAGTCCTCGAACTCCTCCCGGGCCACCTTGGCCTTGTACGCCGTCTGGGCGAAGAGGGGGGGTACGCGATGTCACGGAGGGGGGGAGGGCCGGAGGGGGGGGGGGGGGGGGGGGCACCTGGATGCGGCGGGCGGCCCTGGACTGCCAGAAGAGGGTGCGCGCCCTCCAGAAGACCTGGATCCTGTACCCCCTCCCCCTTCAGAGACGGCGCGGAGCGGGGCCCGAGGCGGAGCGGACCGGCGGATGGCCCGCCAGGCGCGCTGCGGGGGCGCCCGGGTTCAGGGGCAGGCGGGGGTGCGAGAGGGCGGGAGGCCCACGGACTCGCATGATGGGGAAGACGCGGGTGCGCATCTTGTGCATCCGGAAGGCGGCCTGAGGGGAAGGGAGGAGGGAGGGGCGGATGCGTTGGCGTTGGCGGGGGCCGCGGGGGCGCGCGCGCGGGCCGGGGCGGGCCTGGATGCGCGTGGCGGCGCGCTGCGGGCGGAGGACCGCCGCGACGAGCCGCTTGACGACGTGCGCCCGCCACGCGCACTGCAGCGCCAGCGCCGCCCGCCGCCGCTCCTCGCGCCGCGCCTGCACGGACGGCCCTCAGCGATGGGAGGCGCCGGCGCCGGCGCGGGCGGGCCTTCTGGACGAGCTCGCGGATGCGGGCGCGCTCGATGGCGGGGTCGCCGAGGAGGGTCAGGGGCCGCTTCTTCAGGTACAGCACGGGGGCCGCCTCCGCCAGCGCCCGCAGCGCGGCCGACGAGGAGGCCGTCAGCGAGCCGGCCAGCCCGGGCCCGGGCCCGGGCCCGGGGCGGCCGCGACGCCCCGCCGGCCGCGGCGCCCGTGCCGCCTGCGGTGCCTGTGCGGGGGCTCCTGGGGCGGGGCGGGCCTCGGCGCCGCCTCGGCCTGGAGGCTGAGCACGCGGAGCTCCTTGACGGCGCAGCACCAGCAGTCCACGGGAGCCCGCAGGACCATCTCGGGCCACCGCGCGCCCCCCGCCCCCTCCCCCTCCTCCTCCTCCGCCCCTTTCTCCGCCTCCTCCTCCTTCTCCGGCTCGGGCTGGGCGAGGCCGGCCGGCCCAGGCTTGGGCTCCTCGGGCTCGGGCTCGGGCTCGGGCTCGCCCCGGGCCGCCCGCTCGGCCGCCTCGCGCTCCCTGGCCTCCTTCTCCGCCCGCTCCCGCCGCCGCCGGCTCCGCATGCGCCGCCGGTGCAGCGCCCACCTCCGCCGCTCGCTGCGCCAGGCTCTAGTCAGAAGAAGATCTAAGCATGCCAGCAAGTCGAGCGCGCCTGAGGGGAAGGATGTCCTCGTCGGTGAGCTCCTCCGCGTCCAACGCGATGTACGTCGTCGCTAGGTCCTCGGGCCCCGGCGCCTGGCCCTCCGCCTCCAGGAGCGCCTCCTCCTCCGCCTCGGCCTCCGCTTCCCCGGGGCCCAGCGGCCCGTCCGCGTCGTCCTCGTCCGAGTCCCAGAGGGGCGGCGTCATGCACCGCGGCGGCTCCTCCGCAGGCGGCGGCGGCGGGCCAGCGGCCGCCGCCGCCTGGGGCGAGGCCTCTTCGGCGACTGTGGGCAGGCGAGGGCCACCCGCCGCCGCCGCCGCCGACTCCGCTGCCGCCCCAGCAGGGGGCGCCGGCGGGTGCTCGAGGGGCGGGAGGGAGTGCTTTGGGCTGCGCGCCGGACCGTGCTCGTGCTTGCGCAGGGGGCGGTACGCGGGGATCCAGCGAGGCCCGTCGACGAGGGGCGAGGTGGCGGGGCGCGCCCCGCCGGTCCGGATCCCGGGCGGCGGCGGGTGGGGCGCCCCCTGCGATCCGTGCGGCCGCGTCGCCGGCCGCAGGTTCCGGGTGCGAGGGGAAGCGGTGCTCTGCAGGGCCGGGGGAGGCGCGGGGGGAGGCAGGACGGGGATGACCTGTGCCGCCCCCAGTCAGGCACGCGCAGACGGGCGGCGCGGCGCGGCGAGGCCCGCTCGCCTTGCCGCCGACGAGCGCAGAGTCGAAATCGGTCACTTGCACGTAGTACGGCCTGCTCGTGGGGGCGCGGTCACGTCGCGGCGGAGCTGCCAGAGCCCGTGCTCGCTGCTGAGACTCACCGGATGCGGGCACGTTGCACTTTCTGGACGGCGCGCGTCGTCTTCAGAACGCTGATCTCCTCGTCGAGCGGCTTCGCGGGAATGCGGTTCGTGGAGCCTCGCGGCTGCGCAGGGCCCGATCGGCGAGCTCTTTTTTGGGCGCGAGGATTTCGAGCATGCATGAAATCGGCGCGCACGCTCAGCGTGGTCTGCATCGGATCCGGACGCGGTTCACGGAGACCGAACTCGGCTAAACGCGCTTGTCTGAATCTCCCGCGCACGTCCCGCGGATCGGTTCCACCGAAGTCGAAGCCCGCCGGTGCCGAGGCCACAACATCCTGGATCGGGGCCACGAGAAGCCGCGTGCTAGCGAGATACTCGCTAGGCTTGATGTAAAGACTGGTTCCGGTGGCATGCTGCGGCTCGGTGTGCCGGCCGGGTGGGCCTCGCGCCGTCCCCATCGCCGAGGAGTGGGCTAGGCCTGAAAGCTAGGGGCTGTGGCCCTCAGGCCCGACTACGCCCGAGTCTACAATGTGCCCGCAACCCTGAGGCAGAGCTGTCCTGCCTCCTTTTTTTCGCAACTCGGGGGGGTAGAGGTCGCTCGACCCGAGGCCGCCAGTTCGTCAAAAGAAGGCCGGACAGGATGACGACAGCTCACAGGCCGTGCGTGGGAAACGCTCCGCATCGCCTTCCTCCCGTCTATCTTGCGCAAGTCTAACCTCGTCGCCCGCAGGACCTTCAACAGCGCCATCGGGCACGAAGACCAGGTATGCGGTCGTAGGCGGTAGCTTCTTGGCGGCACCGCCGAAGGCTCACGCTTTCCCCGCAGGGCGCCAACAAGCTCTATGGCGGCACGAAGAAAACTTCCGCGCGTGATCAGCCTGGGCATCTGACGCTCAAGACTCGGTGCGTGCTTAGTCGCCGCTCGCCTGCCATCGCCTCACGGCTGGCCCCGCCCTGACCGCGCGGCCTCGTGTACGCTCGCATGCACAGCCAAACCGGCCAGAACACCAAGGGCGACCTTTCCGAGCGCGATCTGCGGACCGAGCTTGAGGAGCGCGAGCGCAAGGCTGTCGAGAAGAAGGAGCGCGAGAGGGGTCTGCGCTTCCGTCTGCCATCGGCCTCTTCTTGCCGCTGAGCCTGTTTCGCCGCAGAGGATCGGAAACGAGCTGAGAAAGTGATTGAGAGCGAGCGTGAAAGAGGGCGCCTTCTCATCGAAGGTCGGCGACCCGCTTCCAGGCGAGTTGGACCGCCTGAACCCTCCTGCAGGAAAGGAAGGGGGGTCGAAACCAAGAAACATAGATGCCGATGACGAGGACGAGGAGCCAACTCGGCCAGCGTACGTGGGGCTGTCTGGCCTGCGGCATTCCGGCGCCTGAGCTAGTCGCAGGGACGACAAGGACGACAGCGACAAGGAGGACGACGCGGACGACGACGACGAGGAGGCGGAGCTGCTGCGCGAGCTCGAGCGGATAAAACGCGAGCGCGCAGAGGAAACAGCACGGAAGGTCCGTCTCGTCGTCCGGGCTTCACGCCCCGTGGGGTCCCTTGCCGTTCTCACGCGGCGCTCGATCCGCGCAGGAGATGGAGCGGAAGATCAAGGAGGCGAAGGAGAAGGAGGCGGCCGTCATGACCGGCAACCCGCTGCTCCAGAGCGCCCTCAACGACGCCCCCGTCAGCTTCGGAATCAAGAAGCGGTGCGCCGCGCCCGCCGCCTCGCCCGGCCCGGCCCCCTCTCTCTCTCTTCTCCCGCTCACGGCGCCGCTAGGTGGGACGAGGACGTCGTCTTCAAGAACCAGGCGCGCATGGAGCCGACGACCAAGAAACAGCGCTTCATCAACGACACCGTCCGCAACGACTTCCACCGCCGCTTCCTCGCCAAGTACGTCCCCTAAGCCGCCACCGATCCGGCATCCGGGAGCCCTGTATCAAATTGAATCGTATATATCCCGTTTGTGCGCATTCAATTGGGCCGGGCCGGGGAGGCGAGCCAGCGGGTGTGGGGCAGCAAAAACAACCAATTCACTGAACACAACGAGATTACAGAATAGCGAAGTATGAAAAATGTCAAAAGGAACAGATCTAGACTCTGAGAAGAAAGAGATGTGCGCATATTATGACGCAGGCGCGGCCATTAAAGAGGCCAAGCCTGCTCTTTGTATATGCTACCCAAGCTCAAGGCGGAGCAATACGCTTGCCGGGAGCTCGGGATTGATCTTGGAAGAGACATAAAGAAGTGAAGTACAAGCACCCATCAGGGCGGCCCTCACTCCTACTTCACTCTTCCGTGGAAACACTGAAACGCGGATGGGGGCGCGGAGGAAAAAGAGACCGGGGACGCGGATGATGCGAGTGAGCGAAATAAAAAGAAGAGCTACAGCTTACAATCTGCAAGGGAATCGCAGAAGGTAAGACCTGCCATGCTGACACGTTTCGCGATCCAAAGACAAGCGCTTGGACGGAAGGATCCAAGACGAACTCTGCAGCCGGGTCGAGCTAGCTGAATGGTCTGGACACAAGCGCGCAGCTCCGATCTGCGTGTCGAGGCGGAGTGCGTCGAGCGGAAGGCGCGATCGACAGCGATCGCGGCGAGGAGCAGGCGTGTGCACGTTCGTGACACCGATTAGCCATTGGATGGGCGTTACCAGCCTGAAGAACGTGGTCCTTCTTCGCCTCGCGAATGCCCGGCGAGCGACCAACGCTCGACGGGCATCGCACGGCGGCCGCTGGCTCCGAAAAACATGAATGAACGCGCTAAGAGCACCGCGGCCGAAAGCGCTGAACAAGCTGAACGCGCTCGGCGCCGCGCTTGTTAAGTTTCGAGCTGCTCCTGTGTACCCCGTTCTCCGCCCCCCTGCTGCCGAAATGCTGTCGCTGCGGGCCGTCGCGAGAGCCGCCGGCGCGTGCAGCGCGGCGCCGGCGGGACTTGCTCCTCTCGCCGGCCCCGGGGCGCGGGCGTGGCCGTCAGCCCTCAGCCTGTCCTCAGCCGCGGCCGCGCGTGCCTTCGCGTGCCCACAGCTCGCTAGCGTCGCCGCCGGCGCGAGACCCTTCGTGTCTCGAGCAGCGCTCTGGCGGCACGCGAAGGCCATTAGCCCGCTGCGAGCTTCCAGCAGATACGACGGCGGCTCGGACGGCGGTCGTCGCGAATACAACACGTACGGCAACGGATACAGAGAACCGAGGTGCGCTTGTGGACGCAGCGCGTACCGCTTGCCCTCCCGCCGTCGGACCGGCACCCGAACCGCGTCGCGCATCGCAGCTACTTTGAGGAGCATCCCGAGAGCGTCGTCTGGGCGCTTCTGGGTGTCAATTGCCGTGCGCCCCGTTCAGTCCAGCGCCGACGCCGAGCGCTTCGGCCTCCCTGCCCGCGGCCGGCGGCGCGGGGTCTAAGTCTGCCCCGGCCTGCTGCAGCTGTCTAGCTCTAGATCTAGTTCTGCCGCACTATACTTTCTGACGCTGCCGTGCAGTCGTTTTCGCGGGCTTTCAGCTAGCAGAAGGCCGGCGGCAGGGCACAGGGCAGCCCTGGTGCGAGGCCGCTCGCGCGCGCCGCCGCCGCCGACGCCGACGCCGGCGTCAGGTACCCTGACCTATACACGATGTACCGGCACTTCTCGGTACCCCCGCCCCGCCCCGCCTCTCCCGGCCCCTCGCGGCGCGCCGCTCAGCCCCGGCCCGGCCGGCAGGTGTCTGCCGACCAGGTCTACGAGGGCCGCATCTACACCCTCCTGACGGCCGCCTTCGCGCACCGCCACCCACTCCACATGGCTTTCGTGCGCCCGCGCGTCATATGGCTAAGGCAGCTACGATAAGCTAATAAGCTAAGAAGCTAAGAAGCTAAGAAGCTAGGCTTGTACCCCGCTCCGCCGACTCCGCTGGCTCCGCTCAGAATATGCTTGCCCTGTACACCTTCGGGAGAGGCCTGGCGCCCATCCTGGGCGCGCGGCGCCTCCTGATGCTCTACATCGGGGGAGCAGTCGCCGGCTCGATCGCCCACTGCGCGTGGCAGGTGCTCGGCGTCCGTACCCCCTCCCCTCGCCCGTACCCTCCGTTCCCGATCGCGCGTACCCCGCCCCAGGTAATGAACCGATCCGGCCGCACCTTCAGCCTTCCTCACGCCTACGCGCCCGCCCTCGGCGCCTCCGGCGCCATCAACGCCATGTACCCCCCACCCACCCCCGCCTCCGTCGCGCCGGCTCGACTCCGCGCAGGTCCCTTTTCTTCGCCGTCCTCTGCCCCACCGCCACCTTCATGGTGAATCCGTACCCCGGCCACCCGACCGCCGCCCCGCTCTCACGCTCCCCCCCCCCCCCCCCCCCCCCGCAGCTCATCTTCATCCCCGTCCCCGCCTGGATTGGTAGCCACGAGCCCTTCCGCCGCCTTGCGGCTCGCGCCCCGGGTCCGCCTGCCCGCTCCCCGCTGACCCGCGCCGCGCAGCGTGCTCCCTCTTCGTGATGTACGACCTCCGCGGGTCCGCCTCTCCCCTCCCCCTCCCCCCCTCCCCCCCCCCGCCCCCGCCCCTCTTCTCTGAGCGCCGCGCGCGCAGGGCCATGCACCCCGGGACCAGCATGGCGGGCCACGCGGCGCACCTGGGCGGCGCCGGCTTCGGCCTAGCCGCCGGCATCCTCTTCCGCCTGATGTCGCGCGGCGGCGGCGGCGGCCCCCGCCGCACGTTCACGTACGTACCCAGGCCGCCCTCGTCCTCCTCCACCGGATGGCGGAGGTATTAGCGCCCGCGGCCTCCCGCCCCCACGCGCGTCCTGGCCGCCCCGCCCCGCCACGCGCGGACTGCCGCCCCGAGGAATCGCGGATGTCTCGCGTCGTGTGGTTAGTTTGAAATGCAAAACTCGTCGCTGGCGCTACGCTCGCTTTAGGAAGCGATGCAGCGAGCAGTGCCCGCCAGTTGCGATCCCGCAGAAATCGAATTGAATTGGCGAAATCTCTAGTCAACGCTTCATTTCTAGCACGGTTGGAAGCCGACGATGACGCCGGGCCTCGGCCGCGGCAGCACGTCGTTCATCAGGTGCCTGCCCCGCCCCGGCCCGGGCCCGCCCCGCCCCCGTCAGCCGGTAGTTTTGCGGCCGAATTTTGCGCCCGCGGGATTTCGCGCGTCGTGCTCTGCAGGCTAGCTATAGCTGAATTTAAAGACGACCGTCGGTGGACGGCTAGCTAGCCAGTGAAGATTTTGCGCGGTGATTTTGCGTTATGGGCCGGGCTGCGAAAAAACTGTTCCAAGCCTTGAAGCGCCGGCCGCCGGGCCGCGCGCCGCGGGCGGGCGGGCCAGCCTGGCAGGGCCTGGGACTTTGGGAAGGGCTCGATCGCTACTAGCTCCCGGAGTCCGGGCCCGGGGGCGCGCGGGATTGCCTTGCTAAGAGCTCCGCGGGATTGCCTCGCATGACTGCGATCGCGATCGAAAAAACCACTTTCTGTGTTTCCTCTAGATAGCTATAGCTGGCTCGAGCTCGCTACCGTAGTACGCGCACGTCCTCTCATCTGGTCATTCTATTTGAAAACCACTTTTGCGCCGCGCTGCAGTTGCAGCGCCAGCGCAGACGCCGCCGCTAGCGTGCAGCTACAGGAGAACCGACGTACAAGCGAGCGAGCGCTTGCAAGCAAGCGAGAGTCCGGAGTAACCGCCGGCATGGGCGCGGGGCGCGGGCCCAGTGCGGGCGTTGCGCGTTCGGCCCTGCTCGTGCTTGCCGGGTTCATGGTCGGCGCGATCTTCGCGGAGCTCCGCGCGCGTCCTGCATTCGAGCGCCCGGGAACCGGCGCGCGTTTCGCCGGTGCGCGCGCGCGCGCGGTCATGATCATGATCAGTGGCTCGGAGCTCGCGCGCCGGCGTCCCCGCGCGGCGCGCGAGCCCCGCTCTCGCCTTTCATGACAGCTGCGGTCGCTGGCGCGGCCGGGGGCGCAGACGACGACCACGGACAGGTGCGGATGCCGCGGCCGGCCTCCGGCGCGGGCTCGGGCGCCGAGCTCGAGGAGGCGTTCGTGGATTTCATGCTCGGCCAGGTGCATACTATAAGAGCTACTTGACTTAAACGTCTTAAGCGAATCTTATCTAATTGAACTTTGCAGCCGGAGGAGCACGCGAAGCTCTTCGCGAAGAGCCACCGGCTGACGCTCCTCTCGGCCTTCGCGGAGGGCGTCGACCTCTTCCCCGTCTGGGAGCGGCATGGCGTGCACCTGCAGCCCGTCTCGTACTACTCCTCCGTCCCCAACGTCACGGGCCTGCCGGCGTCGCTCTTCGAGGGCGGCAAGACCATCGGGCCCTCGCGCTGGAGCAAGCCTATGGCCGTCCCCGGCCTCAACTGGCACTGGGACGAGCAGGTGCCCCGCGCGCGTTTGCTGTTATATAATTAGGCTCGAGGTTTAATTTCGCGGCCTGCCTGCTCTAAAATCCTGAAACTAATTCTTTTTCCCCGCGCAGCTGGAGCTGGTGCGGGAGGGGTGCCGCCGCTACAAGGCCGAGTACGACGCCTTCCCCAGGGAGAGCACCGGCAAGGTCCGCCCGCCCCGCCCCGCCGGCCCGGCCGGGTCTAAATCTCGGAGCGGGGCGTGCCCGGCCGGCCGCGGGCAGGCGTACGAGTACTTCGCGAAGAACGGCTTCTTTAACCCGCTCGACGCCTCCGTCCTCCACTGCGTCATCCGCCACTTCAAGCCCCGCCGCGTCATGGAGGCGCGCCCCAGCGAAAGCTTAATTTGATCTTGTCGGAAATTCTGACGTGCGTCTCGGCAGGTGGGGTCGGGCTCCTCAACGCTGGTGGAGGCGGGCGCGCTCGGCGCGAACGCGAAGGAGGGTACCCCCGCGGAGCTCGTCGCGATCGAGCCCTACCCGGACCAGGCGCGAAACGCGCGTTTCGCGCTGGCCTTGATACGCAGAACTGACGTGATCGGTATTTTTTGCAGCCGCACAACGCGGCCCACCTCTCGAAGGCGCGCGAAATTCGTTCGAATTCATGATCACCGTCCTCTTTCAATTTACATTAATTTTCACGCCGGCCGCTCGCGAAATTTACATTAATTCTCACGCCGGCCCGGCACAGCTGCCCGGGCTGACGGGCATCATCAAGAAGCCGGCGCAGCGCGTCGCCCCCGAGGAGTACGCCGACGTGCGCCCGCCCCGCCCCGCCCCGCCCAGCTGCAGCCCCGCCCCGCCCCGCCCCGCCCGGCGGGGCCCGAGGGCGGGGGCCGGGGCAGTTCCTGCGGGCGGGCGACCTCCTCTTCATCGACTGCTCCCACTTCCTCCACATCGACTCCGACGTCCGGCGCGCGAAATTTAGAGGGCGCGAAATACGTCCGCGAAAATCCTCCTCTGACCGGGGCGGGGCGGGCCCGGGGCGAGGCAGGCACCTGATGAACGACGTGCTGCCGCGGCTGAAGCCCGGCGTCATCATCGGCTTCCACGGTGCGTCCCCGCGGGCTCCGACCCGCCCGACTCGCTGGGCCAGCGGCCGTGACCGTGACCGGCGCGGCGCCCCCGCGCAGACATCTTCCTGCCCTTCCACTACCCCGGTGCGCATCGGCCCTCCGCTGCCGTCCCCGGCCGGGCCCGGCTCCCGACTCCGCGGGGCGGGGCGCAGAGCGGTGGGTGCGGGACCACTTCTTCACGAACGAGCAGTACGTCCTCCAGGCCTTCCTCGCCTTCAACTCCGACTTCGAGGCGCGCCCCAGCAGAGCCTCGGGGAGCAGGCCGTGGCTTAAATTTGATTTTGCGCGCCCGCGCCCGCAGATCGTGCTCTCGAGCTTCGCGATGCAGCACGCGCCGCCGACCCCGGAGCACGCCGCCGTGCGCGCCAGAATTACCTTCGAAATCGCTGAATCTCGGCCGCTCACCGGGGCGGGTCGGGGCGCAGGAGTGGCACAGGACGTTCAGCTGGGCCTCCGACGCCGCCCTCGTCGACGGCTCCGGCACCTTCTTCATCCGCCGGCGCCTTCAGGTTTAATCGCGTCACCGATATTGAACCACAATTTGATCTGCGAATTCCATGCCCGGTCGGCGGGCGGCCGAGGAAGCGGAGGTTGGCCTTGGGGAGGGAGGGGGAGGGGGGGTGAGAAGAGGGGGGGGGAGAAGGAGGGAGAGGTGAGGGGATGAGAAGAGATCTAGAGGTGAGAAGCTGAAGGAGTTCGAAACAGCTCGAGGGAAAATTGATATAGATCGAGAACGCTAGAGATCGAAAATTGATATAGATCGAGAATTGCTAGCTGAGAATTTAAGAAAGGGCCTATATAGGATCGAAAGAAATTGCAGCTAGCGGCCGCGGGCCGCGCCGGGAAATTCGAACTCGGAAGGGGCCGGGAGAGAGAATTCGATCGAGAGCGGCCCGCGACGTCGACATCGATCGACTCTTGCAGGTCGATTGCAAGCATGGGCATCGAACCGCACATCAAGTTTGCAGCTCCCTCCGCGCACATGGTCAGCAGCCGTGCAGCAGCATATCAGGCGGCCCTTCCCTTTTAGATCAATGCGCGGCCGCTCTTGTGCAGCGTGATGGATTTCAGCGCATCTCGCCTTCCTCGGAGGAGGCGATGGCGGCGCTTTTCCAGCGTCTCCCGTCTCTCGTCTCAAAATATGTAGGCGAGGAGAGCTCGAAGTTCGAAAACGCGCTGAAATCAGCGCGCATCGTCCTTTTCAAGGATATTGAGCCGGGAGTGGAGAGGCGATACAACTGCTCTCAGTTGATCGTCCTGCCCAACGAGGTTGAGGCCTTCGCTCCATCCTCACCGATCTGTCGCTTGTGGGAGGGCGCCGTTAAATATTTTGATATCACGAAAAACAAAAGCGAAGAGTTCATCGTTAAAGGGCAGAAGGTGCCCAAATATTCGATGCCGATCCTCTTATTCATTCAATATTAATGGTCATTAGATTTGATTATAATGATCTTCTGATGAGCTTGCACAGACAATTGCATTGGAATCGATACTCTACATGCTCCAGCTTGTTCTCCCAGATATGCTGGTTTTCCAAGAAGCGGAAGATCTCTGCATTGAAGATTACGAACGCTGGCATGAGGTACTGCCGATGTCCTCTCACTGATCCTCACTGGTGACTCAGTGATCATGATCATGAGCTGACGATTCTATTTGTGAGCAGATGCGCCTGCCTCGGGTAGCATGGGCAGAGAAATATGCAGCTTCGATACTCAGAGTAATCAAGATAGATGAAATCGACGGGCGACAGCTGCAATCGATCGAAGAGTTAAAGGAGCACATCACACGACTCGGCCAAAAGCGATGGACTGAAGGCAGTGGAAACCTGGTGAGTAATCAAATTGATTATACTTAAGCTTAATCGATTTTAATCGTGATCGCTTTTCTCTAACGATTCGGGGCAAATGTTTTAAAGGATTCCGATTGCGAGCCATGGAATCCGGTGCCGGAGCCGGACTACACAGCCTGCGATGCGGAATGCGGTTACTGCGGCAAGTGCGATTACTGATTGAGCTCGTACCACACTGGTACACGTCCACTGTATATATGCATACATATACCTGTGAGCTGTTTAATTTGCAAATGCAATTGAACGCTCTTGGCTGCAGCTGGAAGTTTCGGAATTCTCCGGGTTTTCGTACTTGTGCTAATGATATTATATATAAATTAGAGCTTGGGCCTAAGAAAGAAGATGAGCTTAAACCACCAGAGAAAGAAGAGGGGCGCAAAGAAGTAAAAAGCCAAGTTCATAGTAATAAGTTAATGCGATATAAACGCGGTCTATAAAAATATCTCTCACTTTAATAAAGACACAATGCCCCCAAACGGAAAATAGGCATCCCTGCTGGGGCTGTTGGTTATTCAGGTGGTGGTAACAATGGCTCCATTAACACAGACCCGCTTAAATTCAATGGAATGAATGAGGTTAAGCCCTCACAACAGCAAGAGGATCCCCTTAATGCCGCCTATGAGGAATCCTTTGATGACAAAGCCCCACAGACGTCCACCAGTGATCAGCTCAACATCTCCCCTGAAGCTTCTAAAATGAAGGCTGTGGGTGAGGGTGCCAGGCGAATTATAGGTGCTGCTGATGATAAAGGTCTTGGGCTCCAAGATCTATCACTCACTCGGAAAGGTGAGGGTCTCAGTAAAGAATCCGACAAGGTTATCCAGTCTATGGCGGGTGAAGTCACATACAAGACTGCTCCCACCCAGAATATTCATAGAGTTCCCAAGGCTCAATGGGACGAGATGACTGCCAAGCTTAAAGATCTGGAAGCCAAGTCAAGTGCCTTAGAGCAGTATGTAACTGAGAAGAGAGAGAGATCCAAACTCAAGGAAATGCTTAGAAAGGAGGTGTTCAAAATGGGGATCACTGGGATTCAAGATTGCGCAGTCCAGCATACGCAGCAGCGCAGCGCGTCGCCCCCGAGGAGTACGCCGACGTGCGCCCGCGCCGCCCCGCCCCGCCCAGCTGCAGCCCCGCCCCGCCCCGGCGCGCGGGGCCCGAGGGCGGGGGCCGGGGCAGTTCCTGCGGGCGGGCGACCTCCTCTTCATCGACTGCTCCCACTTCCTCCACATCGACTCCGACGTCCGGCGCGCGAAATTCAGAGGGCGCGAAATACGTCCGCGAAAATCCTCCTCTGACCGGGGCGGGGCGGGCCCGGGGCGAGGCAGGCACCTGATGAACGACGTGCTGCCGCGGCTGAAGCCCGGCGTCATCATCGGCTTCCACGGTGCGTCCCCGCGGGCTCCGACCCGCCCGACTCGCGATCGCTGGGCCAGCGGCCGTGACCGTGACCGGCGCGGCGCCCCCGCGCAGACATCTTCCTGCCCTTCCACTACCCCGGTGCGCATCGGCCCTCCGCTGCCGTCCCCGGCCGGGCCCGGCTCCCGACTCCGCGGGGCGGGGCGCAGAGCGGTGGGTGCGGGACCACTTCTTCACGAACGAGCAGTACGTCCTCCAGGCCTTCCTCGCCTTCAACTCCGACTTCGAGGCGCGCCCAGCAGAGCCCCGGGGAGCAGGCCGTGGCTTAAATTTGATTTTGCGCGCCCGCGCCCGCAGATCGTGCTCTCGAGCTTCGCGATGCAGCACGCGCCGCCGACCCCGGAGCACGCCGCCGTGCGCGCCAGAATTACCTTCGAAATCGCTGAATCTCGGCCGCTCACCGGGGCGGGTCGGGGCGCAGGAGTGGCACAGGACGTTCAGCTGGGCCTCCGACGCCGCCCTCGTCGACGGCTCCGGCACCTTCTTCATCCGCCGGCGCCTTCAGGTTTAATCGCGTCACCGATATTGAACCACAATTTGATCTGCGAATTCCATGCCCGGTCGGCGGGCGGCCGAGGAAGCGGAGGTTGGCCTTGGGGAGGGAGGGGGAGGGGGGGTGAGAAGAGGGGGGGGGAGAAGGAGGGAGAGGTGAGGGGATGAGAAGAGATCTAGAGGTGAGAAGCTGAAGGAGTTCGAAACAGCTCGAGGGAAAATTGATATAGATCGAGAACGCTAGAGATCGAAAATTGATATAGATCGAGAATTGCTAGCTGAGAATTTAAGAAAGGGCCTATATAGGATCGAAAGAAATTGCAGCTAGCGGCCGCGGGCCGCGCCGGGAAATTCGAACTCGGAAGGGGCCGGGAGAGAGAATTCGATCGAGAGCGGCCCGCGACGTCGACATCGATCGACTCTTGCAGGTCGATTGCAAGCATGGGCATCGAACCGCACATCAAGTTTGCAGCTCCCTCCGCGCACATGGTCAGCAGCCGTGCAGCAGCATATCAGGCGGCCCTTCCCTTTTTAGATCAATGCGCGGCCGCTCTTGTGCAGCGTGATGGATTTCAGCGCATCTCGCCTTCCTCGGAGGAGGCGATGGCGGCGCTTTTCCAGCGTCTCCCGTCTCTCGTCTCAAAATATGTAGGCGAGGAGAGCTCGAAGTTCGAAAACGCGCTGAAATCAGCGCGCATCGTCCTTTTCAAGGATATTGAGCCGGGAGTGGAGAGGCGATACAACTGCTCTCAGTTGATCGTCCTGCCCAACGAGGTTGAGGCCTTCGCTCCATCCTCACCGATCTGTCGCTTGTGGGAGGGCGCCGTTAAATATTTTGATATCACGAAAAACAAAAGCGAAGAGTTCATCGTTAAAGGGCAGAAGGTGCCCAAATATTCGATGCCGATCCTCTTATTCATTCAATATTAATGGTCATTAGATTTGATTATAATGATCTTCTGATGAGCTTGCACAGACAATTGCATTGGAATCGATACTCTACATGCTCCAGCTTGTTCTCCCAGATATGCTGGTTTTCCAAGAAGCGGAAGATCTCTGCATTGAAGATTACGAACGCTGGCATGAGGTACTGCCGATGTCCTCTCACTGATCCTCACTGGTGACTCAGTGATCATGATCATGAGCTGACGATTCTATTTGTGAGCAGATGCGCCTGCCTCGGGTAGCATGGGCAGAGAAATATGCAGCTTCGATACTCAGAGTAATCAAGATAGATGAAATCGACGGGCGACAGCTGCAATCGATCGAAGAGTTAAAGGAGCACATCACACGACTCGGCCAAAAGCGATGGACTGAAGGCAGTGGAAACCTGGTGAGTAATCAAATTGATTATACTTAAGCTTAATCGATTTTAATCGTGATCGCTTTTCTCTAACGATTCGGGGCAAATGTTTTAAAGGATTCCGATTGCGAGCCATGGAATCCGGTGCCGGAGCCGGACTACACAGCCTGCGATGCGGAATGCGGTTACTGCGGCAAGTGCGATTACTGATTGAGCTCGTACCACACTGGTACACGTCCACTGTATATATGCATACATATACCTGTGAGCTGTTTAATTTGCAAATGCAATTGAACGCTCTTGGCTGCAGCTGGAAGTTTCGGAATTCTCCGGGTTTTCGTACTTGTGCTAATGATATTATATATAAATTAGAGCTTGGGCCTAAGAAAGAAGATGAGCTTAAACCACCAGAGAAAGAAGAGGGGCGCAAAGAAGTAAAAAGCCAAGTTCATAGTAATAAGTTAATGCGATATAAACGCGGTCTATAAAAATATCTCTCACTTTAATAAAGACACAATGCCCCCCAAACGGAAAATAGGCATCCCTGCTGGGGCTGTTGGTTATTCAGGTGGTGGTAACAATGGCTCCATTAACACAGACCCGCTTAAATTCAATGGAATGAATGAGGTTAAGCCCTCACAACAGCAAGAGGATCCCCTTAATGCCGCCTATGAGGAATCCTTTGATGACAAAGCCCCACAGACGTCCACCAGTGATCAGCTCAACATCTCCCCTGAAGCTTCTAAAATGAAGGCTGTGGGTGAGGGTGCCAGGCGAATTATAGGTGCTGCTGATGATAAAGGTCTTGGGCTCCAAGATCTATCACTCACTCGGAAAGGTGAGGGTCTCAGTAAAGAATCCGACAAGGTTATCCAGTCTATGGCGGGTGAAGTCACATACAAGACTGCTCCCACCCAGAATATTCATAGAGTTCCCAAGGCTCAATGGGACGAGATGACTGCCAAGCTTAAAGATCTGGAAGCCAAGTCAAGTGCCTTAGAGCAGTATGTAACTGAGAAGAGAGAGAGATCCAAACTCAAGGAAATGCTTAGAAAGGAGGTGTTCAAAATGGGGATCACTGGGATTCAAGATTGCGCAGTCCAGCATACGCAGCAGCGCAGCGCGTCGCCCCGAGGAGTACGCCGACGTGCGCCCGCGCCGCCCCGCCCCGCCCAGCTGCAGCCCCGCCCCGCCCCGGCGCGCGGGGCCCGAGGGCGGGGGCCGGGCAGTTCCTGCGGGCGGGCGACCTCCTCTTCATCGACTGCTCCCACTTCCTCCACATCGACTCCGACGTCCGGCGCGCGAAATTCAGAGGGCGCGAAATACGTCCGCGAAAATCCTCCTCTGACCGGGGCGGGGCGGGCCCGGGGCGAGGCAGGCACCTGATGAACGACGTGCTGCCGCGGCTGAAGCCCGGCGTCATCATCGGCTTCCACGGTGCGTCCCCGCGGGCTCCGACCCGCCCGACTCGCGATCGCTGGGCCAGCGGCCGTGACCGTGACCGGCGCGGCGCCCCCGCGCAGACATCTTCCTGCCCTTCCACTACCCCGGTGCGCATCGGCCCTCCGCTGCCGTCCCCGGCCGGGCCCGGCTCCCGACTCCGCGGGGCGGGGCGCAGAGCGGTGGGTGCGGGACCACTTCTTCACGAACGAGCAGTACGTCCTCCAGGCCTTCCTCGCCTTCAACTCCGACTTCGAGGCGCGCCCCAGCAGAGCCCCGGGGAGCAGGCCGTGGCTTAAATTTGATTTTGCGCGCCCGCGCCCGCAGATCGTGCTCTCGAGCTTCGCGATGCAGCACGCGCCGCCGACCCCGGAGCACGCCGCCGTGCGCGCCAGAATTACCTTCGAAATCGCTGAATCTCGGCCGCTCACCGGGGCGGGTCGGGGCGCAGGAGTGGCACAGGACGTTCAGCTGGGCCTCCGACGCCGCCCTCGTCGACGGCTCCGGCACCTTCTTCATCCGCCGGCGCCTTCAGGTTTAATCGCGTCACCGATAGTGAACCACAATTTGATCTGCGAATTCCATGCCCGGTCGGCGGGCGGCCGAGGAAGCGGAGGTTGGCCTTGGGGAGGGGGGGGGAGGGGGGGTGAGAAGAGGGGGGGGGAGAAGGAGGGAGAGGTGAGGGGATGAGAAGAGATCTAGAGGTGAGAAGCTGAAGGAGTTCGAAAACAGCTCGAGGGAAAATTGATATAGATCGAGAACGCTAGAGATCGAAAATTGATATAGATCGAGAATTGCTAGCTGAGAATTTAAGAAAGGGCCTATATAGGATCGAAAGAAATTGCAGCTAGCGGCCGCGGGCCGCGCCGGGAAATTCGAACTCGGAAGGGGCCGGGAGAGAGAATTCGATCGAGAGCGGCCCGCGACGTCGACATCGATCGACTCTTGCAGGTCGATTGCAAGCATGGGCATCGAACCGCACATCAAGTTTGCAGCTCCCTCCGCGCACATGGTCAGCAGCCGTGCAGCAGCATATCAGGCGGCCCTTCCCTTTTTAGATCAATGCGCGGCCGCTCTTGTGCAGCGTGATGGATTTCAGCGCATCTCGCCTTCCTCGGAGGAGGCGATGGCGGCGCTTTTCCAGCGTCTCCCGTCTCTCGTCTCAAAATATGTAGGCGAGGAGAGCTCGAAGTTCGAAAACGCGCTGAAATCAGCGCGCATCGTCCTTTTCAAGGATATTGAGCCGGGAGTGGAGAGGCGATACAACTGCTCTCAGTTGATCGTCCTGCCCAACGAGGTTGAGGCCTTCGCTCCATCCTCACCGATCTGTCGCTTGTGGGAGGGCGCCGTTAAATATTTTGATATCACGAAAAACAAAAGCGAAGAGTTCATCGTTAAAGGGCAGAAGGTGCCCAAATATTCGATGCCGATCCTCTTATTCATTCAATATTAATGGTCATTAGATTTGATTATAATGATCTTCTGATGAGCTTGCACAGACAATTGCATTGGAATCGATACTCTACATCATGGCATGCTCCAGCTTGTTCTCCCAGATATGCTGGTTTTCCAAGAAGCGGAAGATCTCTGCATTGAAGATTACGAACGCTGGCATGAGGTACTGCCGATGTCCTCTCACTGATCCTCACTGGTGACTCATGATCAGTGATCATGATCATGAGCTGACGATTCTATTTGTGAGCAGATGCGCCTGCCTCGGGTAGCATGGGCAGAGAAATATGCAGCTTCGATACTCAGAGTAATCATGATCAAGATAGATGAAATCGACGGGCGACAGCTGCAATCGATCGAAGAGTTAAAGAAGCACATCACACGACTCGGCCAAAAGCGATGGACTGAAGGCAGTGGAAACCTGGTGAGTAATCAAATTGATTATACTTAAGCTTAATCGATTTTAATCGTGATCGCTTTTCTCTAACGATTCGGGGCAAATACTCAGTTATAACTTATTACTTATGACGCATGCGGACACCCGTAAAAAAACTCAGTCTTCACGGGACGGCCGAGCCAAAAATCCTCGGTAGTTTGATTGAGGTCAGAAAACTTACCTTAGGGTTGTGTCAACGCATATGAGAACACAGTGTGGCATAACGTAAATTACATCAGAATCACAAATTAAATTTTGACTTCAGATTTACAGTTAGGTACCGCGCTTATTCTCGAAAATCTGCTGCGATAACGCCAGACACATTACCCCAAGTGAAACTAAACTCAAAATGTCAGCACGTTAATTTAATTAAAAACCGCAATTTTAATTTTGCCCAGCCGCGCGCGGATCGAAATCGATCGATCGAAAACCGGTTCCAGTTTGGGTTTTAAAGAAATTTAATGCATGCCACATGGATTCGCAGTCGTAGTGCGCGCCAAATGCGTGCGGAGTCAACTGCGGACGCGATCGTAGTACTACGGTACGTATACGTGCACGTGCTCGCAAATTCAAACGATTGAGCCGATCGCGACGTCGCAATCGCGAGCCCGGGCCGCGACGTCGACTTTGACTAGGACTCTTTCAGTGAGCTGTCGGGCAACTTCTATAAAACAAATTAAAATCGAATCGATCCGATCGACGATCCGGTACCCCTCGGCCTTCGCCAGTACCAGACTACTACTACCAGTTCGATCCGATCGGACGTACCGGATTTTCCTTCACTCAGGTTGACGTGTCACAGTGTGTCACCGCGGGTACCGGTAGCGCCGCGCGCGCAGCGGCGCTGCGGCGCGCGCTGGCCGTGGCCGCCGCCACGCGGCGCCGTCGACGTCACGGCGTGGCGCGAGCCGCGCGACTGTCGCGTGAGTCGAGTTTTTCCCAGCAGTTTAAGCTGGCCAGTGGCGTGCATGGAAAGTGGCAGATAACGGAAGTAACGGAAAGTAACGGACAGCGTAAGTGGCGGATAGCGAAAAGTAACGGAAAGTAACCGAAACACACTGCAGTCGACGTCTATAGCTAGCTGCAGGCCCGCTGATCATGATTCATGAGCAGCAGCAGCAGCTGTCGTTGCTGCAGTTGCGCTTATATTAGCAACCGCGTACATACTAGTGCTGCTGCGCATGTAGGCTGATGTAGCTAGCGCTGCTGCGCATGCTTGTGCAGACGGAGCACTGCGGCGCATCAGCAGGTGAATTCGAAGTCAACGCAGCGATTGCGATCGCGAAAGCAGTGATCCTGATTTTGTCGAAGCCGCTGCTTATAAGCACCCGCTCCGGATCGTGAAGTGCCCGGCGGCCGCGAAGATTATTCGAATTCTTTTGTCCTGAAAACGTCCGTCGTTCTGGCAAACTGCGCAAGATTCGAAATATATAATAGCTAATTGTAACAGTTCCGATCTATCGCTAGATCTTATAGCTCCGCTTCCGAAGCTCAAGATCTGAGAGTCTAGATCGAGGTCGGCGCGGCCGACGCGACGCGTATGGCGCTGACGTCAACGCTGCGCGTTTCTCGATTGGATTGAAGTTCAGCTGCAGATCTAGATCTACGTATACATGCTTCAAATTCCAGATCGCGAAAAAATTCATTTCTGCGTGTAAGTTTCTTTCGAATTCGCGTGCGATCGCTATAGCTATGTCCGACGGTCATGATATCGATCATCAGTTAATGGGGGGGTGCGGGGGGGCTTGCCCCCCTGCTTGTGTTTTAAAGGATTCCGATTGCGAGCCATGGAATCCGGAGCCGGAGCCGGACTACACAGCCTGCGATGCGGAATGCGGTTACTGCGGCAAGTGCGATTACTGATTGAGCTCGTACCACACTGGTACACGTCCACTGTATATATGCATACATATACCTGTGAGCTGTTTAATTTGCAAATGCAATTGAACGCTCTTGGCTGCAGCTGGAAGTTTCGGAATTCTCCGGGTTTTCGTACTTGTGCTAATTATATTATATATAAATTAGAGCTTGGGCCTAGATTGCGCAGTCCAGCATACGCAGCAGCGCAGCGCGTCGCCCCCGAGGAGTACGCCGACGTGCGCCCGCGCCGCCCCGCCCCGCCCAGCTGCAGCCCCGCCCCGCCCCGGCGCGCGGGGCCCGAGGGCGGGGGCCGGGGCAGTTCCTGCGGGCGGGCGACCTCCTCTTCATCGACTGCTCCCACTTCCTCCACATCGACTCCGACGTCCGGCGCGCGAAATTCAGAGGGCGCGAAATACGTCCGCGAAAATCCTCCTCTGACCGGGGCGGGGCGGGCCCGGGGCGAGGCAGGCACCTGATGAACGACGTGCTGCCGCGGCTGAAGCCCGGCGTCATCATCGGCTTCCACGGTGCGTCCCCGCGGGCTCCGACCCGCCCGACTCGCTGGGCCAGCGGCCGTGACCGTGACCGGCGCGGCGCCCCCGCGCAGACATCTTCCTGCCCTTCCACTACCCCGGTGCGCATCGGCCCTCCGCTGCCGTCCCCGGCCGGGCCCGGCTCCCGACTCCGCGGGGCGGGGCGCAGAGCGGTGGGTGCGGGACCACTTCTTCACGAACGAGCAGTACGTCCTCCAGGCCTTCCTCGCCTTCAACTCCGACTTCGAGGCGCGCCCCAGCAGAGCCTCGGGGAGCAGGCCGTGGCTTAAATTTGATTTTGCGCGCCCGCGCCCGCAGATCGTGCTCTCGAGCTTCGCGATGCAGCACGCGCCGCCGACCCCGGAGCACGCCGCCGTGCGCGCCAGAATTACCTTCGAAATCGCTGAATCTCGGCCGCTCACCGGGGCGGGTCGGGGCGCAGGAGTGGCACAGGACGTTCAGCTGGGCCTCCGACGCCGCCCTCGTCGACGGCTCCGGCACCTTCTTCATCCGCCGGCGCCTTCAGGTTTAATCGCGTCACCGATAGTGAACCACAATTTGATCTGCGAATTCCATGCCCGGTCGGCGGGCGGCCGAGGAAGCGGAGGTTGGCCTTGGGGGGGGGGGGGGGGGGGGGAGAAGGGGGGGGGGAGAAGGAGGGAGAGGTGAGGGGATGAGAAGAGATCTAGAGGTGAGAAGCTGAAGGAGTTCGAAACAGCTCGAGGGAAAATTGATATAGATCGAGAACGCTAGAGATCGAAAATTGATATAGATCGAGAATTGCTAGCTGAGAATTTAAGAAAGGGCCTATATAGGATCGAAAGAAATTGCAGCTAGCGGCCGCGGGCCGCGCCGGGAAATTCGAACTCGGAAGGGGCCGGGAGAGAGAATTCGATCGAGAGCGGCCCGCGACGTCGACATCGATCGACTCTTGCAGGTCGATTGCAAGCATGGGCATCGAACCGCACATCAAGTTTGCAGCTCCCTCCGCGCACATGGTCAGCAGCCGTGCAGCAGCATATCAGGCGGCCCTTCCCTTTTTAGATCAATGCGCGGCCGCTCTTGTGCGTACGCGTGTGATAGCTTTTCTATTGATATTGCTAGCAATGTGATCTGAATTGAAACATGGCATTTTCGAGTCAAGCTACGTATACCACGCAAAAGAGACAGAACAAATTAAATAAGTATCAGGCCGCCGGGGGGCTCGATACAGGAAGAAGGGCCGCCGCGGCCTGAACGCAAATCAAAGAATCAGAAATCGCGGATAAGAAAAGAAGAAAATCAATCTTCGAATTCAGCGTTTTCAGTGCACCCTTGTCGCTTTTCGGGCAGCGCCGATGCGGGAGCGCAGGGAGCGGCTTGCCACCGCGAGCTTCGACCACACCTCAGGTTCCTGACGTTGAAGTTAGCTATAGCTTTTTATTAAATTTGTTCAACTTTTGCAACAGCGGATCGGACTCATGATCACCGCGAACTTCACTCCGCCTGCGTCGTTCAAGCGTTCGAAAAGATCTATGAGCTCATTCGTGACTTCCTGCACCAGATACGTTTTATATAATTCGAATAACGGTCGGCAGCGCGTCATAGCTGCGCGCCTTCGCGGAGCGCTGCAGCCGCTCGAAGCCCTCGAGGACAGACGGCGGGGCAGCCAGGAGAAACTCCCTCGCGCGGCAGAACTCGTACAAGAACAACTGCGCGGCCGAGCCCCGCCAACCGGGGTGATCAGCGCTTTCTGATCAGCTGATCACTCGCTGACATGCATGAAGCTCGCAGGTTGGAGCTCGCGATCGGCGCAATAATCAACCTGCTTGCAATCGCAAATTGAATATTGCGCAAATGCGCACTTGGTGGACATCGTTTAAGCAGTCGCAGGCTTCGGTGACCGCCGAGAGCACCGCCTCCTGAAGGAGAGCAGATTATTGCGCCGGTCAAATATATTCATCGGCCGCACCTTCTCCGGATGATTGAAGCGCAAGCTCGGCTGCGCGCTTATGTCTTTCGCGGCTGTTGAAACCGCCGGCTGTTGAAATATCGCGGGGCGCGCGGGGGCGCCCTCGCTTTGCCGAATTCGAAGCGCCGCTGCACCACTCGCCATCCGCACGCGTTCTAGATCTTATTTCGGAGTCGCGTGCACGCGCGGGCGCTGCGACCGGTCGACGTCGCTGCAAAGCGGACTCCGCGAGGAACTGCGAGCCCTAGCTATATAGCTATATAGCCTCTCAGAGACTAGAGCTCAGAGACTGATCACGAGCTCGAGAGCTCGAAAATTCGGAAGGGATCCTGAGATAATTTCAGGGGACGTCGACGAAGCTTGAGGGATTATTTTGGAAGGGATCCAACCTGGCAGAGATGCATTCAGGGGATCCGGAAAAGGCGCGCAATTCAATTTCAGGCGCAGACCCTGAGAGACTTCCCAAGGTAACTGCCGGGGTAAGTTTATATAATTATCGTAGGCGCGATCGCACATTTCAAGCTACTACTAAGTTAACGTGCGATCGATCGCAGCGCGCGCCGATGGGGATCCGGAGCCGCTATTTAAGCTTCAACAACGCGCGGCACGCGGACGTGGAGCTTGCGGGCGGCGGGCGCCGCTACTTCCTCGACTCGGAGATCCTCCGCCGCGCCTCCTTCTTCGACGCGCTCCTCTCCGACCACTGGCGCGGCGGGGGCCGCCCGCCGCTCTCGATCGGCTCTCCCCAGTGTTACGGCAGGGGTGATTCCGGTCCCTAGCCAAATCCGGCGCCGAGCTAGTCTGAGACGTTCCGGCTACGCCTTCCGAGCTAGTCTGAGACGTTCCGGCTGAGACGCCGCGCCTATTGGATAGGCCTAGGATGCTCGCCTTTCGTGACACCAGCCCGTCGAGATTGCTGTCCCCGCGGACCCCGACGCGTTCGAGACGCTTTTGCGCGCGCTGTATTACGTACGGAGAAGGAGAGCCGCTCGAGCTCGCGGGAATGTTGAACGACTTGCCTTCGGCGCTACCAGAATCCACGACGGCTACCAGCAACGCGACGCGTCAACGTCGCATTTTCAACCGCATGCAGTTCGCCGCGGCGCGGCGCGCCCCGGCCCGGATTCCCTGGCACTGAATTTTTCGGCTTTCCCCCCGGGCCCGCGAGGACCGAGGCCCGATAGGGAATCCCGGCCCCCCGGACCCCGCCCGCCCCCGGCTGGGCCTGCCGGCCGATACGAATATTAATGGGCGGCCAATACTTATACCGTTTCCAATTAATTACTCAGCACATGCATCGATACCACTGAGTCAGAAGACATCAAAAACAAATTATTTAATGTGTGTGTGTGTGTGGGGGGGGGGGGGGGGGGGGGGGGCTTGCCCCCCTGCTTGTCATGAATTGTATTTAGACATTCAGGCCATGGAATTGCAATTGGCTCGATCGAAAGTGCAAAACGAAATTGAACGAAAGCGGTACATTGCGACCGAATTTATCCGGGTAGATCAGTAGTGCAGGCGCCGCGGCGCGCCGCGACGGGCCCCTAGGCCTACTACTAGAAAAGCCCGCGACCGTACGCGATGCAGACGGCGAGCGCGATCGAGGCGATCAGCTGCAAACAGGAGCGGCGGGCGGGCGCCGGCGCCGAGGAGCGGAGCCCCGGGGCCGGGTAGCCGAAGGTGGCCGCAGCCTTGTTCGTTACGTTCTTGACTGCATCCAGCCAGTTATCATCGTCGGCGCTCTCGTACCTGCGCGACGCAGCTTTAGGAACTCCCATTTCGGACATCTAGATCTAGATCTAGATCTTTGATTTTACCCGGGCGGGATCTGGGTGATGGCCGAGTTGGTGGGGTCGAGGGACAGAGGGCCGAGCTGCACGCCCGCGAATCCAAGGTCATCGATCGTGGCGATAGCAGTTGCGATATCCATAGGCATGAGGCCTGCCGATCGCGAGAAGCGTCTCAGATCGCAAATCATAGTCTGGTCGGTATTGCAAATGGCGGACCGTCCGTATCGACGCCGAGGGCGACGCCGACGATGCCTGCCACGTGCACGCGTACGCGTCACAACAACATCGAATGATCCGAGTCGCTGCGCACGTCCGAAACACACCCGTCACTTGCGCATCCACCTGATCTTGCAGAAGCCGCCGCCGCCTCGACTCGTCGGTAGACTCTGGCACGGCATCTTCGTCCAAGCCGTACATATCCTCGCAGCTCGACGAGATTACCACGACCCGCTCCTGTGCAACACCGACGTTGTTCGCGAAGTCTACCCAGCGCCGCCGCGTCGCGGTCAATGTCAGATTATCATCAAGGAGCGCCGCATCCTGAAGCAACAGCACGGCCCACCTTCTCTGATTCTCTTCAGGGCCGCCTCGTCATTTGCAATCGAGCATTCCGCGTCTCCGTCGCTCTCCGCCCTGCCGCAAGCGATATAAGGCCTCGCAGATCTAGGGTAAAGCAGGCCGCCGGGCGCGGCTCGCGATCGGAGGGGCGGACGTGAAAATGATGGCGGTGCTCTTGTTGGCGATAATACTAGAGCTGAACGATGCTCCTGCGTTTACAGAAGCGAGTGTCGTTGCGCGCGCTTCCTCAATTTGAAGCAAGGTGCGGCCGCTTGGGCGCCTGGGGTAGAATATCTCTGTAGCGTCCTTCCACTCCACAGGCCACCGGCTTCGGACGACTGGCGCAAGCACGAGGGCTATCAATGCGAGGGGCCGGGTGCAGGCAGCGCAAGCAACGAGAGAGGCCCGCGAACCCTTCGCGGCCAACCCAGAGATGTACATTCCGTCAGATGGCACTTCTGTGCCATCCTCGTACTGAGCAACGACTTGAATTCCCATATACGCCTGGAGCAGCAGATTCCTTGGCGGAATGACGGCCCAAGTTTTGTCCTTGCCCGTTTCGATCTGCGCGCACGAGAAGTGCCACGGTGGCAGGTCATTTAGATCCGCTCTTAAAGCAAATATAAACGGTGTCAACTGCGTGCCGTAAAGTTCTTCGAGCGGGGAATAGGGAAGGGCTTTGTGATATGGAGTATATGAAACTGCACCACAGAAAAAGAAGGCATCAGTCATTGTGCGTGTGTATCTTTCGCCGAGCCCTCTCGAAATTGTACTGACCCCCTTTAGGATGTACTTCTTGATGGACCCGAGAGAATACAGTGGCGGCGCCCACCTCAGCGTCAGGCCCTCGGCAGATAGTCCGTTGTATAGCGATTTCTCCCAGTCGCCCCCACGCGGGACTGGAATACCTGGCGCGCCCATCGACGTGGTGACTGCAGGCGTAAAAAGAGAAGGTCAGGTGCCCGTCCGCGTGCACGCGGTGAACGCTAGACGAACTATTGACAGCAATGACGTCAAGGGTCGGGTTTTGGCCATCGATGAGTCCCGTGGCGATATACGCGGTGCTGTGCGCCAAAACAATTCAGGGCGGCCCGCTGCGCCACAGATTTCTTCTGAGGGACGGGAAGGCAGCTAACCAGCCTCCGTCCTCCCGATCAACTGCGGGTGTGGTCAGTCATTTAGACCCGATGCCGAGCTCGAGGACGATCGATCGCGAGCGTGTACGGATCCGCACCGGATCCGTACACGGAAAAAGATGCCTGAATCTTCGTGTTGACAGAGGGCTGA
Organism: Cyanophora paradoxa; assembly: GCA_004431415.1. Taxonomy (NCBI): domain Eukaryota; class Glaucocystophyceae; order Cyanophorales; family Cyanophoraceae; genus Cyanophora; species Cyanophora paradoxa. Next base: position 14,320 of record QPMI01000593.1, on the reverse strand, counting down.
AATTGTTTTTGAGGATATGTCTGCGGAATGCTTTCAGCAAAATCGCATGCAGCTGCAGATGAGGAAATTTGCGAACCAATGACGGGTGCTTCGTTTCATCGTATCTCCAGGCCCGAGCAGCTGTGAGGGCGGCTCCGTCCGGGAAATTCTTATATCTGGGTCTTAAAGGACTCTCTGCATGCATTCAAGAGGACTCTCATGATCAAGGGAAGCTAGAGACGGTAAACTTGGGGCACGGACCGCCAGGAAGCGCCATGTACACGTTCGAATCGTTGGTGAAAATGAAAAGCCGGTTCTTGCATGCAACCATCTAACGTCCAAGCCGGTCGGCTGGTTGCGCGCCAGCAGCGCGGGGCGAACTCGAATATGAATGCGCTTCACCTGGTGCCCCCAGCTCGCCTTGTCGCCGACGTCATCTATCTCCACTGGGCGGCTTCGGCCCTTGGTTGTCGGCTCAAGGTCGACATACCTGTCGCGAGCGGGTTCGAGCGTTATTTTGTTCTATAGAAAACGCTGATCGACGAAGAACTCACATCAGAGAGCGTGACTCGGGCTGCGGCGCCGTGAAAATGTCTTGGTTACCGGCTATTCTTCCATCGGCCAATCGAATTCCATATCGCGCAGCGAGGACTCTGGGCACATTGCCTGCGAATTGCTTCTCCGGGCGCAATCGTGGGGACCTAGAGCTAGACTCCGAGCAGACTCACCATCACCAGAGTGGAGGTACCACTTGGACCCGATGCGGGTGCAGGCGGGGGCCTCCACCCGCCGCTCGGCGAGGCAGGAGCCAGTATCGACGAATTCCGGGGAGTCCTCCCAGGCCCCCGAAGCTCCGGCAGCCGTGTCGAATCTGGACCGGTTTTAGATCTAGAGCCGCCGAGAGCTCCGAGGCTCGTGCAGGATGAGACGCGCGCGCACGCGATGAGGCTGTTCAGGCGGTATTTCGTGGTGGGGGCCTCCACATCCGGCTCCTGCGGTCGGAGTTTATGAATATTCGCCCCACTCAAAGAGCGAGCTCTAGCTCTCGAGCACGCGATCGCGCTGGATCCGGAGGGGAGTACCTGGCCAAAAACAAACTGGCCGTTGACGGCTCGGCCAAAGCACTGCTGGTCGGCTGCATGGACGGTCACAATCGCGAGGTAGCGAAGGGAAAATCGAGGAGGCTTTAGCTAACGCACCTCCATCGTACTTGCGGCGCCAGTTCTGCCGACCCGCCCATAGCCAAACCTTGCCCCCATAGAACGTCATGCAGCCCAGCCCCCTCTCATAGCCTGCAGGAATGTCTTGTAGCCGCTTAGGCTCCTCTGTGAGCGAGGTGCGGATGCTGCTCGCGGCGGTGAGCGACAAACCTATCTCAGAAACGCGGGGAGACATGACGGACCTGTAGAGAGTTCGCATGGTCGTGGGTGCATTGGCCGCGCTTTTTGGGTCCGCGAACTTGACATGTCTGCCAGCAACCTCGGTCGCGCCGAATGCATTCAAAAATACTTGTTTGAGATCTTCCTCAAACGGCTCGCCGAAACCAAGGTTCCAATCAGGAGTGAAGGGCTCTTTGATCCCACCTGACACGCGCAACAATGCAGGCGCGTGAGCGACTCAGTGACTGCGGAGTCGAGAGATTGCAGAGATGAACAGACCAGCACAGTAGATGGTTTCCTTTTCGTCCCATGTGCACTGAAGATAGTCATGATCAGCGAACCGAGCCGCTCGCGTGCCGCGCCCGGCCCGCGCGTGAGCGAATATCGGATCATGATCAGCGAACCTGTCCGAACACGAAAGGCTCGGGCAGGGAAATCGAGGGCTGACTCCACGAGTTCGACTCTGCTCGCGCGTCATGCATATGGTTATGAGCAACACCAGCGCCTCGAGATTGGCTGCAGCTTCGACTTAAGGGCCGTACCGATGTCGTAAACAAGGAAGGTTTTCAGGGCAGTTTTGGTCGCCGTGTATCCTCCAGCAATGAAGATCTTATCTGGTGTGGCCATCCGGCGTCAATTGCAATTTGCGCATGCAAGCTAGCTAAAGGCCCGGCACGGTCGGGTTTTGTGGCAGAGCGGAGCCCGGCCCGCGCATACGGCTGCTCACGTTTCCCTTTGGCGTCCTTGAAGAGAACTCCAGCAGCGCCCGCGCGACCTCCCTCGCTGCGCACGGGCTCCCGCTCGGTGAACGCGGACAGCATCGATATGCATATGGAGCGAGGCTCGCGATCGGCACCTTTCCAGAAACTTACTGGCGGTTCCATCGGTGTTCACGATCTTCTGAGAAACGACCCGATTTACGGTTTGGACTCGCGTCTTGTTTTGGGCGAGCACGCCGGAAGCGAGGGCCGAGAGCACGACTGCGAGCAGCAGCAGCTCGGCCCGCCGCCGACGTTTCGCCATTGCCAGCATCGCCCGCGTGTGTCGACGTCGCTGCAGCTCAGCGGCTGTGCACGGATCGCCCGCGTGTATCGCAGCTGCAGCCTGGCCGCCGGGCGGGCAGCTGCTGATCATGATATCGCAACCGACGGTCACCGGGTCGGCGGAGCAGCTGCCGGTACTACGGTAACGTACCATACCATTACGCGTACTACTCAGTAGTACGCGTTAACGTTACCAGCAACTTACCACGTACGCGTTGCCACGGTTGAGAAGCTGCAGCCTGTGCAGCCTGCAGCCTGCAGGCTGCCAGGGCTGCGCACAGGCTGCGCGCAGGCTGCAGCCTGCAGGCTGCAGGCCCTGGCAGGCTGCAGCCTGCAGGCTGCAGCTGGGCCACTGGCCCCAGTGGCCCACAGGGCACAGGCCCTGACGGCCCCTGAGGCTGATCATGAGTATAGTACTACGGTAGTAGCTCGCGATCGCGATCGCTACTATGATTCGCTAGTAGCTGCGGACTCCGGGAGCCTGCGGTACGCCGGACCGTCGCCAGAACCTACTAGTAGGCTACTAGTATGCCTATTAGTAGTCCGCGCTTACTAGTCCGCCCAAATGGCCAACTTGCATGCAAGTTGCAATTGCAACTCTTAAAACTTGAAAAATGCACTTCAAGTTTTAAAATCTAGAGTTGCAAGTTGCAACTTCAAGGCTTGCATGCGCAATTGCAATTAAGTTGCAAGCTTAATTATAAGTTGGCCATTAATTTTTATTTTTTTTGAGAGACTACGGTGGGGCGAACCCCCCGTAGGTAGTGATATTAAAGACAACAAAGCAATCACAAATCAAAGATACAGTAAACTAGCACAAAATATATACAGAATCAAGAGGGATCACGAGAAAGGACACGATCAGAAGAACGCAAAAGATAAGGAGAACGAGCACGAGGAGAAGGAGTAGAAGAGCTCAAGGGCGTCGATGCAGAAGTACTAGTCACACTAGAACGACGAGGAGCACGGGGACGCAGCAAATAAGGAGAACGAGCACGAGGAACTACAGTCGAAGACGAAGATCTAGACGAAGACGACAAGACAGAGCTAACAGCAGAACTAGAAGACGTAGTCGCAGGAGGCAAAGGCGGTAGAACAGTAGGAGAGGCGAAACGTAGGACACCACTAGAGGGGAAAGTCGAAGCTGGCGGAGTGTCTAAACGGAATCGAGATTGTAGAGTTGGTAAAACAATGGACGGCTGAAGACTAATCTGAGGAACTGGGGACGACACGAGGAAAGGGGCAGAGCTCGGGTGCAGACTCGGAATCGGCAGTATAAGAGGAGGGGCGAAACGCAAGCCAGTAGTGACAGGGAAGGCAGACGATGGGGCTGAACCAGGCGGGAGAGGCAAATATAGCGAAGTAGAAGAGAGAGAAGGGTACACACGAGGAACGTCACCATACACAAAATACTCGCTGCCAAAAACTATACGGTCTGACGGTCGCTGAAGATAAAGAGGCGGAACTGCCTGAGGGCTAACAGTGAGAGATGGAGGAGGAAGAGGCAGAGCTAACGACAAAGGGAACGGAATCAAAGGTACAGGGAAGGCATGGAATACACGAGGAACTGGAAGGTGGAGGGGGCCAGTGCTCCTAACTAACATCGATGAAGCATCTGATGGAGGTGACGGCAAAACAACTGAGGGTAAACTAAGTTGAGGTGAAGCGAAGATTGATACAAGACTATCATGAATCAAAGGGGGCCATGCAGGAACCGGCGGGCGAGGTGGATCTGGCGGGACAGCCAGAGGGGAAGCCGAAGGTACAGGAGAGGAAAGCCGCAGGCGCCGAGACACATGGACAGGGACGGATCGGCATCGGGAGGCAAGGTTGAATTCGACGGAGACCGGGGGCGGCGGATTCGTGAAACGGAAGGTATCAGAGAAGGACTAGGGGGGGGCAGGGAAGTACGGAGCCGCTGAGCAGGTGGCGACGGTGAGGGTGCAGGGGAGCGAATCCGTCGCAAAGTCGGAACAGGCTGACGGGGCTCGGCATATGTAGCCGCAGCTGCAGAACTAGTTAATTCTGGATATTCTCGAGATTACGTTGCCTCCTGCTGTCGAGCGCATTGAGCTTCTTCGTTTACGGCATTTAGGGGAGGGCTCTGATTACGATGGTTCAAACCCTGAGTCACGTGACCGCCCTAGCCCCCCTCAATCTATTTTTGATGCGAGCTTCTTTTCTGTGCGCGGAGCTATCCCTCTACAGCGCTCGGGCCCCCCAGCAGTCGCGGTCCCGGGCCCCCCTGCAGTCGCTACCCCTAGGCCTGCTACTACAGTTAATGGCGTCGGCGTGAATCCTCAAGTTCAGCACATTGCGAGGCCATCTGCTAGCGCTGATACAGCTTCGGTCCCGGCTCCCTCGAGTTCTCGTTTGAGCTCGTCTGCCGATGCTAGCGCTAGCGCCGCTTCTGCCTCCACATTAATATGCCCTATTTGTGGGAAGAACTTTCAGTCTTCTGCTGATCGTGACCGTCATGTTCGGGCTGATAAACATCCTGCTAACGCCCGTGGCGTTCGCCGACCTCGAACCCCCTCTAGTTCAGAGAATCCTCCAGATCCTGTGCCTCCTGCCCAGCGCCCCCGCCTCCAGTCTCCGGCGCCTGCGGCTTTCCTCTCCTGTACCTTCGGCTTCCCCTCTGGCTGTCCCGCCAGATCCACCTCGCCCGCCGGTTCCTGCATGGCCCCCTTTGATTCATGATAGTCTTGTATCAATCTTCGCTTCACCTCAACTTAGTTTACCCTCAGTTGTTTTGCCGTCACCTCCATCAGATGCTTCATCGATGTTAGTTAGTACAGGAAAATAATTAGTACTTTGCCAAAACTTCCACTTTAGCAGCTGGTAAATCTTTAGTAGGTCAGTCTTCGCAGGGCTTTTGAATGGCGGAGACGGGACTACCCCTAAGAATTCTCGGCTTTAGCAGGCGGGAAATATTTAGTAGATCGCCCAAAAATGTTTAGTACTATAAATATGCAGCCCACTAAATATTTCTCGCTCTCCAGTACGGCGCATCGCAAGCGATCGCAAGATCTAGAGCAGCGAAGTCGAGAACCCAGCTGTTGTCACAATGTCACAGTGTCTTCGAGCACATCCGCTTTCTATTCCAGGTACTGCAGACTGCAGTATCTTTGTGTTTTTTAACTGATTTTGAATCCAATATAAAGTCAAGCCCTGTATTTGAATTCGAAGCTTTGCGTTCGCCGCCGTCTCAATGGCGTTCTAATTTTGTCATGCTGTAGGATTCCGTCGATGCACTAGTAGGTTCAACTAGGTTGGAACAACATTCCAAAGACGATTGCAGAGGTAACGCGTGTGCAAAGCTTTGGGTTATATATAATTAGAGCTGGACCCCTCGAGCTCGCAATCGATCTCAAGATCTGGCACGAGCACAGACGCGACAGCTAGCGCTGCATGCGCACCCGCCGCTGCAGCATAATTGTAAGAGTTGCAAGTGGATCGATACATTCGAAAATTCAGCGCTAGCTGACTATTCCGCCGACAGTGCAAATAATTACGTAAAGAGTACAATAGCCGTGAGGGGTTACCATGGCCATGCGCATGCGAATGCGCCGCTAAGTCGGAGGGGGTACAGGGCCGGGGTATGAGGGGGTAAAGGACAGGGTGCATACTATGATATGCATGAGGCCGGGGCGAGGGGGTACATCCCCGGGGGCAAGCAGGCGCTGCAGCTGGCAGCACGGCGAGCAGGCGCTGACATCACAAGGCATGCGCATTCAAAGAAGCACAGCAAGTACATCACAGCGGTACATCGGAAAAAAGCGTTCGATGCCAATAGAGAAAACTCATCATCGTTTCAAGCGCAGGCGGACCTGATCGACGGCGCGGCCTATAGCTAATATAAAGCTGCAAATCAAACGGACTATGCGCACTGCGAAAAACTGCATGCTTTGCTATAACCGCCGTACCCAAGGATAAAAAAAGAAGCAAACCCAATACGCCACTCCCCATACCGCGAAAACCAACATACTCACTAGACCCACTACCAAATACCCTCCTGCAGGCGCCTGCATAAATACTCGTGCAAAACTGGCGAACTCAAAAAGGCTGCTACATCGAAGAGAGGGAAATCATAGGACTAAAGAAACTAATAGAATACATCAAGAAATTATAGCACTCTTGATAATGAAATGCTGGCTCCCGAGCCGCTGCGTGGGGGGGCGAAGCTCGCCCTCCACGGACCCGTCAGGCGCTCGGGAGCTGCAGCTGCAGGGCGGCCTCGCCTGAGAACGAGAGGCCGCAGCTGGGGGCGACCTCGGGCGGACAGAGGGAGGCCGCCGGCGCGGGGGTGGCCAGGGGGCGCCCCGGGGAGGGGGGCGGGCAGGGGTACGGCGATGCGTGGCGGGAGCGCGGGGAGGGGCGGGCGAAGACGGGGGAGGAACAGGAAGGGGATCCGGCGCGGGACCGAGAGGCGGAGTCGATGGGAACGAAGCGGAGCGGCGCGGGGGAGCCGTTGTTGGACGAGGGCGCCGGGGAGGAGCCGGGCGTGACGTCGAAGATGGGGGAGAGGGCCGGCTTCCGAGCCCGAGGCTCCGGGCGGCCCGTCCGCTTGCAGAGGAAGCCCATAAGGCCTGAGAGAGGGGGAGGAGGGAAGGGGGGGTGAGGCGCGCGTGACGTCACGGTGCGGGGGGGGGGTACCGTGCGCGAAGTGCTGGCAGTTGGCGTACTTGAGGACGTAGACGGGCTCCTGCGTGTGCACCCAGTCCGAGACCTCGGCCAGGGGTACCTGGTTCTGGGGGGGTACGGAGAGCTCCTCCTCGAGGACGGCGGACTCGGCCTGGGCGCGGGAGCCGCCCCATGCGACGCCCTCGCTGATCGCCGCCGCGAGCGTCGGCTTCCTCACGAACCGGATGTCGCCCGTGTGGCACCTGGGGGCGCGCTTGCGGATCAGGCGCGCGCGCTCCGCGGCCGAGCGGCGAGAGAGAGAAGCAAAGCACTTCTGCAGGACGTAGAACGTGTGGTCGTGGGTCTCTACCGTGATGAACCTGCCGGAGGGTCGATGGCGCGCTCCGGAGGCCCCAGGGGCGGCGGGCTCGGGCGAGGGGCCGGAGCGCACTGGTGCTCGGGCTTGGGCACGACGATGTCGCCGCCGACCAGGTGCGAGACGCCCAGCACGCCGTTTACAGCGTCTATCAGCGGGTTCTGCGCAGAGCCCAGAGCATGGGTCAGCGGGCTTCGGCGCGCGCGCGCGCGGGGATGTGGGTTCGATGTGGGGGCCGGGCTTTGATTAGGCCCAGGCCGCCCAGCGCGCGCGCGGAGAGCGGCGGGAGCGCACCAGCGCCCGCGACGAGCTAACCATCAGCGGCGCGGACCACAGCGCCACTCGCCGGATGGGCTCGTGAGCCCGCACGTCATCGAGGCTCTTGTTGTGCACGATCCCGCTGCGCGCGGGGCCGGCAGTCAGTCGCGAGGCGCCCCCAGAACTGAATGATCGCCTGCTGCGGGCGGCGCACCCGTGCCCGCGCTCGGCGGAGATCGCCGCGTCAATAGTGTGCACGCCAAGGACCCCGGCTGCGGCGCCGACCGGCCCGCCTAATGCGAAGCCAGCTACGCCAGCGCCGAGCCTAGAGATGAAGAGCTCGCCGGGAGACTCGCGGGCCGGGAGCAGGAGATGGGGAATGCTGGAGTTGTCGGATGGGGCGGCGCCTGGGCACTTCCGCTCCTTCGGATGGGCCGCCCTATGCACTGCCGCGCTGTGTGCGAGCCCGTGCTTGTGCTTTGTCATCGCTTGAAACTGCCGCGTATCTGACGCTTTTATACCCGGAGTCGGGGCTTGAGCTTGAAGCTTGAGGCTTGACATGCTCGACGCTGGCTTGACAAATAGCCTACCCCAGAACGAAACAGCCTGCTGGCCGACTTTCGCTCCCGCGGCACCGGCACAGCGTTCAGGAAGCCGCTGTGCCAGCGAGTAGCTAGCGCGCCGTTCGGCTGCCCATCCTTAGCTACGCCAGATGGAAGGCAAGGCGGAGGCTCCGGCAAGCGAGCGGCCCGCGCGGCCGCCTGGCCGGCCGAAGTTCTCCAGGAACGCGCCGGGGAACCTGGCTCCAGGAGCCAGGCGGCACAGCGTGGGATGCCTGCGCGAGCTATCGACCGTGGACCGGCCGTGCGTCCGTGCCGCCCCGTACCGGCCGCGCCGACGTTGACGCCCCGCGGCAGGCCGCCCCGGCGGCGGTCGCGGAGCATCGTGGTGTGCAAGTGGCGGGGAGAGAAGATCACGCTCCTTCGGGACGTGAGGAAGGCGCGCCGGATCCTCCGCCTTCGCCGCTCGGGCCGGGCGGGGCTGGGCGCGCGCGCCCTCCCGTTTCGCCCGCGCTGAGCTCCCTCCCTCCCTCCCTCGGCAGTTCTTCGGTGCGGACAAGATCCCGCGGGAGGATCGCGAGAACCCGGAGTCCGTGTACCACGACACGAACCTCCTGCGGGTCCGCCCCGCCCCGCCCCCGCCCCGTCCCCGCCCGCCCCGCCCCGCCCCGCCCCGCCCCGCCCCGCCCGCCCTGCCCCGCCCCGCCCCGCCCTGCCCCGCCCCGCCCAAGCCCCGCGCGCGCAGCGCGAGACGCTCCGGTTCCACCCGCGCGTCCGCAAGGTCCTCATCCAGGTCCTCTACCCCCTTCTTCCCCCTCCCCCGCCCTCCGAACTCGCCCTGCTGAGCCCTCGGGCAGCTGTGGGAGATCGCGGACTCGGACGGGTCCGCAGCGATGTCCTTCCACGAGTACTCGGCCTTCCACATCGGTCTCTACAAGGCGCGTACCCACCCCCCCCCGCCCCGTCCCACTCGGCTGGAGGGGGAGGGGTTCGTTAGAGGTTGCCCTGACGACCGCCTCTCGCTGTACCCCCCGCAGGCGTGCCACCGCAAGTTCGACCGGAAGAAGGCGATGAAGGCCCTCCGCGAGGACTGGTGCGTGCCCCCGGGGTACCACGCTATGAACTCGGCAGTGTCTTACCCTGCCCCCCCCCCCCCTCCCCTCCCCAGGGAGATGGACCGGAAGGGGAAGGACTACGTGGATCGCGAGCGGTTCCTCCTCTCCCTCTTCCAGCTCGCCGGCGCGCCCCCTCCACCTGTACCCATCCGCCGCCGCTCGCCGCTTACCAGCTGTACCCCCCTCGCCCGCCCCGCAGACACGTGGACGGACGAGATCAGCGCGGACGCGTACATCGCCTTCCTCATGCAGGCGCGCGGTACCCCGCTCTTCCGCGACGTGGCGTACCCCCCTGAGCCCCCGGGGCGCAGCTTCGGGGCTGCCTGGCGGTGATGGACGAGAACGGAAAGTACGTCCTCGCCCGCGAGGAGGGTGCGTACCCCCCGGACGAGGAAGGGAGCGGTACCCCGCGGGGCGGCAGCGTCTGACGGGGCGGGCGGGCGGGCGGGGGGGCAGACATCACGGCGGGCGGGCTGGCGGGCGGGCACGCGGCGCGGCGGGCGGCGGCGCCGGCCTCTTCGCGGGGGTCCAGCGGGGCCCCACGGGGCGCTCGGGCCTCGGGCGGGAGGGGCGGGCGGGGCGGCCTCTCGCGGCGGCTCGCGCCCGCCCTCGCGGACGCCCTCGCGCCCGCCCTCGGCCCAGCAGCTGGGGCCAGGGCCCCAGGCCCCGCCCTCCCCGCCCAAGCCCAAGCCCAAGCCGCGGGCCCCACCCCCGACAACCCCATCGCACGCCCCGCCCCCCGCCCGCCCTTCTCCCTTTCCTCTTTGACCGCCGGGCGCGCAGCTGCCGCCGCGGCCCTCGAAGGAGCGCCCCGACGTGCCCCCGCTGCCCCCCAAATGGACGCGCCCGGCGCCGCCCACGCGCCCTCCCGAGCCCAAGGCGCGCGCGCCCCTCCCCCCCACCCCCCCCTCTCTCCTCACCTGATTCCCCACCGGAGCAGCGGCCGTCGACGGCGGAGATGAAGCGGATGACGTCGGGCTGGCAGCTCATACGCGAGATCAGGAGCATCGGCTCCGGTGCGCCGAGTCCGAGGGGGGGAGGGAGAGGAGGGAAAGGCGCCGCCGCCGGAGAGGGGCGCTCCGCGGCGGCCCTTAGGAGCGCTCTGCGTCAGAGAGGCGCCGGTGTTCTTGCTTACTGCCCGGGCCCTCGGCCCTCCTGTACGCCGCGCTCCGCTTCTCGCTGACGCCGGATCTTTCGGTGGCGGGCGTGCAGGCCTGCCGCAGATCCTGGACGACCCGGTGGCGGGCCACATCGCGGCGCTCCTCGCCAAGCGCCGCGTCGCCCGCCGCGTCGAGCAGCGCTCCGGCACCAACTTCGTCAACTTCGGGTGCGGTTGATTGAATAAATCGCTTTCTTTCTATAAGGAAAGCTCACTTTTAAACCTTTCTTTCTGTTAGGGACTTCTCGGGGGAGCGGTCGAGCGGGACGGACGAGTCGCCGAAGCGGCGGCGGCCCGGGAGCGGTTAATTGAATGAATCGCTTTCTTTCTATAAGAAAAGCTCACTTTAAAACCTTTCTTTCTCTTAGGGACTTCTCGGCGGCCCGGGGGCGCGGGGGCACTGGAGCGGCCCTCCTCGGGCTCCTCGCTGCGCCCCTCCTCGGCCGCCTCCCGCGCGCCCTCGTCGCCCTTGCCCTCCCACTTTGTCGGGACCTTCGCGCCGCCCAAGGGCGTAGGGAAGCTCGGCCTCTTCGAGCTGCCGCCGCCCGTGCCCAACCTCATCACCCCAGAGGCGGTGCAGCGCTCCTTCCTGGACCTCGTCCGCCGCCCGCACGCCTCCATGGGCCAGTCCGAGCTCCCGACCGCCGGCTCCCCCGCCCGACCCCGCCCGGGCTCCGCCGCCGCCGCCTTTCCCCGCCCGCCCTCGGCACAGGGCGCCGCGGCTGCCGGCCAGCGCCGCAGCACGCTCGCCGTCGTGTCGATGGGCGGCGCCGCGGCGCCGCGCCTCGAGCAGCGCGAGGCATCCACGTCCGCCCTCCTCCTGCGCCCGGCCTCGGCCGTCTCCGCCGCCTCCCGCCCCACCTCCGCCGCCTCCCGAGCCGCGTCGGGCGCCTCCCGCGGGGCCGCCGCCGGCGCCGGCGGCGCCCCGCGCCGCGTCTCCAACGCGTCGACCGCCGTCCTCCCGACGACGCCCGTGATGCTCCTCTCGACGCCGGAGGCGCCGCCGGCCCCGGGCCCGCTGGAGCTGCCGCCCCGCGCCCAGGACCAGGACGAGGACGCCGCCTCCACCTCCGCCTCCGATATCGACCCCGCCGCCTGGGGCGACGACGAGGAGGAGGAGGAGGGGTACGCCTCGCAGGAATCCGACGCCGACGCGCCCCCGGTACCCTCCTCGCCCCCGGCGCTTCTTGTCCCCAGCCCTTTTCTCATCCTCGCTCCCGCGCTCGTTCAGCTGGGTGGTCGGCGGGCGTCGGACGGCGCCGGGGCCCCCTCGCCCCCGCGCCGGCCTCTGGAGCCCCGCCGGCGCGCCTCCGTCGCCTCCAGCGTCGCCTCGGGGTGGTCCACGACCAGCCGGTACCCCCCTTCCTCCCCCTCCCTTTCTGAGGTGACCGTTCGTCCGCCAGGCCGCCCTCGGCTGGTGCGGTGCGGGCTCTCGTGACGGGCCCCGCGGAGCGCAAGGCGAAGGGGCGGGGCCTCCGGCCGCCCTCCGCCGGGCCCACCCGCGCCGGCAGCAGCGCCGCCGGCTCCTCCGCCGGCTCGTCGCGCCCCGCATCTTCCGGCCCCGCCGCGGCTCCAACTCCCGTTCCCGCTCCCGCCGAGCCGCCCGCCCCCTCCCTGTCCCTCGCTCAGCCTTCGGAGGCGGCCGCCCCGCCCGAGCCGGAGGATGCGAAACCCGAAGCGGAGGTTGAACCCGAGGCCGGAGCCGCCGCCCCGGCGGAAGGGGCGAGCGAGCCCGATTCCCCCCGCTCCGCCACCCCGCCGAGCCCTTCCCCCTCTCCTGAGGCCCCGCAGCCATCTCCGGAGCCGGCCGCCCCGGAACCCGCCACGGAACCCGTGCCGGAGCCCACCGCCCTGCAGCCCGCTCCTCGAGGTCCATCAGCCGAGCCTCAGACCGCCGCCCTGCTGGGCGCCTCTGCCTCGGAGGCCTCCCTCCCGCCGGCCGCCCCGCCGGCGCCCGCCCGGCCGCGCCTCCCGGCCTCTCCCTCCTTCTCTGCTCCCCTCATGCGCGGCCTGCCTCCGCCTCCCGCGCCGCAGCCGGCCCCCGCGCCGCGCGTCGCGTCGGCGCCGCGCGGGAACGACCGGCCGGCGCGGCTGGCGGCGAGCTCGAACCCGGGGGCGCCCATCCAGGCCTACGTGGCCCTGGCCTCGCCCAACGTGGCCGGGAGCCGCCCCCTCAGCGCCCCCGACTGGTCCCTCGGGCCCCTCCGGCCACGCGGCGGGGCGCCCCGCAGGGAGACGCTCACCGCCGCCGCCGCCGACCGCGGGCCCTTCCCGTCCCGCCCCGCCCGCCCCGCCCCGGTCACCCCCGCCCTCCCCTCCCGCCCCTCGACGGCCGACGCCACCGCCGCCGGCCGCCCGCCGCAAAGCCCGCGGCGGCTGTGCCCGTGGCCCGGCCCCCGCCCCCGCGGTGGACGTCGCGGTCGTGCCCGCCGCCGCCGGCCGGCGCCTCCCCGGCCCCCTCGCCGCCCTCCTCGCCAGGCGGCAGCATCGGCCCGACCCGCCCCTCTTCCGCGCCGCCTCCGCCCCGTCCCTCCCCGCGTCCCCGCGCCCGCGCCCGATCCGGCGGCGCCCGCCGAGCCCGCGCCCGGAGAGCCCGCGTCGCCCAAATCCCCGGGCTCGCCCAAGCCCTCGCGCTGCCGGCAGAGGTGGAGGCGCCGCGCCCCGCGGCGCCCTCGCCGCCGCGCCCGCTCCGCTCGGCCCTCAAGCAGCGCCCGGTGCAACCGCAGGACGATCGCGAGTCCCCCCCGCCGCCCGAGCGGCCCGTCCCCTCGTCGCTCTCGGTGCGGCGGATGGCGCCGCTGCCGCACGACGAGTCGGTGCGGACGGCCCGCTCCGCCCGCTCCACCCGCTCCGCCCGCTCCGCCCGCTCCGCACGCTCGCTCCGGTCCCAGTCGCCCCGCGCCTCGTCCGACTCGGAGGATGGCGGGGCCGAAGGGAAGGGGGGGCGGAGGGGGCGCGGCCCCGCGTCGTCCGCGCCCGCCTCCCTCCGTCGACGGCGCGGCGCCGGCCTCCGCCGCGGACGCCGCCGACGCCGCCGCCGCAGCCGCCGCAGCCGCAGTCGCCGCAGCCTCTGCCTTTGCTGCGGAGCTGCTGCACAGCGAGCGGTCGACTCTGGGCCACGGCTCGGTCGCCGCCTGGGGCGGCGATTCCGCCCCGCAATCGGGCCTGGCGACCCGCTGCCGCAGCCGCAGCCGGCGCGGGGCGGCCGCGCCGAGGCGCAGTGGGGCGTCCGGCCGCCGCCCGCCGCCGCCGTGCGCTACACGCGCGCGCGGGGCGGCCCGCTGCGCGGCTGGGACCGGGATCATGTACAGACGGGCCCGACGCCGGGCGTCCGGCTGCGGCGCGGCGAGGGCGAGGCCGGCTGGGCGCCGGCGCCGCGCCCGCGGTCCGAGTCGCCCTCCTCCCGCACGCCGTCGCCGCCGCCGCGCTCGGCGCCGGCCTCGCCGCCGCGGCACGGGATCCTCTCGCACCCGCTCCACATGGCGGCCGCCGCCGGCGCCGTCGTCGCCTCCTCCGCCTCCGCCTCGGCGCTGCTCGAGGGCGCCCTCGCCGCGCGGCCCTCGACCGCCCCCGCCGGCCTCGCCGGCGAGGCCGGCGGCCTGCTCGAGGCCGAGGCCGAATCCGAGCGCCACCGCATGGTCCGCCCGCGCCCGCGCCCGCCCCGCTGCGCCTTTAACGACGCTCCTGCGCGCGCGCAGCTGGCGACGGGGATGCGGCACCTGCACTCGGCGCCGGGCGGGCGGCTGTGGAGCGCGCAGCCGGCCAAGCTCGCCCCGGAGGCCCTCGCTGTCTCCCGGGCACCCTGACCGTGCGCCCAAGCTCAAACCC
>QPMI01000592.1:0-61203 GCA_004431415.1 Cyanophora paradoxa | reverse complement strand
TCCTAGTTGACTTGTCTCGATCGGCAGTCGACGTCGACGTCGGACGTTCGCGATCGCTCGCGATCGACTACTTGGCGTTGGTGTACCCGGTTATGTGGTGTTGCGTATACCCTTCTGGCCGCACGTCCTGGCATTGCGGCCGCTGCATCTTAGCTGTTGTTAGCGTCCTCGTTCCACTTTTCGGAATTGGCCCGGCGGCCGTGCTGGTGTCGCCCTAGCTGGAGCTCCCGTCGTTCCGTTGTACGTGCCGCCCTGTCTTTGGCGCCCGACTCGTTATATGCTCCGCTTCGCTCACAACCGCACCCTGGTCGCGTCCAGCCTCTCTCGGTGTGCGGCGCATTCAGGCCGCAAGTCCTCCTTTGCTTTTGTACTTCAGGCCATCGCTGCCTGTCGGATCTAGACCGGACCGCTGTACGCGCTGCCCTGCCACTGTTGTCCTGCTTGTTATATGCGCTGGCCTGCTGCTGACTTCTTTGCATTGCCATCGTTGCCCGCCAGACGCCTGCGCCCTGGTCCTACTACCGTTCAGTCGTCGTGTGAGCGCTCTGCGCGCCTGGTGCTCTTGCTCCGTGCGCATGCTCGTGTTTCCGGGTCCGCTCTGATGCGGTCTAAATGCTAATGACCTGGTGTATCGCTGCAGGTGTAAACTGTACCTGCTGGATGCCGCCTGTGTCGAGTTCTATCTCTCAGTGCGAGTCCCATCATGTACGTGTTGATCGTTGCGCATGTTTTTCAAATTTCTAATGGTTCTACAGTTCCCTGCTTGCCCGTGCAAGTCCGGTCATGTAAGCGACCTCGTGGATTGGATCCGCAGCTGCCTATCAAGCGTGATGGAAGCAGGCGGTGTATGGCGTCTTTGGAGCCGATCCATACACTCGCATCTGAATTCATTGTGTCGTTTGGCGCCCCTGGTCCGTGCTATCATCATGCAGCGGGTCAGACCAACGAGTCCTGGTAAAGAAGCGATTCGGACTGTAGCCAAGAATCTTGATTTCCTTCGGCTTGTACTTGTCGTACACAGGGGAGTGCTCGATAGTCATATACAGAGCCTGCTTCGGGTGTACGATCTGTACCATGAAGAACTGCAGCATTCAGAATGCTCGCTCAGATCAGAAGACGGTCAACGGATTGAATGCCCTGTAACGGGTTTGTACTCTGTCATTCGTTATTTCTTTGGGCACTACCGGTTGTGTTTTGATTTGTGCTTTAGCTCCTCAGGGGTCGCTTGCTTTGCTTGCATTGCCGGGCAGTATGCCTGGTAGTGCTGAATACTTTGACGTGCTTCTGGGTGAAATCAGCAAAGTCATGCCATGTTTTCCTGAGCTGAAGAAGGACCTCCAGGACGACAGCTCGGGTCTTCTCTCCGCCTCTCAGCTTCATGATGCAGATGTCTTGATTGATTCTGCCATGGTGCTGATGACCCGTATCCGGGATTCGTTCGCGGTGTTATGCTGGCATATTGTCCGTCTTAATAACATCGTTGTGGCTCACAAGAAGTCGAGGTGAGCCTTACGTATGCTTTTACATGTCTCCCTTCGATGTTGCTCATTTGGCCCTTGCACAGGGACGAGTACCTGGAGTCCCTTCGGAGGAGGAATGAAGATCTTGCGTCTAAGGTGGGCTATTGCAAATCCTGTGCACCTGCGATTGCCAGCTGTAATCCGAACTATGCAGGCTAGGGTCCTTATGGCTGCTATCGAAAAGGAGCATGTTGGTGTCGGAACGAGGAAGCGGGGAGGACTGAAGCTCTTGCGGCTGAGGTGTGGGAATCCCGGTGTCATTTGCTGTCCGTATCTGTCTTCGACTGACATATGATCGCCGTATCTGTTTCTACAGGATGCCCTTACGAAGGAGCAGGTTCGGTCCCTCGTGGAGGAGGCAGGTGCACTCGTCGCTGAGTTGTCTCACAAGCAATAGCAAGTAGTACCGGCCGAACCCGTGGTTCATGGCATAATCTGTTTTTAAGCGTACTTTTTATAGGCGTACTAAGTAGAACTATGATTGCGGCAATCACGATTGCACTGTGCTGCAGAACTCTCGAGGTGCAGGCTGGCAGTCATCCTCATATCATATATGAGTGCTGTGCATGCGTTTTTGATAGATTAAGCAATGCTAGCGCTGTCGTTATGGACACAGGTGTTGCTGTCAGGACGTTATGCTGTTCAGAGCCACCGTCCCTGGAAGAGGCTCCCGATGAGCATGCTGAGGGTTAGGGTGAGCCTCCATTACAGCTATGAGCTTTGAGTTCTTGAAATTAAGATGGATTGCTAGTTGT
The DNA here is from genome assembly GCA_004431415.1 of Cyanophora paradoxa. Taxonomy (NCBI): domain Eukaryota; class Glaucocystophyceae; order Cyanophorales; family Cyanophoraceae; genus Cyanophora; species Cyanophora paradoxa. Next base: position 58,928 of record QPMI01000592.1, on the reverse strand, counting down.
CATGTTTATGATCTCTCGAGAAGCTTGATGGTCAGGAGAAGCAAGCTTCTGCTGTTGAATAGTACTGTTTGAATTGGTGCGGTCGGTTCCAAATAAGTAGCACTCGCTGCATTCAAGGGATACGGCCGTGTTTTTCGAGTAGTGACAGTCTTCCTTCTATCCATGTAGCATAAATGAGGGCTGTGCATGCGGCCATCATCAGAATTGGGTCGATGTCAGGGGTCTTCAGGGTGCAGGTATGTGGCGCACGTCTTTTTGAACTTGATCCATGCTGGTGGCTCTTTTGTACTCCATTCCCGACACCAGCATCTAACATAGTAGCGTGCATCGCGTTTGCTGCGCTACTTTCAGGCGCCTGTCGGGTTTCCTGGCGAGCGAGTGTACGCACATGGATGCCCGTGTTTACCGAAGCTCGCCTGGTTGGAGCGTGCGCCGCTGCTTTCGAAAGGCCCTCCTTGCTAGCTTGACCGGCCAATGGCGCACCCAATGCGAGGTCGTTCTCGTGGGTCTGTCGTGTCGTGGCAAGATCAGCGAAGGTAGATATGAGCGCCGTGCGAGCGGAAGTGTGGTATTAGGAAATCCGCGCGTGAGCCTCGGAGGGTAAGTACCGGTATTTTCCATGGCATTGGCATCTCGTGTGTGCCAGACTGGACGGCGTTCGCGGGTGGGACAGTGTCGGCTTGCGGAAAGTCTACATATCTGTGTACCCCCCCTCGTCGAACGACCGTGGGCCACGGTCGTTCGGTTGTGGTAGTGTACCCCCCCGTTACGCGGTGTGATCCTTGTGAGGTCGGGCCTGCCCGGCCTCAAGTGTGAGGTTGGGCTGTGGTTGTCGAATCATGTTGTCCGCCGCAGATCGATCGAAGGATGTGATCCCGGAGCGATCGCCGGCAGCGCGGACCATCCGCAGCGGCGCGGAAGTCGCGTATATGCGGCCGATTGTTCCACGGTGAGCGGCGGTTTTGCTGTTTGTGCGCTTCTGCGTTTAATGGTCATCAGGTGATTGTCTGCCTGCATCAGCGCCGCCGCTGATGCAGGGCCACTTCTCGTCTGCGCCGGGTTCGTCGCCCCGCGACGCCGGTCCTTTTCCGCCCCGTCCCCATCCGCCCCGGTTTGAGTGCGTCCGCTCCTGCTTGCGGCAGGTACGCCGGTCGACCGCGCTCGCGCCTTGTACCTTCCGTGTGTCCAGCTTGCCTGCGCCGCCGCTTCTCTGCTGCCCCTTCCCCATCTGCCCCGGTTTGATCCGGTCCGCTTCTGCCTGCAGCAGCTCCGCCGGGCGGCCACGCTTGGGCTCCGCACGCGCCGTGGACCCATCTTGCCTGCTCCGGGTCCGCCGCCCGTCTCTGCCGCTCTTTGCCGTGCGTCCACCGTTCTTATGATTTGATCATGCCCGCTCCTGCCCGCAGCAGGTCCGCCGGTCGACAACGCTCGCGCCTCGTACCTTCCGTGTGTCCAGCTTGTCTGCGCCGGGTTCGCTGCCTGGCCCTGCGCTCTCCTACCGCCCTGACGGTTTGTCGCCCCGATTTGGTCGCGCCCGCTCCCGCCCGCAGCAGCTTTGGTGGCCGCTGGCGATCGGGCCCCGCCACGTGCCGTGGACTCCTCTCGTCTGCGCCTGGTACGCCGCCCGGCTACGCCACTGTCCTGCCGCCCCGTCCCCCGCTCCTTCGAATTGATCGCGTTGTTTTCCCTCGGCAGCAGCGCTGCCGGTCGGCACGCTTGGGCTCCGCACCCGCCGTGGACCCATCTTGCCTGCTCCGGTCCGCCGCCCGTCTCCGCCGCTTTCTTGCCGCGCCGTCCCCTGTTCTTATGATTGATCATGCCCGCTCCTGCCTGCAGCAGGGCCGCCGGTCGACCACACTCGCGCCTCGTACCTTCCGTGTGTCCAGCTTGCCTGCGCCGGGTTTCGCTGCCCTGGCCCTGCCGCTCTCCTACCGCCTGACGGTTTGTCGCCCCGATTTTGGTCGCGCCCGTTCCCGCCCGCAGCAGCTTCGGTGGCCGCTGGCGATCGGGCCCCGTACGTGCCGTGGGACTCCTCTCGCCTGCGCCTGGTCCGCCGCCCGGCTACGCCACTGTCCTGCCGCCCCGTCCCCGCTCTCTCGAACTGATCGCGTTCTAGTAGCAGCGCTGCCAGGCGGCCGCTTTTGGGCCCGCACCCGCCGTGGATCCATCTCGCCTGCACCGGGTCCGCCGCCCGGCTCCGCCGCCTCTCCTGCCGCGCCGTCCCTCGTCCTTATGATTTGCGCCGGGTTCGCTGCCTAGCCCTGTCGCTCTCCTACCGCCCTGAAGGCTCGTCGCCCCGATTTGATCGCGTTCGCTCCCGCCCGCAGCAGTTTCGGTGGCCGCCGGCGCTGGGGCCCCGGACGTGCCTTGGACTCCTCTCGCCTGCGCCTGGTCCGCCGCCCGGCCTCTTCTCGTCCGCGCAGGGTTCGCCGCCCCGCGCTCCAGGGCCTCCAGGGCCCGCGTCCCAGCCCTAGGCCTCCAGCGCCCGCGCCCCAGCTCTAGGCCTCCAGCGCCCGCACCCCAGCCCTAGGCGTCCAGCGTCCGCTTCCCAGCCCTGGATCCATCTCGCCTGCACCGGGTCCGCCGCCCGGCTCCGCCGCTCTCCTGCCGCGCCGTCCCTCGTCCTTATGATTTGCGCCGGGTTCGCTGCCTAGCCCCGTCGCTCTCCTACCGCCCTGAAGCTCGTCGCCCCGATTTGATCGCGCCCGCTCCCGCCCGCAGCAGTTTCGGTGGCTGCCGGCGCTTGGGCCCGGACGTGCCGTGGACTCCTCTCGCCTGCGCCTGGTCCGCCGCCCGGCCTCTTCTCGTCCGCGCAGGGTTCGCCGCCCCGCGACGCCGCTCCTTTGCCGCCCCTTCCCATCTGCCCCGGTTTGATCGCGCCCGTTTCTGCTTGCAGCAGCTGGGCGGTTGGCCACGCTTGGGCTTCGCACCCGCCGTGGATTCTTCTTGCCTGCACCGGTCTGCCGCCGGCTCCGCCGCTCTCCTGCCGCGCCGTCCTATGTTCTTATGATTTGATCATGCCCGCTCCTGCTCGCAGCAGGGCCGCCGGTCGAATTGCTCGCTCCCCGTACTTCCGTGGGTCCAGTTTGCCTGCGCCGGGTTCGTTGCCTGGCTCTGCCGCTCTCCTACCGCCCTGACGGCTCGTTGCCCCGATTTGATCGAGCCCGCTCCCGCCCGCAGCAGCTTCGGTGGCCGCCGGCGCTCGAGCCCCGCACGTGCCGTGGACTTCTCTCGCCTGCGCCTGGTCCGCCGTCCGGCTACGCCACTGTCCTGCTGCCCCGTCCCCCGCTCCCTCGAATTGATCGCGTCCTCTTACGCCTGCAGCAGCGCTGCCGGGCGGTCGCGCATTGGCGCGACATCTTCCATCCTTCTTATTTGAGTGCGCCCGCTTCCGCCCGCAGTATCGTTGCCGCGCCCCAGCCCTAGGCCTCCAGCGCCTGCACCCCAGCCCTATGCTTCCAGCGCCCGCGCCCAAGCCCTAGGCTTCCAGCGCCCGCGTCCCAGCCCTAGGCCTCCAGCGCCCGCGCCCCAGCCCTAGGCCTCCAGCGCCCGCGCCCCAGCCCTAGGCCTCCAGCGCCCGCGCCCAAGCCCTATGCTTCCAGCGCCCGCGCCCAAACCCTAGGCTTCCAGCGCCCGCGTCCAGCCCTAGGCCTCCAGCGCCCGCGCCCCAGCCCTAGGCCTCCAGCGCCCGCGCCCCAGCCCTAGGCCTCCAGCGCCCGCGCCCCAGCCCTAGGCCTCCAGTGCCCGCGCCCCAGCTCTAGGCTTCCAGCGCCCGCGCCCCAGCCCCAGGCCTCGCCCCCCCCCCCCCCCCTCCCCCCCCCCCTCTCCCTTCCCAATTCTACAACTTTGTGCCTCTGGAACGACGCTAGGCACCCGGGCCCCCGTGCAGGTGGCAGGCCGGAGGGGCTGCATGCCCTGGACGGGAGAGGCAATCAGGCGCGTGCACCTCTCGGCCTTCGCGCACCTCTCGGTCTTCGAGTCTCTCGAGCTTTCTGGCCTCTGGTCCGCGCGTCTGTACCCCCTGCTGCCCGCATCCGCTGACGCCATGTGCAGGATGCAACGCGCATCGCTCACGTTAATGAAACCTCAGCGCCCCTCCCCCCCCCCCCCCCCCCCACCACTCCCACCCCAGCCCTAGGCCTCCAGCGCCTGCACCCCAGCCCTATGCTTCCAGCGCCCGCGCCAAGCCCTAGGCTTCCAGCGCCCGCGTCCCAGCCCTAGGCCTCCAGCGCCCGCGTCCCAGCCCTAGGCCTCCAGCGCCCGCGCCCCCTCCAGCGCCCGCGCTCCAGCCCTAGGCCTCCAGCGCCCGCGCCCCAGCCCTAGGCCTCCAGCGCCCGCGCCCCAGCTCTAGGCCTCCAGCGCCCGCACCCCAGCCCTAGGCTTCCAGCGTCCGCTTCCCAGCCCTAGGCCTCGCCCCCCCCCCCTCCTCTCCCTTCCATCCCTACAACTTTGTGCCCCTGGAACGACGCTATGCATCCGGGCCCCCGTACAGGTGGCAGGGCCGCCCCGCGACGCCGCTCCTTTGCCGCCCCGTCCCCAGCTGCCCCGGTTTGACTGCGCCCGCTTCTGCTTGCAGCAGCTCCGGGATCCGCCGGGCGGCCGCGCTTGCGCTTCGCATCCGCCGTGGACCCATCTTGCCTGCACCGGGTCCGCCGCCCTGCTCCGCCGCGCAGCCCCCCGCCCTGCCGCGCCTAGGTAGCTGTGTGTGTGTATGTCATTGTATTTGCATGTTGAATTTGTTCTTGCTGCTCATGGCAGGGATCTAGGCGTTGGACTCTCTGCTTGTCTTGAATGAAGCTGCTGTCTGTCGACGTCGAAGTCGTATCAGCTGCTGCGACCGGCGGCGCCGGCCTTTCTGATTCCCGGCCCGGTCTCAGAGTCTGTTAGTGATGTTTTTTGTCCCGCTTGTGCGGCTTGGTGGTGGCGCCGGCCAGGGTGCCGGCGGGATTCCTTCCTGTGCTAGGCTCGGCGCGCGCGCGAGAGTCGTCGAGGCCAGCGCCGTACTGTCGTGGCTGTGCTTAAAGTGCTGCAGTCTTTTAAGTGACGGCGTCCGACGCGTACGGGCGCCACTAAGGCCGTAGAATTTGATCTCCTGCATTGTTTTTGTACCCGGACATCAGTCAATCCCTGGCGTGGCGCTGGCGTGCCTGGCCTCAAGTCTGATCAGCTTCCGCGGGCGGTGGCCTCGCGGCCTGCTCGGCTTCAAGTGGAAAGAGCTGTCCCGCTATCCTGGCTTGGCCAGGCGTGCTTCGTTCGTGCGCCAGCTTCATCGCTCCGGGCTTGCGTCGTCCGTGGCTCGGCTGGGTCCTAGAAGCAACGATCATAGTGCTTGGTACGTGCACGCTTTCTCTACATCTATCGTCGCTCGCCGGTCGTAATGTTTGGACTTGGGGCCCTTGGTCTCGCGGTTAGTTGCATGCAACCGTAACTGCCGCGGTTAGTCAGTTGCGCATGCGGTGCTAGAGACCACCTATTGACTATTAGCGCGTACGCGGAGTGGGAGAAGGCGTGCGGGATCACGAAGGTCATGAAAGAACGTCGCGCCAAGGCGAAGCGCACTGAGGCGCGCGGGCGCGAGGCCGACGCGCCGCCTGACGATACGGCTGGCAACGCTCGCAGGAAGCGCGCGGATCCGGAGCCCCGGCAGCGGGAACGCTGCAGGGAGTGCGGTGCCCTCGAGTCCCGCCACCAAGGCGGGGAAACCCTAGCCCTCTCACACCTGAGCTGCCCGCCAGACGACTACGGCTGGGTCCGGGCTTCAGCGGCCATGCAAGTATACGACCATACGAACAGGTATGCTTGGGCGTGGGCACACAGAGGGCGCGCCCGCGCTAGAGGGAGACACTGGGGGATTGCGGTCTGGGGCGGGCCGGAGGACGCAACACCAACAAATGGAGGCGGCGGAGGCGACGGCAGGAGGCGGCCAGTAGCCCAATCTACTGGGGCTGGCGAGGAGCCTGGCACACGGCGCGGCGAGGCCCTTGGGCAGCGCTGGCGGCGGACATACCATGATTGGGAGTCTTTTGTAGAGATAGGACCTCGTAGCCGGGAGTTTAGGTTGGTTTAGAAATCGATACAGCTAGCTTCCACATCATTAGTATTAGTTAGAAACCTCCTTAGCTAGATATCTAGACACGAAACCTTCAAACCTTTCGTTCATTTTGTACTTTCTAAAGCACAGCATACGACGGTCCTCGATAGTATCTAGTCGGAGAGATTTATTGGGCGATGTGAAACTCATTGTAGTTGTGTTGTGTGCTAATGCAAGAGATTTTTATATTGACTATTAGCGATTCTATCGCTAGTAGCGCCCCGGCTAGCGTGAGGCCGTGCTGCCTTCGCCGCGCATAGTACAGTTGCGAGCCATGGAGTTGATGTGTGGCTTTACGCAGGGTTGGGACTTTTCCGCTCCTTTGCCGGCCATCACCGTCACCGTCGTTTTACTGACTGCAGCTTCGGTTTTGACGAAAATCGGTACGCACTTGTTATAAGCTCAGATCCTGCATCGCGGCTCTCAGCGGTGACCGCACTTGCTAATGTATGGCTCTTCGATCTGTAGGGGTCATCGGATTAAAGCCTTTTATGTCTGCTGCCCTGGTTGTCTTCCCTTCTTTTTGGCGCTAACATTTCTGGTGCGTCGCCCGTCCCATGCGCCATCCCTCCTGCCCATAATGAGGGTTTAGCTATCATCTTATTTCGCTCTCCAGCGCGTGGGTGGCCTTCAAGTCGGGGCGTTGAGTGGTTCTTTTGTCCCACTTTGCTTCCTCTCGGTCTGCATTCTGTGTTGTATCCGTCCTTGTACGCTGTTTTCAGTGGTTGTACTGCCTCCCGACGACTGTGTAACTGCTTTGTCTGATGTTTGCCCCTTCATACTAGGTGTGCATCTCGGGGTGCCCGCTGTGAATGTCTGTTGCTTTGTCTGCATCTCCTATTCGAGGTATATGTATGCCCAATGATGTTTCTGTACCTTTGCATTACCTTATCTGGCTTCTTCTGATGTATGATACGCAGTGAAGCATCGCGTCATGAGCTGGGGACGGGTGTCTGAGTTTCTTATCCTGGTGAATGTACTGGAGCATATATCAGCTCAGTGCGCTCATTATTACGATGATGACCACTATCTGAGTGCATGCAAAGTAGCAAGCATCCCGCTACATCGGCGCATGCGCCTGGCTTGGGAGCTTTTGCGTTCAAAGGATACGGCTAAATCGGACATCGACGATTTCCTTGAACCCTTCATTACAGAAGGACTTTTTACTTCTGGCACACTACTCGAAATCAAGGACCTTGTAAAGAAACAGATCTCATCCTTCAAGCGTAAGATGCCATCGATTGGAGTCGATGCTCTGGGGCCAGATGATGCTCTGGGACCATTTTTGGCCGGACCTAAGGCTGCTGGTGAAGACTACATAGTTGACCTTGACCTGCTGATAACGGAGTCATCAAAATACGCAGCTTTGTTATGCAGCTACTATCGGACATGGAGTCTGTACAAGTTGACCTTCAATGCCTGCATAGAATTTCGAGTTCTTGCAAACGCAGGTGAAGAGGGCGTCAACGTGAATTCTATGTTTGCGGCTGGAAAGAAGGCCTTCGTTCATGGCATGGAGACTTGGGCGCTGCACCTTGAATTTACGGACTTGATGCAGTCGCAGCCTCTGTTTCCTGCAGAGGATGATGAAATATCTCGTTTTCCGAAGGAGGCGTATCCCAAACTGCACTCTACAGTCGATGCGCAGAAGGAGGAATTGGAAGGTCTACAGCCGTTGCTGGATGATGCCGTTGCGAAAGTCATGGATATGTCTTTTCGTGTAAACAAGAGATGATTGCGATTTTGAATGCTAGAGTTTCTGCGGTACAGGGGCAGTCTTCGGGTGCATATCTATCTTACTTTCTATAGTGCTTTCATTCGTGATTTTTAATTCTCTGCGTAGGTACCAGTATTAGATCGACAAATCTTGCAGTTTCCTTACTGGGATCTCTGGTATGATTACCTGTTGTTTTTTTCCTTTCACTCCCTTTTTGTATTTGAGTGGTATTCTTTTGTCGTACAGTCCCAGTCATGGTGGGCCGATTTCCGTACTCGTGATCGCGCTGCGGTCGACGATTTAGTTTGGAAAGAAAAAGGTCTGTTTGTTTCAGTGCTTATCTTCTTAATTTAGTCTACAACTTTCTGATTTTTGGTGGTTATAACCAGAAGCTAATCGGAGGGCGGTGGCTGGCAAAGAGCCTCTGACATCAGTCTGCGCAATCCCCGTCGCATCTGTCGCTTTAGCTCCGTGCGTTGCTTTTTGCACTATCTTGCTGTTGTTGCGTGCCGAGCTAACACGCGTTCCAGACCTCCGGATGAAGCGTCGGTCGGGTCCAGCCTCACGCCCCCTCTGTCCCTTCCCGCCCCCCCGGCCCGGTGCGCCGCCCCGTGTCTCATCCTGTCATGTCGTGAATCTGAGCGAACGTGCAGGCCTATGCGTCGCAGGTCTCCGCGGCAGGGTTCACTTGCAGCTTTCGGCGAGTCTTCGACGGCCGCCGTCCCTGCTGCCCCGGGCTGTTCGTCACCTCGTGTCCCTGCCTGTCTCTTCGTGTCTCCGATCTCAAGCACCGAGCTAAACTCCATCGCAGGCCTCCGGATAATGAGTCGTTTGGGCCTGGCGGTGCGCCCTCCACGGTTCTTCTCGCTGCCCCGCCCGTGCGCTTTCTCGTGCCTCCTCGTGCTTCGTCACGCGTCTGAGCGCACGTGTTTGTGTCGCAGCTCTCCGGGCAAGGGTCCACTTGCAGCTGTCGGCGAGTCCTTGTTGGCCGCCGGTCCTGCCGCCCCTTGCCTGTTCGCCTACTCGTGCTTTTGTCTGCCTTACCGTATCTCCGAGGTCACGCGTCTCGCAGGCCTCTTGACCAGGAGTTGCTCCGGCCTAGCGGCGCGCCCTCAACCGCCTCTCTCGCTGCATCAGCCCCGTGCGCTTCACAGTCCCTCCGCCTGCCATGTTGGTTCTCCGGGCGACCGTGCGTGCGTCGCGTTGCAGTTCTTTTGGGCAGGAGCTTCTCCCGTCGGTTGGCGGGGCCATGATGGCCGCTGGCCCTGCCGCCCGTGGTCCGACTGCCGGTCCCTCCGCCCCCGTTCTGTACGTACCCTCGTGCACTTGATGCTTATGTTTGCCTCCGAGCTCATGCGCTGCTGGATACCCTTATCGCGTCGCAGGGGTACTGGGCAGTCGTCGCTCGCGGGAACTGGCGCGCCTCTGCCGGCTGCATCCCTTGCGGCCCCCGTACCGTCGCCTTCGAATTCGGGAGCTTCTTCATCTTCGGAGGGTATGTGGAATTCGCATTCCGATTCCTCCTCTGTTCTGTGTGTTTGAAGTTTGTGTATGCTGCAGCTGAATCGGACGTCATTGCGGTTGTAGATTATCCGTCTCCTTATCGAACTAAGCCTGAAGTGTCGAAAGTGAGGTGGCATGGAAGTAGTGCGGGCAGACAGAAGGGAAACAAGCATGGTTCTCAGAGACCTGCTGAATCTTCCGATTGTCAGGGTCCATCGGGTTCTGATGCGGTACGTTCCCCCTTCTATTATTTGTTTTGTAGTTAACGATGAACGAAGGCACGTGTGTCGCACGATATCGACAATCATCAACCAAAATCGAACGATAGTGATGTGGTATGTGCTCACCTTAAGCATGGTTCTCAGAGACCTGCTGAATCTTCCGATTGTCAGGGTCCATCGGGTTCTGATGCGGTACGTTCCCCCTTTTATTATTTGTTTTGTAGTTAACGATGAACGAAGGCACGTGTGTTGCACGATATCGACATTCCTCAACCAAAATCGAACGACAGTGATGTGGTATGTGCTCACCTTAATGGCTGTACCTTTCTTATTATTGATTGTGCCTGTGGTGCTCCTGCAGATGGCATGGGATCTGTACACGTTGCGGAAGCAATTGTGGAGGGGACTTCAGATCTTTCTGCTAACAAGCAGACATCGGTGATCTTCACACAAGAGGTTTCAAGGGTCCAGCGGATGGCGAGAGTTTTTTCAGCCAACATTTCCGAGGTGAAAGCAGTTTTGGATACTGCTCGTAAAGTCGGGGAGTCTATCGCGACTATGTTTCATCCTGTTTTGTCCCCTTCCCTTCCTTCTGGCGTCCGTATCGATGGTGAAGTGCCGTCTCTTGTGTTCAACGTCGGCAAACACATCTCTGATCATCTTCGAGAGTGCGCAACGGAAACGACATTGCTGTCCTCACAGCACTGTATATTGAACACTCGAGACTGGTTGGGCTTTTATGCTTGCGTCGTTGTGTTATTTCGTCAGAGTCGATTTTCTTCGGTGGAAACTGAGTGTGTTTATCTTTTATTCCTATATGTCTCGTTGTGCTGATATTTCGATTTATTACAATCACAGACTTGGAGCCTTTCGTTCCTCTCCCTACGGATCTTCCGGTCAACTCGAATCCTTCTACTTCGAGGAAGCGGAAGCATGACGAAATCGACGCGCCTGCTGATCTAAACGTACAGTTAAGCCAGAATATGTGCACAAGACACTGGAAAGTATTTCGTGAGAAACTGCTTGATCTACGCATTCGACGTCCTATGCTACAATATTTTGAGGGTTTAGATGTGTCTTCCATTCTACCCATGATTGCGGCCGGCCGCGTGACGCAGACGTCGACCGCGTTCGTCCCATGCGCTTTCCTGCTCACTTGCTTGTCGCGGCGGGGTGCCAATTTCACGTGCGTTGCAGGTCGTTGGTGCCGGTGCCACTCATGGAAGGAGGCTCGCGTCCGTCGTCCATCATCGGCGCGGACTCGACGAATGCACCCCCTCCGCCCGGCTTCTGTGTGCTGCCTCTCGCTTTTGCCAGCCTCCTCCGGGCTTTGAGCTTATACGCGTTGCAGTCCTTCGGCCCAGGTGCAGCTCGAGGACGTCGGCGCGCACTCGACGCACTCGACGAATGCAGCCCCTCCCGCCCGGTTCTGTGCGCCGCCTCTCGCTTTTGCCAGCCTCCTCCTCTTCGAGCTTAAACGTGTTGCAGTCCTCCGGCCCAGGTGCATCTCGAGGCCGTCGGCGCGCACTCGACGAATGCAGCCCCTCCCGCTCTCGTTCTGTGCGCCGCCTCTCGCTTTTGCCAGCCTCCTATAGGCTTCGACCCCTTTGCCTGTTGCGTCGGGCGCAGAATCTTACGCCCGTTGCAGTCCTCCGGCCCAGGTGCAGCTCGAGGCCGTCGGCGCGCACTCGACGAATGCAGCTCCTCCCGCCCTGGTTCTGTGCGCCGCCTCTCGGTTCGCCAGCCTTCTCCGTTCTTCGAGCTTAGACGCGTTGCAGTCCTTCGGCTCAGGCACCGCTCTCGGCCGTCGGCACGCCGATATCGGCCGCTGTCCCCGCCGTCCCCTTTTCGTGAGTCGCCTCTTGCTTATAGTTGACATGGTGACGTCCGAGCTCGCACGTCTTGCAGGCATGGCGGGGTGCTGCCCGTGTTTCCAGCCTTTCTGCCTCCGGGATGCCGAGTCTAGAGCCATCGACTCATGTACAGGTAACGTTTAATTTTCGCCTCGTGGGTACAATTTAAATTAATGTGCGACTAGGCTGCCGGTACGTCAAGCTCTGGATCATCGATACAGGTATTCGTAATTTTTCGACTTGCTACTCTCCTGCTGATGTTGTTCTGACTTCGTTTCAGGATGTCGATGCCGAGAAATCTAGATTTAATGCTGCATGTTCCAATTTCTTTGGGTTTGATATCTCGAGGGCCGACGTGACGTTTACGTTATACGAGGTGCTTTTTTTTCCTGGCATGGGTGCTCATGGTCACTCGGTGTTTAATTTGGGTCTCAGATTGGATATCTGCTTGCGACCCGGGAGGAGATGTTAGTACCGCTACTGGCTGCTCCCTTTACAAGTGGGGTTGGAATGAGAGAGATTTATGACTATCTGCGACACTTAGTAAATGTGCCGTCCATTTCGGATATAGTGGACAAGCTGGATGCAGCTGATTCGTCTAGATCTGTCGCTTCATTGTTTGCGAAGAAGAAGTCCCCCCCCGAACTGTCGTTTTTGTCAGAGCATAACTTGGCAGTAGGTTTCCGGTTAGTAATAGTAAGTAGACCACCGTCACATTTGAATCGAGGGAACTGATGTTGAACGACATACTCTCTGCCTTGTGCCTTGTGTATGCACTCATACCTCGTAAATTAAGCATATGCCGGGTTGCGAGCTGTCTATTTTCCCTGCAAAAATCTGTGCTTATATCTACTCTTCGGCTTGAGCCACCGTTCTATTCGTATCTGGGTTGTGAATGCTTGATGACGCCTGCATCGGTATAGGCTGCATGTTGGGCGTGCAATGGATGTAGACACGCGTACAGGAGAAGGTAGGCGGAAGCGACAACGAAGCAACTTCGCATTGCGGAACATCAAGCTGTGCATTTCCGGGGCCGGCTCGCTGTGCATTGGATCCCGGATGTGCACTTTTTGTGTACGTACGTCCGTCGGTATGTACTGGGGGTATACCCTGTGAATTGCCGCCCGGTACACCTTTACAGGGTTGCAGGCATTCCCGGCCGTCCGGGATTTGCTCCGGTCCGTCCGTAGGTGCTGTTTATTTCCGAAGTGCGTGCTCGTTACCTTGTTTTAGGCTGCGCGGGTGCAGACTTTCTTGCGTAGTGGTCCGTGGTCGGCCAGAGCTTACAGATGTTGCAGGAATATGGCTCAGATCCTGCCCGTAATTGTCACTGCATCGTAGTCGTCCGCCGCTCTCACTGCCTCCGTCCTGTGCGCAGCTTCGTGCTCATGTCTGCCGCCGCTTGTCTCACGCGCGTCGTTGACCGCCGGAGTAGGATCTGCGTATGCTCGCGACCGGCGGCGTGTCCTCAACGGCCTACGATTACTCCGGAATTAAGTCTTATTGCCTTGTCGAAGTGCGTGCTCGTTACCTTGTTTTAGGCTGCTCGGTGCAGACTTTCTTGTGTAGTGGTCCGTGGTCGGCCAGAGCTTACAGGTGTTGCAGGAATATGGCTCAGATCCGCCCGTAACCGTCACTGCATCGTAGTCGTCCGCCGCCCTCACCGCCTCCGTCCTGTGCGCAATCTCGTGCTCATGCCTGCCGCCGCTTTGCTTTTATCTCACGCGCATCGTTGACCGCCGGAGTTGGATCCGCGTATGCTCGCGACCGGCGGCGTGTCCTCAACGGCCTACGTTTACTCCTGGAATTATATCCTATTGCCTTGCAATGATCTCCACTCGGATAACGCGTACGTTGCTCTGTTGCGGTCGTCTATGTCACGCTGTGTGACCCCTTGCCTAGGGTCACGTATGCGGGACCTAGTGCAGCAGGTTAACATACTTCTATATCATGTAAAATTGTAGCGTCACTGCTTTCGGGCAGGTGTTCGAGAATCCTGGAATTTTCCTTATAATTGCGAACTTTATCTGCAACAATCAATACAGGGCCGTCGTCTGTGTGCTCGGAAGAATCTGTCAAAGCTGGAGAAGAGTCGTACGTGATGATGTTCATGATGTATTTTGCATTGGCAGTGGTTCAATCTAATTTCCCCTGTGATTTAGGCTCGAAATTTCAAACCCGTCAAAGCTGTGTTCTTCGTGCGAGATGGATGCGGCCTTTTGCGGAAACCTAATGGTCTCATTCATATAAGTGTTGAGTCATTCTCGAAAGTGCGTCTCTTTTTGTTCATGGGGAACGCAATGAGCGCAATTCAAGCTTATAAACCGTTACAGGCTGTTGGGATGCTAGTGTCGCACCCTAAGAATGGTCTTCTTGAGCACGTGCGCGTCTTATGATGCCGAGGACACGTATTATACATATCTTACACCCTGCGTCCTCGTCTAGGTTTTGGAAGTGTTACGAGGATGGTTTTTATCACAGCACCCACGGACGAAATACTGGTAGAACTGCCTCGTCTCATCAGTCACTCTGGGCGTGCGGATGAGTTACTTGTCGAATTGTGCCTGGTTCGGGAACGTCGAGTTTCGTACGGATCCCATCGAGCAGTTATAACGCGTTGGTTCGTGAATCTGATTTACACTGTGACGTGTCCATCTAATTCTGAAGCGATCCTTTTCTTTCCCGTCACAGACAGCCAGTGAACAGCAAAATCGGCCGTGTATGGATGTCGTTCTGAAGGAATTTTCCAGTAAATTATTGAATTCCTTGAACGAGGTGGCCAACCAGTCAATCCTCAGTGAATTGGGTGTTTCAATATCTACTGCGTTTCCTCTGCGCAAAGGACCAACCATTAAATCAGCTGATGAGAGATGTATTGCCTACCTCCCATTTTGCGGTCCTTATCCGTCTGCTCTAATTTCACGGGTGCGAAACTTTATTTCACGCTTGAGGAAATCAGGCGTGTCCGTTACTATTCGAAGCACAGCTGGATATCTGTTTGAATGCCAGGGAATCAGATCTTGCGCGCCTTCAGACCGTTCTGGAGGAACGAAAGAAGCCATTGTTTCTGGGCGGCATAGTATTGCAGTCCTATCATTCTATGGTGTCACTAGGTGCACTACGGCGCCACTCAACAATTGAAGCAGAAACTGTCCGATTGTCGGAGTTTTTTTCAACTATATCGGACCAACTCAGGATATTTGGATTTTACATTCGCATCGATGCGGACTGCCCTTTGCATTGCAGTCCGCTGAATGAGGAATGCATGATGTTGCCCAACGCAGAACAGTATTATGATAAAATCAAGGGTGACCTTGCAGACTCAGTGTGCAAGATAATGATGCCGGACCCTAATTCCGGCGCGGTTTCTTTGGAATATTTGCAAGTACTTGCAATGTGTATATGCTCTTGTTTCTCTGGCTTGGGTTTTGATTGATTCCTTTCGTAGGAACGGACGATGCTGGAGTTTCGGGAATTTCGATTTGTCTTGCATCTGCTGAAACTGATTTTGTCCAAAATGTCTGCTCCACTGATTCTAACATTTGAGGGGTGCATGTCTCTTTTTTTGCTTTGCGTGTCTGAACTGGGCTGAACTCGTCCAGGCTGAATTTGACGCACATTGCGGGTGTTATGATCGAGACAGGAATTGTGTCATTGCTGGAATGTTGCCCTCCACGGCAACTTGTGCTGCGTGATTGCTGCGTTATCGCAAACGATCCGCGGAACAGCACTATCTATAATTTTAGTTTTCCAGTTATACGGTGTGGAGGGCATATTACGTACGAATCATAATATGCCTCGATCCCTGTAATTAAAGAGTTTGCTGGGTGGGGACAGGGGGCGGCCTCATTGCGGCCTAACTCGCCTTCTACATCTCCGCCGGCATGAAAGCCGCCGGGCCTCCCGGCCCCCGCCGCGGCACTCTCCTTGCTGCCCTCCGCGCCGCATTCCCCTTACCCCGACCCCGACCCCGACGCGGACGAGGAGAAGGCGGTAGCGTGGGGGAGGAGGGTACGGGGCCGGGCGGGGCGGGCAAAGGGGTGGATGCCTGTCGTGCCGCTACCGTACCGGCTTACGGACTTGTCGTCCCTGCGCAGCGCAGGCTGTGCGTGGCCTTCTCTCCTAATCGTCTTAGGATGTGCATGGTGGGGTCTAAACTACAGACTCTAGCTGAAAGACAGCATCTAAAGGTATACGTATCAGCCGAACGTTCGCTAGGCGTAGGGCTAGGCCGCCCGGTGGCGAGCCGCGCCGCCGCCCGCCGCCCCGCCGCCCCGCCCAGCGAGCTGCTCCGCCGCCCGCTGTATCCCTGCCCGGCCGCGAGCCTCGGAGCGCGCCGCCGCCAGCCGCGCCTCCGCCCTGCCCGGCGAGCCGCGCCGCCGTCCGCCGCCTCTCCGCACCGTCCCGCGAGCCGCGCCGCCGCCCGCCGCGCTTCCACACCTGCCGGCGAGCCATGCCGTCGCCCGCCGTGCACTGTTTCGCCGGCGAGCCGCGCCGCCGCCGCGCCTCTCCGCGCCGTTCCGGGACGCGGGTGGGGCGGGCGGGAAAAGAGGTGGATGCCTGTTGTGCTGCTACCGTAGCGGCTTACGGACTTGTCGTCCTTGCGCAGGGCAGGCTGTACGGGGCCTTCTCAGTCCTGCAGTCGGGCCTGCCCACTGCCAGGTACCCCCGTGCCAGTCGGGAGGCGTCGACGGCCAACTGGTGCAAGCAAAAACTTGTCCTCGCCCGGCCAACCTTCCATGTAGCTATCAGAAGCGCTTTCATGGCCAAACGTCGGTGCCCGCGTGAAGCAATCGCAATCGCATCGTTCATCTTGCCATGCCTGCACTGATGACCACATGTGATGCCGCAGGGCCGCAAGCCTGCGGGGCCGGCTGACGCGATTGTAGGTCCTACCGATGTTGATCGCGTTCCCGCCGATCGCGAGTGCGCCGCTCGCTACGTATACGTGCACGTCACGAGTACTACTGCTCATTCCAAGGCTCGGTCCCGCTGCGCATCTGCGTGCGCAGGTCCGTTTCGAAGCGTGCCCGTACTGCGACTCGCACTACGAATACTGTGCCCAGTCCGCCACCTTCCTCCGACGCCGAGGACGCTACCTCCAGCAGCTTCCCGGGCCTTGGACCTGCTGCACCTACGGATGCGTCTACCGGGTGCACACTCGCCTCCGCAATGCCGTGGCCCCATGCGTGTTTCCGATGCTCGCCGTTCCTCATCGTTCATCAGGTACTCGCCTGCCGATGCCCTGCATCCGCGAGTACGTCCGGCATTGCGGAACCCGCTCCTGCAGCTGAGGATCCTGTGAGGGCCTCCAGGTGGATTCCGTCGACGCTCCTGCAGAGCTGTGCCCGTGCGCACTCTTCTACGTCGCTTATAAGGTCATTTGTGACGTACAAGGCTCCGTTCCTGCAACCACTCTCTTGCAACTTCTAGCCGTCATCCCCACTGCCCGCCTGCTCACTGCTTCCCTCGTCTTAGTTCTCTCCGCCCGGCTCGAGTTCTCCATCAACCTGCCTGCTGCGCTCAGAGCCCTTCCCCTTGCTGCCCTCCAGCTCCCCACCCCTTCCGCCCCCCTACAACTCTCCGTCCCCTCAACCCCATCCGCCCGCCATATTCCGTCCTCTGTCCTCGCCCGGTGCCTACCGCACTCCTCCTGTACTCTAGGTCTAGGGCGCCGTGCCTCTTCCGCCATCCGGCGCCCGCCTCCGCCACGTGCATCCAGCACCCCGCCCCGCTCTATGCACTCTTCGCCCGGCCCCCACCCTTGGCCACCAGCTCCCCGCACTTGCGTATATCGTATCCGACTGGCACTAACGGTCGAATGATCACTGAGTTGGTCTCCCTACACGCTTGCGTGCGCAGGTCCTTGTTGGAGCGTGCCCGTACTGCGTCTCGCACCACGGATACTGTGCACAGTCCGCCACCTTCCTTCGACGCCGAGGACGCTGCTTCCAGCAGCTTCCCGGGCCTTGTGTCTGCTGCACCTACGGATGCGTCTACCGGGTACACACTCGCCTCCGCAATGCCGCGGGCCCTCATGCGTGTGTCCGATGCTCGCCGTTCCTCATCGTTCAGCAGGTGCTCGCCTGCCGATGCCCCTGCATCCGTGAGTACGTCCGGCACTGCGGAACCAGCTCCTGCAGCTGAGGATCCTGCGAGGGCCCTCCATGTGGATCCCGCCGACGCTCCTGCAGAGCTGTGCCTGTGCGCACTCTTTTACTTCGCTTCTAAGGCCATTTGTGACGTATAAGACCCTGTTCCTGCAACCACTCTCTTGCAACTCCTAGCCGTCATCCTCACTGCCCGCCCGCTCACCGCTCCCGTCGTCTTTGCTCGCCCCGCCCGGGCCGAGTCTTCCATCAACCTGCTCTGCCGCACTCAGACCCCCTTCCCCTTGCTGCCCTCCAGCTCCTCGTCCCGGCCGCCCCCTTCAACTCCCCGTCATCCTCAAGCCCAGGCCCCACGCTTCCAGACTGCACTCTTTGCTTCTACCCCACCCTATGCCTCCAGCGCCCGCACCCGACCACTTCCGCCCGCTGAGCGCGTACGTACTGATTATCACACGACCACTATCCGTTCCAGGTTCTCTCCTCTGGACGGGCTCCAGACCTGGTGATGGCCGAAATCATGGCGTCACCTCGGATCAGACCCCCGTTCGGCTGTGGCGTTCGCACACACGCATCGGCGGGCCCGCAGTATTTCATGTCGTCGTCGTCCGTGGTCCCTTATCACGGGAAGCGCGGCGTCGTTCTCGACCTCGACGCGGCGCTCCGCGACGTTGGCTACGTCAACCCTGCGGAGCCCCTTTCTAGTGAACAGCACACCGCGCCTATTCTTGCCTTCCTCGGTCGCTGGGTCCACCACCTCCTCTCTGGCAAGAGCAGCCTACTCCGTATCGTATCGCGTATCTTCGACGTCCGCCCTGGCGCACCGGCGCATTGCCGAGTTCCTTGGCGCCGTCGTCAAGCAGTCTTTTTGCCCCTCCGAGGAGTCTCCAGCCATCCGTCAGATCGGTGGTTGCTTGCGCTGTCCACTCGCGCCGTCCCGCCGGAGCGCGCGCGCCCCGTTCACGTCAAATGGTACCACGTTGCCAAGGAGGTGTCAGCCAAAGTGCTCGTCTTCGACGATCACCCGGTCGATGAGCTTCACGTCTTAGACGACCTGCAATTGGACCCTCCGTCGCTTCCTGGCATCAGCGTCCCCACATTCTCCCAAATTGACAAGTGCGCCTTCTCGTTGTTAGCTCTGGTGCCTTCTCAGAACCGGAACTTTTTTACTTGTGATTTTAAATTGATCGTAAACAATATGCGCGATCTCCAAGTATCTTCCCTCATGCCTCTGCGCAGTTTCGGACGCTGGTCCGCTGGTCCGTACTTTCTTGAACGCCTCGAGATTTCTGTGGAGCCATTGCGTACCAGTGCGCGACGAACGTCGGTCTCTTCATTGAGACGCGTTTCGATGCTCGTGAAGTCATCATCAGTGGGTCCATCCCCCTGGTCACAGCCACGAGGGCACTGCTTCATACTACCACTGCCCCGTGCACCTTCTCTCTGACGTTCGAGTGCGACTCTTCGATCGTCCTCTTCGACGCCGTCGGAGAGTACGAGAGTTGGCCTCCGCGCACTCGCATTATTCCCTCGTCGACGGTGGTGGCTCCATCGACCATGCGCATCAATCTCAACGGTCTGTATCGTCCAGGCATGCGCGGCGGCGGTTACCAGAGCCACATTACCCACTTCGAGAACGAGATCCCGTCCGCGCTCGGCGCGTGCCTTCCCGTGCGAGCCCTACCGAAAACCACCGAAGTCCTACGTTGCCCCGTGCTCCCTCGACGCTCCCGTACTCGGCGACGGCCTCAGCAAGGCGCTCGATGCCCTCGTCTCCCTCGACCTTTCTGCTGCTCGCATCTTCGACCACAAGTACCGTGCGAGCCACATAAAGTCCTTCGCCCAGCACGTTGGCTCGGACTCCCTCAAGCGACTCGTGATCCCGTTGCGGTCCCTGCTCTTGAGGAGCACGTCATACTGTTCAACTCCCTCGAGCATATCGTCCACAATTGTCATCGCCTCGAATCACTGGGGCTCGTCGGTGGCCTCCTCTCGTCACCCCGTCGCATCCCTCCCTACGCAGCTTCAGCTGCCGCTGCGGCGTACGGTGCTTCGGATAGTCTCGTCGAGGTCTTCTTCGACACCCCGGCGACATCTGGCGTGATATCTGTGTCGCGTGAGGTGGCCGGCCACTTCCGGGCGTATCTCGCCGCAGAGAAGGAGCGCAGCGGAATAGTCGCCGAGATCCAGAAGGGGCTACGTGCCGTCTCCGACTTCTGCCAACAAGCCTGCCATCTGAGCGCATCGGCCACCGAGGATGCTGTCCAGGAGATGCACGAGGCAACCAAGTCAGCCAAAACAACGCTCGAGGCAGCCTACGAGCACTCCGCTAAGCTTGCGCGTACCAATGCCAATCTCGTCGATACGATGACACTGGCACGAGCCGGCTACCACCCATTCGAGCTCGTCTACGATGTACCCCTCCAAGATTGGAAGTGATAGACCTCGAGCTCGACGACTGATCAACCCAGGTATGCGCC
Organism: Cyanophora paradoxa; assembly: GCA_004431415.1. NCBI lineage: Eukaryota > Glaucocystophyceae > Cyanophorales > Cyanophoraceae > Cyanophora > Cyanophora paradoxa. Next base: position 38,956 of record QPMI01000592.1, on the reverse strand, counting down.
CGGCTATGTGTATCTACGTGATTCGCATATCCACGCACTTGACATCCTTTACGCTTCAGATATATCAACTGCTTGAACTATCGGTCGCTAGTTCAGTACACACGTACTTGTTTATTGCCTCCTGCGTGACTTGTGCCATTCCCGTGATGCAATTTGTACCCTCTCTTCAGTTGTACACTCTCCTCATGGCACATCATGTGATTATCTATACAAGCTTTTAAGGCGCGATGTGCAAGTATATGTCAAGCCCCCTGGGACTATATAGCCCTTTTGAAATTGGATGTGGTAGTACTCGACGACTGATTAATCCAGGTCTGCATCCGCTATGTGTATGTACGCTATTCTCATATCGCGCGGCAAGGACCGCGGACGATGAGGATGCGGCGGCGGTGGGGGAGGAGGGGGCGGGGGCCGGGCAGGGGGGCAAAGGGCAAGGGCGGGGGCTAGGCGGAGGAAGAGCGGGCGGCAAGCCCGGCATGCTCGCAGGCAAGCTTAAGTAGATGCATGGAGCCTGGGTCATGTATGGATCTGAGCCATGAAGCGACTAGGGTACCCGTTTGGGGTACGTTATTTCGATCCAGCATATAGTAATGGTGCCGTCAGCTGAAGCCGTTCCACCTCCTACTTCGACTGCAGCGTGTTCCGGGATGAGATTGCCGTCGCGTGTGCACATGCGTACGGACCGTGCCTGCCATCGACGGTATGCACGGCCCATGCCCGCTCGAACCCGCACGAACGTGCCGGCTTGCTCAGTGTTCATCCGTCACTGGCTGTCCTATTCTTTTCTGCAATGACGACTTGCACGAACCCTCCATGGCCAGTACTTGCGGTCGTCAGCATACGGTATACCGTTGCTCATCGGAAGATTGTGGCAGGTTCGCGTGGTGTATATCTGACGTTTAAGTGTTCAATTGCAACCCTACTCACAAAACCAACATATCTGACGGGAGCTGACGCCCTTGTTGTGCAGCCTCTACTGTGAGGAACATAGCAGCGAGATGATAAAATGCGATGTCTGTACCGATCGAACATGGGCTCATGCCCGCATGGGCGCGCTTGATTACTTCTTTGTCACAACCTTCTGCCCAATCACACAGTTATACGCTGTCGGCGGATTCTGAAGCGGAACATTCATTATCGGGATACGGCGATCCTCGTGCCAGGAATGAGAGACATGCACCACCAGCAGCGCCAGGAGAGGACCTTACACACGGCAAGGACCGCGGCGAAATCTGCAATCGTCTCTGCTGCAATGAAATGGACTGCTACGATGACCATGTATGTGGATATGATTCGTCTGAAGACTACTAGCTATAGGACTGTTGATTAGGGGGCTGCGGTGCTTTCTGTCATGTCAAATATATTTTATTATATAAGTAGCCGCCGCTGCAGAATTCGGGGCGGGGCTGACATGACAATTTGGTTTAGTGCACCATATCCACATGACTTCTGATTTATAGGGTATATACCCACCAGAATTGTCGTCGAGGTCGTCACGTGGCTTGGCGATGGATTTGAATTATCGATGCTTTCTCGTGCTTCTTCGATCCTGAGCATTATTATAAGTGAATGTTTGTTATTCGGAAGCCATATATGAACGTACACAGTCACCGTATTGTCCGTTGTGCCAAGTTCGGAAGTCGGCGCTGCGCGCGAAGTGCTCTCCCGCATCACTGGGACTTCCGAAGGGAACTTGTGATCTTCCGTGTCAATCGTGTACTCTGTTTGTGCACCGAATTAATTTTCCTCTGACAGCGGCGCGCGCTTTCGCCGGTCGTGCGTGTGACAGCCCGCACCCTGGGGGTCACCAGATGTAGCACCGCATCCTTCCATGTAGTTTTATTGCAGGCGCCGAGCTCGCGCTTCGCCGTCGCGCTTACAGCCAGGTCAGCGACTGTGCACGAATCTGCAGATCATCGGCGGCTCATGTCTACCTGGCCGCACGTACCCGTCCAATTTAACAGGTGGGTCTGCTCTCCCTACGGCTGTTTCGCCGCCGGATCGCAGCCGGTTTCTATTGCCAGTTTTGCCGCCTTAATGATACCCCCCCGTGCTAATCAGGCCTCCTCTGCGGCTGATCGGCATATTACAAAAATCTGCCGTCGCCCGGCCGTTCTCACCTGTAGCCATCGGACGCGCGGTCATGGTGAAGACTCGGTGCCCGCGCGCCTGAATCGGGCCTGTTCGTCTTGTTCCGCACGCACTCATGTACTTTGTCTACTCTCGTTGCCGCAGGGCCCGCCATTGCAAACCGAAGTCTACGGAGTCGACGGACGTTGAAGCAAATCCATCGCCGATGTTCGCGTCCCCGTAGGGTGCGCTGCACGCTGCGCGCCCCGCCATGCGCCCTACCGCTCAGTCCGTCTCGACACGCTGCACAATCTCGCTCGCAGGCCTCCCTCAAAGCGTGGTCGACCTGCGAATCGCACTACGAACAGCTTGCCCGGTCCGCCCTTTATTCTGTCCCCCATGGATCTGCAGCTGCGTTTAGGTGAGCCACAGATGCCCCATCTGCAGGAGCAGCTGCATCACCTCCGGATTTGCCGATTGGGTGCGCACGTGCATCCAGCTAGCATGGCGCATGCAGCTAGACGGTTGTCCGAAATTCGGCTGTGCTCATCGCTCAGCAGGTTCTCTTCAGCTGATGCCCCTGTATCTGCTTCTACGTCTGGCACGGCGTGTCCTCCTTCTGAAGATCCAGCGAGAGTCTTCCCGGCGGATCCGGATGTCGCTCCGGCGGCCGCGGAGCCGTGCACGTGCGCACTGTTGGACTGTACTTCGAATATTAGTTTAAAGCCCTCACCGAAACTCCAAATGGGCCTTTCAAACCCTCCTGTGCTCCGCTGTTCGCCCCGTCGTCTTTGCTCGCCCCGCCCGGGCCGAGTCTTCCATCAACCTGCTCTGCCGCACCCAGACCCCTTCCCTTGCTGCCCTCCAGCTCCTCGTCCCGGCCGCCCCCTTCAACTCCCCGTCACCCTCAAGCCCAGGCCCCACGCTTCCAGACTGCACTCTTTGCTTCTACCCCACCCTATGCCTCCAGCGCCCGCACCCGACCACCTCCGGCCGCTGAGCGCGTACGGACTGATTATCACACGACCACTATCCGTTCCAGGTTCTCTCCTCTGGACGGGCTCCCAGACCTGGTGATGGCCGAAATCATGCGTCACCTCGGATCAGACCCCCGTTCGGCTGTGGCGTTCGCACACACGCATCGGCGGGCCCGCAGTATTTTCATGTCGTCGTCGTCCGTGGTCCCTTATCACGGGAAGCGCGGCGTCGTTCTCGACCTCGACGCGGCGCTCCGCGACGTCGGCTACGTCAACCCTGCGGAGCCCCTTTCTAGTGAACAGCACACCGCGCCTATTCTTGCCTTCCTCGGTCGCTGGGTCCACCACCTCCTCTCTGGCAAGAGCAGCCTACTCCGCGTCGTATCGCGCATCTTCGACGTCCCGCCCCGTCGGCATCCGTACATCGCGAAGTTCTTGGACGTTATCGTCAACGAATCTTTTCGGCCTTCCGATTTCGATGGGCCAGCAGCCATCCCGGCAGATCAGTGGTCACTCGCCCTGTCCACTAGCGCCGCCCACCCGGGGAACGCGCGCCCCGTGCACGGCAAATGGTACGTCGTCGCCAAGAACACGTCGGCCAAGGTGCTCGTCTTTGATGATCTGGCATCCAATGAGCTCGAAGGCCTGGACGCTCTGCATTTCAAGCCTTTGCCGCTGCCTGGCACCACTGCCCCCGCTCCTGCTATGTTGATAGGTTCGCCGTCTCATCGCTGGTATCTTTGAAGCAACAGCGAAATTTACTCCTGTTCTACTTTTACAAGTGATCCTGCATTTTAATCACATGCACTCGTCGCAGATTCGGAGGCTGGTCCCTTGGTCCGTTCTTCCTTGACCGGCTCGAGATATCTACGGGCGCCATTGCGTACCAGTGCGCAACCAACAGCTGTCACTTCGTCGAGTCGCGGCTCGATGCTCGGTCGGTTATCGTCCGAGGGTCCCTTCCCGTGGGTCATGCACACGAGGGGCTGTACTTCATACCTCCGTTGTTGCGAGCGCCCGTCGAGATCACATTTGAGTGCGACTCTCCGATGGTCAGCTTCGACATCTTTGGTGATTACGAGTCATGGGCTTCGCGCACGCACGTGGTGCCGTCGCCGGCAGTGGCGGCCCCGTCAACCATGCGTGTCAATCTCCGCAGTCTGTTTGATTTTGAGTGGATGGACGACCATCTGCAGAATCACATTACTCACTTTGAGAACTCGATCCCGTCAGTACCCGGCGGGTGCATAGATGTTAACTACCTACCGTGGTCCCTCGAGGTTCTGCGCAGCCCCGTGCTGCCGAGAAACTCATCCACGTCGCCGACCTCATCCACAATCTCAAATATCTTGTATCCCTCGACCTTTCTGCTCATCGCATCTTCGATCACAAGTACAATACGCGTCTCGTATCGGACTTTGCTATGCGCCTCTCATCGGACACCCTCGAGCGCCTCGTGATTCCTATAGCGGCCCCGCGCCTGAAGTGCACGGCATTCTGGTCAGCTCTATAGCACAAGTCGCCCGCAACTGCCCTCGCTTGCCGCTCTCGGGCTTGTCGGTGGCCTCCTCTTGTCCTCCCGCCGTATTCCACTGTATGCAGCTTCTGCAGCTGCTGCAGCGTTCGGTGCGTCCAACAGTCTCGCCGAGGTCTTCTACGACACGCCATCGGTCGCTGGAGTTGTCACTGTGACGCGCGCGGTGGCCGGCCACTTCCAGGCATTTCTCGCTGCTCGGTCTCAGCGCAGCGGCCTTGTGGCGACATACAGCAGGGGCTCCGGTCGGTCACCAGCATCTGCAACCGTGCCTCTCACATCATCCAGTGGGCCGATGAGGATTCGGTCAAGGCGGTGCACGCGGCAGCCATGGGCGCCTCTGAGACTCTCGCTGCCATCCTCGATCGATCCGCCCGGCTCGCGCTTCGTATTACCGTCCTCGTCGAAGAGATGTCTCGGTCACGAGCCGGCTACCACCCTTTCGAGGTCGTCGACGAAATAGTACTTGACGACTGATCGCTCCAGGTTCGCCCAATTTTGTCGATGAGTGTTTCTTACACACGCGTTTCTTACATCTTACATCGCATTTTCCTTCAGCTTCCCTAATTCTCCCTGCCTCTATCCAACCCGCATATGCATCCAGTTGGCCCCCCGCCCTTCGTTCCTTCCGTATATATACCTGCTTCTGGCTTGCGGAACCTGCACTGTGGCATCTCTCATGTTCGTCTGCTGCCATGCCACTGCCTTGCATCTGCCAGGCTCTGGAATCTGCCTTGCAAGTTCACCAGTTAGAGTTGGATATCATCTTAGAATGATGTATATTAATTCCTGCTGAACAACTGGTAGTTACTGCCTACAATTTGTACTGTCAATCTTGGAGGTTTGGTCCCGTGTAATTGCATGCTTGCTGCATTTTCCCCACGCGCTCTTCTTCTTTCTCCGGACCTCCAAACACTCCTCACTGCATCCGATTGCATGTTTCAGTTCAAATCCACGCATACGTTATTGTGTTCATGTACAGATAATTCATGCTTACCAACCCACCAGCCTTATTACAGTCCCGCTGCTCGTTGCCCTCCGCGTTCAATATCTGCGATCCTAGTCTCCACTGCAGCGATTGCCTCTGATACTGTTGCGTATATTTCCAGATCTTCGATGTCCCGATCTTGAGCTGCCGCTGCTTCCACGTGTTTCTCGTCAGTCGCCTTCAGTTTCCAATTCCACTTCCGTTTCAAAGCTAGCACTCGCCATCGTGTCCCGGCTGAAAAGGGGGAGACGCTTAATACGCCGCAGAACTGACTAGGCTCGTTGTCACGCTTAATCTCCATAGCTTCTGCTTGCAGACACCGGTCAACTTCGGCGAACTGCGCGTACACCTCCGCCGCCCATACGAGTCGATTGAACTGTCGATTCGTGATCAGCCGCTTGCCGGTTAACTGCAATGCTGTGTATTCCAGCTCTACGAGGTCGGCCCTGCATTCCGAGGGGAAGTCTCCGAGATTGGCAACGGCATCCTGTCTAACATCCCGTAATACGCTATCGTATGCTCTCTGTGCGTATTGCGTCGCGTTTGCGACAAGGTCCTTGGATATGGCGATCGTCTTCCCGCTAGACATCTTAATATAGCTGGTGCTGCTTCCAACTACTGTGTTTTTTATGCGATACCCTGTGGGTGGTCGTTGAATTAGTACGGTTAGTCTTGCCGCCTAGCATCTTCTTTAGGAACTGCATCCCCAGTTGGCGTCTAGCGTGCTCAGCTACCCTGGTACACGTGGACCATCGTGGACTTTCGGCCGGCGGTGTGTCCTTGACGGCCGCACGTCGCCCTGGTGCTCCCGTCGCGTGCGCCGCTGTACGTCCCTTCCTGCCGAGGCAGGGCGCCGAGAGCGTACGCGTTGCAGGCTTTAGACGCAAGGGCTTCTCGCGGCCGGGGGCGCGTCCTCGAATTTGGCCCGTGCGTATCGTGTCAAGATCTCGGAGGCCCTCTGCGCGCTGCTGCCGAATATGTGCTGTTGCGTGGAGACGTGGAATGTTCTTACATTTGTCGACGCAGGTTGAACGAGTCAATATATTCATGGCGGGGGCTGCACCGCCCGATGTGCAATTTGCCTATAACCCTCTACCGGGTTCTTCATCATTCACGCCCTCACGTTTTCTCGAAATTGTGCGTGCTGAATAATATGGGTATTATATTCCGGTGTAACGTCGCTGCCATGTTAGGTGCAACGTTTTCCTAAAATTGCACCTAGACCGTGCCATCTGTCGCAGTCTTCTTTATCAACTCCGCCTCTTCTCCATCGATTCGTGCATGCAACCCCAGCTCAACATGCAAGTGGTATTTTTGTTTCGGACCGTTTGCCTCTCGCTAATTTGCGTGCATCTTTTTTATAGTTTGCGTACCGTTGTGTCGGTGCCGCCTCATGCAGGGCTGCATTTCGGACCGAGAATGAATGGCGATACCACTTGGCTGGTGCCCACGATATTACACTGGACGACAAATTTCCATGTGGTCTGTGTGGCACCGTACTCGCTGATCGTCCTTGTTGGGAGGCCCATCGGTCTATAGCTCACCGATCGACCCAGCCTAGCAGACAAACAAGTGAGTGTTTATTAGAACTTGCAACCCTTAGTGAACTGGCATGACGGGCGCTTTTTCAGAGAATTCGTACCGTGGTCGCCTGAGAAATGCGCTCCCTGACTCTGACAGGCAATTATTGCGTGATTATGATTCGGGTACGTGCGGGGTGACATTTGAATTTTCTTTTCATGTCCGTTTATCTCTGTTTTATTTTTCCTGCAGCTCGCCATGCGTCGAATCCTCTCAGACCCTCGGAACACGCGAAGAGTGCAAGTCGTAGCAGGCGCAACAAGACTGAACGTCTCTTGGAACTTCACACGGATTTCGCCACCTTATTGTCCGAGTAAGTTTGCGTTTCCGTGTACGCACGTCTACTTCTCATGCATATGCTTGCATCAGCTATGAACCGATTCAGTTCTGGAACGAGATTTCAAACCAAGCATTAAAGGATGCTGCCAGGTTATTTTTTCTCAAGCTATACTGCATCCGGCGACTGTGTAGCTGCTGCACAGAGTCAAGGCGGTCAGATAAATTGCATGTCATTCGCTGCCAATGTGTGTCTTCTGGGAATGCTTCACCGCTACGACATCATGAATCGAGTTGTCAGTGTGTACTTACAGATGTGTGCTGTCAACCGTGTTCAGTATTGCGTCTGCATGGAATACCCGTTGATCAGGCAAGTGTCGAATTTTGTACCCGGTGCCATGCTTTTCAATGCACTCCGGAACGACCTTTCTGCCCCTTCTCGCGCTTGGTATGTGTTATTGGATACTTATCGACACACCCGGCTAAAGCAGATTTTGTCCAGAATCGTCTGCACTGTGTGGAGGTCGATGAAAGTACGCGACGTCTTTTGTCTGATTTAACGTACCGGAATTGCTGATGTGTCAGCGGGTTAATAACTATCAGGTGATATCTATTTGTCACTCTCATTTACCGTCATGTAATTTCGTATGCTATCTCAGTTAATTCATGTTCGAGGACCAAAAGGGCAGAATGGTCGCAGGATGGGTGGAGGGCAACTAGGTTCTCAAGGACGAGTGATTTTTGTACCCTGCAACCCCATCAACAATATCAAAGCAATTTTCCCACTTCCACCAAGAGGGAAGGTTTGCTTGGTGAATCAACGAAAGCCGAAAGGTGGAGAGACTTGGTACAACCGCGTTAGGCTGGATCGCTGCTTCGAAGTTCTCGAATGCCTGCGGAATACCACCAAGCACCTGTATTATCAGAATATTCTATTGCGTGATCCAACCGATCCCGAGCTACTGGCCGAAATTGAGAAATGGAATGCTGGAACTACTGACAATGTCGTTAACCCACGCGAGGCCGATGATTCGGATAGTGATGATTCGGATGACGGAGTCTCTGACTCCTCGCCTCTGAACCGTCCGATCTGCCCTTCTGTCGCCGTGAATCTGAAAGGAACTTCGCTTAGCACTCTCCCTGTAAACGCCGGCCGTATTATCCGTGCGCATGCGCCCGAAACAGACGTCTGCTCCTTCTTGTCAGTTTATCCTACAGGTAAGCTATTTGCTATTTGAAACCGTGCCGCCCGAGATTAAGTTAGTTACTTCAGGCACGCACGGCCTGCATGATCCCGCCAGGCCAATCGAACTCACGGCCCGTGAATTTTTTCACACCGATGCCTTGCAGCATCATCTGCTCCCTTCCAGCGAGATCCTGCTGCTCTTCTGAATTCCGTGTCAATTATATTGGATGATGATGCATGGCGTGGATTCAATTTTGTGCGGGATCATATAGTCAATGCTATGTCAACCGATAATCGTGACACCCACAATGTCGCTTCCAATGCCCCTTGACTGTTGCCGACGCATTAAATTTAATAAACAGTACTGTGGAAGACCATTCCCTCGACGCTTTGGCCATTCGTACGCGGTGCTACCGTACAATGACACGTAACGCACGTTCACGTCTTTGCCCTTGTATATATTACTGCCTCTGCTGTGCTGACCAAAGTGGTGTTCAATTAGGTGCGCGGTACAGCCGCGTATTGGATCAACGCGAGAAATAAATTACACAGCATGTTCACTACGATTGGATTTCCTCATATCTACATGACTCTCTCCAGCGACGACCTTCATTGGCCGGACTTATTGCGTGCAATCGATCCTATTCGTTTCCGGTCCAGTGCAGATGTAACGGCGTTCACTGCGAATCGTGACGAGGTTGTTAAATTGCTGAACGATAACCCTGGAATCGTGGCTGAACATTTCGACGAGCGTGTCCGTGCCATGCTTGATCTCTTCCAATCGGAGGCGGGGGAGGTCTTATTTGGTTGGCCGGTGGTTGATTTCTTTGTCCGGTTCGCGGTTAGGTTCATACCGTACTTAATTCTCGCCAATAATGTAATCGAAGGTATGAGGTACAGAGTCGTGGATCGCTGCATGCTCATTTGGTAATCTGGTTGGGTGAGCGCATCCGAGATGGTGTGACAACACCGCCACCGAACTTGGACCCTTCGGATCCCACGTTCAATGCCGAGCAAGTTTGTGAGTGGCTTGATACAGTCGTCAAAACCGAGGTGAGTCATTCGATTTCCTCATTTTTTACTCTGCCCCCGTTCATGTGTACGCGAACCGACGATTCAACTTCAGCAACCTCGAACGGAAGGGCCTTTCGCTCAACCATGGGCAACACCTCGTTTACAGAATTACGTTGCCCGTTTCAATCGACATAAACACTCTCATACTTGCAGGATCGATCCTGCTGCTTCCTTTAAGTTTCGACGTCATCGGAAATTGCCTACGGTAGATGACAGTGCGGAACTACATGACCCCCTTCCGGATTCGGCCCGCAATAGCGTCCTCGACGACCAGTTGGCCGCTATGGAAAAAGCAGCACCTTCTGAGCACGTCGCCCGTTCTGCCCGCATTGCGAAGTTCATGGCGGAATACAAGGAGCGCTGTAAATGTCGCTTCGGATTTCCCCAGGTGTTTGCTTCTAAGACTCATCTGCGGAGTTCGCATGAAGAGCGATTTATGTGCCGTGGTGACAAGGAGGTGATCTTCCGGCGAACAACGCAGGACGATCGTTACACGAATAACTTTCACGACGTCATCATCCAGCTCTGGCAGGCCAATATGGATATTCAAGTAGTGACGAACCCTTACAAGATAGCCGCGTATATTCTCGGCTATATGACTAAGGATGAGACGGAGGAGATGAAAGCTGTGGAGGCCGTATTGAGCGACTTGCCGGATGAGGCGTCGACTAATCAGATCCTTCTGAAGGCATGCTGCATCGCGTGCCTGGATTCCTTGCTACACATGACGCTGACTGTCGGGACCCCTCATATAGATGCGTAATGCTATGCTCGGGTGTCGGACAATGTCGAAACAGGAAGCAGGATTATATTGCCTGGGTCTGTACCCTATACTTCCTTGGCTTCGAATTAATTGAATTGTATCATTCCACTTTGATTTACCTGAATATGCATTTTCTGTTGGCAGGTCTCCCTTTATTTTATTCATCAAGGACATCATGCTCAGTGGGGGCTTATCTTCCGTCGAAGCGCACCAAACATCTGCGTCGTAAAAAAGATCTTGAATTCAGGATGCAGAAGAATCCTGAAGATCAAGATGCATGGGCCGACGATCAGATCGATTATTATATGGCTCGCACCAAAGACCCTGCTGGTACGTGCATGCTTTCGGGGTGGTTTTTTTACGACCGTTCGAACTGATGGATGTATTAGATGCGCCACCTATATTCGAATCGTTGACATTCATGCAGTACATGAATTGGTTCAACATACATTTCCTTGGTGATGCCCCAAAGGGCGCCGGCCCTGATTCGAATCTCACAAGCGAGGATGTGGATTGCGATGGAATGGACAATGGCACTAATTTGAATGATTGGGAGCCGAATCCGGCATGGTCGAATGAGGCTATCCGGAAACAACATCCGCAGACAACAGCACCACTTCGACCCAAAATTGCTGCCTCCGGGTATATTTGTTTTTAATCGGATCCTTGCATTTCACACAACTGGTAATCATAAATTTCCGTTACCAGCGTGTGTCCACGGACCTCGATGGGCAAACCTTTCCATCGGCACGTGCTGCAACAGCGTCGTCGACCGCGCGCAATTCGGGTTCGGGTTCCGAAGGATGGCGATCCGGACAGCTTGTACAGTCTTCTTTTTATGCATGTCCCTTTCCGGAACGAACTGCGCGATCTGCTGGGGGTCGAGTCTGAGGATGACGTTACTCCAGAAGTTATATCCGCCGCCGTCATCCGTCACCGTGCAACTATAGAGTACAACATACAGTTTACTCACTGTCATATGGCTGCACGTCTCGAACGATCTCTCCAAAAATTCGACAGGGATGCGCGATTGGCTGCTGGGAGAGATTTGCACCATGATAATCGCTCGACCACTGGCACAGCATCATCCACGTCCCATGTGCGACCCCGTGCACCCGAAGGAGTCCAGGGGGTCGATGCCGAAATGCTCCCTCATGACTCCGTTCCTCCTGCGGGAGCGCAAGGTGGTGGACCAAACATTGCACCGGCTGCTATCCCTTCGGAACCAGAGGCGGCCAACTCTGAGCCACCTAGTTCGATTCAGCCACCCGTCCCGGCTACGTCGAATTCAAGTGTCGATTTGCATGATCTTGATTCAATGAGCCTGCCAGACATGGAAACGAAATTGAAGCCCCGACAACGGGAGCTGATGGTTGCCGTCCGTCAAATGACTAGTCGGCTCGAAAAACACTACACCTCTCAATCCGAGTGTGCTGGCTTTCGTTATTTTTATTATAATGACCTGATTGGTTCCGGTTGCATAGTTACAATGCAAAGCTAGCTGCGAATGCCGGGATGCCAGCTTGCCGACAAGTGGAACTCCCTGCCATCTCTCCCAAACTACCCTTACATGTGGCGTGTGTCGGACCAGGCGGTACAGGGAAGTCTTTCCTAATCAAGACGATTGTAAAATATATGATGCAATGGAGCCGGGATCATGCCAACATGGCCCAACCGTGTGGCAACGGAGGGGTTCTGCTCATGTCCTGGACTGGTGTTGCATCGTTTAACATTGGAGGTAGCACCGTCTCTACTCTTCTGGCATTCGGTGCCCCTCCTAAAGACGGCGCAAAGGACACGTTTTACCCTCTGTCTGGACAACGAGCCTGCCAATTGAATGCAAAGTTCCGGGACGTCGAACTTATCATCATCGACGAGATCAGCTTCATAGGTGGCAAGAATTTCCCGCGTGTCAATCAGCGTCTGCAGGAGATCTTTCAGATCGATGCTCCTTTTGCTGGAAAATCCGTAATCTGTTTCGGGGATTTCTTTCAGCTACCTCCTGTCCGGGAGAAGCGGATTTACAGTCCTTTGTCGCCTCTTATGTGGCGTACGTTCAAGCAAGATGCCGACCGTATCGACGATATCCATCTATGGCTTTCATTATTTCATCCCATTTTTCTCGACGAAGTGGTCCGGCAAGCTGGTGATACGATGTGGCGTGACACCTGTCTGCGACTGCGTGTCGGTGAATTCCACGATAATGATAAACGTCTCGTGCTGTCCAGGTGTGACTACATATTGTCTGCGTCATTCAAGTAGGAGTTTGAAGCGTGCTGAAATACCGTGGGCCTTTAGGTCCGTTGACCCTCAGGAAAATCGCCGAGGGTATGCGCAGTTGGAGCTTGAGCTGTCTTCTCCTGCTTGGCAGAATGCATTGCGTGTGTTCCCTTGTAACAGGGAAGTTGCTTCCTACAATCAGACTCGCCTGTTCGCAACATCACATCGGTACCTAGCACCGATCATCACGTTGGAGGCTTTCGATGAGGGTGAATACGACAAGAAGGCGAAAACATGTAAGCCAGCTGATCCTGTTGACGTGCGTGGCTTGTTCCATGTTCGATCTATATATCTTTTTTCTTGTCTCAGTCTGGAGTTTGCAGAATAAACAGAGTGATCTGTTGGCAGCCAAGTTCACTTTTTGTCTCGGCTCACGTGTAATGATGATCATCAATGAAGATACACACGACGGGCTGGTTAATGGAGCCCTCGGAACCTTGGTTGGTTGGGAGTTCGATGGTCCAGTTCCACTGTCGTCCTCAACGGTCCGAATCTTGGACAAGAATGCACCCGTCGCACTGTACATCGCATTCGACGATGACAAGGTCGGTCGCAAACGAGGACGCGTCCAAGTTTCGCTTGCAGGTGTCGACTACCAGGCTGTACGAATCGAGCCTTCCGAACGCGATCTTTCGAATGAGCCTGTTGTACATGCAAAGGAAACGCCAAATTCAGACCAGCCGGAACATGAAACCCAGCCCGCCCTGACGAGTGAGGCCAAGACCACAAGCCCTACGCCATCGCGTACACAGTTCCCATTTCGACTAGCATGGGCTGTTACTATCCATAAATGCCAAGGCCTGACCTTGCCCAAGATCGTGGTTGACCTTGCACGTGCATTCTCGTATAACATGGCGTATGTAGCCTGTAGTCGCGTTCGATCTTCAGCGGATATCATATTCACCCATGTCCTACGCGACCCCAAGTCACGAAAACCTGGACGCCAATCCAAGCGGGTACCTGTACCATTGGCGACCATATGTTCGAGCAGCGGCGAGTCTGATGTATCGGATGTCGATGCCATCATAGATTCGAACACAACTTGCGATCGATGGCTTTACTTTGCTCCGAACCCTTGCGATATTCGGGAACAGGAACGCCTTCGGACTCTGTCGTCTTCAATCGGCCTACCAACGTCAGATCGCCGCGCATTGTGGGGAACTTCAATTATGCCAGTTGCCAAGCCGCCGTCAGTCATGGAATACTATCGCCTCAAAGCTGCAAATTCCGGATCATCAAAACAAGTTGGTACCCCGAAGAAACAGGGTTCTACAAACGCCCCTGCTTCAAGTTCACAACCAACCCCTGTGACACCGAAACGCAAATTAAACGATTCGGTCACCTCATCCTGTCCGAAACGGGCCAACGTAGCTGGAACTGCGATTACGTCAGTTATCCACACTTCTCATCCGGTTTCTTCCTCTAGTGCCCCTGTCCGTCCCCTGGGTCCATTACTTTCGCCATCTACACCCTGCACCGTCCCCTTCTTGTCGCATGATCTCCTTCCTCGCCGTCTGGACTCGGTTTTTGCACATGCAGCTTCTAGTGGTCCCGCACCTCCCGTTCATGCTGTCTTCCACTCTACCAACACTGTTGTTGTCCCTGCTGCACCTTCCTCAACTCATATCCAATCTTCTGTGGTTCATATTATGGCAGAGCGCATATCTGCCATGGTAACGCAAGGGACGCTGCCTCCAAACGTAGTGTCCCCTTACCTTGTTCCTGTCAGGTCAGTAATTATCTAGACCTTTCATTTATATCTAGAGCTCCATTCCAATACGTCGAAATTCGCAGCAATTCTGGTGCAGGCCGCTGCATGTTCCTATCCATCATCGACGGGTTATCTGCTGAAGGGACCTTCCCTGTCTTACAGCGGAAATCAGAGAAATGTTTCTTTGCGGATACACTACGGGCAGGTGTTGTTGACCTGATGATGTCAACTAGTCCTCTCCATCCTTTCTACCCCCTATTATACTCCGCTGCAATTCCCGACGCCCCAGTCGCTCCAAACGGCGCGCAAGGTCTCAATCAAGGTGCGAATATCATTACCGCATACTGCAACCGCATGCGAGAGCCCGGTACAGACGGTGTGTGCTGCCTACTAACCAGAAACTACTCATGTCATTATAACGCCCGTGCAGCTACAAATCTGGAAGTCGCCTTCTGTTCGGCCTACTTGTGTAGACCTATCATGATTTTTTTTGAAGATAGGAGTGCCTCCCGACGTTTCCCGTATATACACACAGGGATTGATGGAACTTTTCACGTCCCTCCTCTCATCCGTTATCACCGTCCCTTGTGTCTACTCTACCACGGGATCTTTCACTGCGACGGTTCTCTACTTTCTATACAGAACCACCATTACTCTGCATTGATACCGTAGAATAGATATGACTATGATGCCCTCGTTTAGCGATATGTCCATTTAATCGATCGAATTTTTATTCTTCACGCCGCACCGCCCCTACTAGCCAGATCAACGAATGCTCATGAGAGTATACTGCTGGAGGATCGGTCGCGGCGGAAATGGCGTTGATCCCTATGTAAAAGTGTGGCATGCCGATTTCCAGTGCTGGCATATCATCCTCACTGTCCTCGTGTGCTGCGACTGGTACAGCTGCAGTGATCAGTTGGTACTGATCTTGCTGGAAAGAGGTCGCGACACCACTCCCGTCGAATGTGGTTATAGCCGTATCCGTATCTGGCAATTTCTCCGCGATTCCGTTTGCATGCAGGCCGAGTAGCTGCTCCCAATACGTAGTAGTTGGCGACATGGTCATGAACAGCTGGACCTCGTTCCCCTCGTGAATCATCGTGTTATAATGAGCAGCTGCAGCCAACCGCTGAGGCAGTGGCGCGAAGTAGCTGGTAAGGGAAGCGCACATCCGGTTTGTTGGGTGGCACCCCTTGCTCCTTTATGAATTCAGGGTACCGGACTTTGAAGTCGATGACCTGCAACTGACTAAGCGTGCGACCGGCAGACATAGGACGTGCCGACCTGTCAGAGTGCGCTGCGTGACACCGGCTGCACTCCGCGAAATTTGCCAGCGACGTTATTTCGGTACTGCTCAGATTCAGTTCCGCACTGCAACGCGCGTTCGCTGCTTGCGTACTAGTGCTGTGCTTGCGACTATCTTCTATGTGCACGTGTCCATGTTTTGCCTGTACCCCTGTTCACTTTTTTCGTCTGCTTCTCACCCTAAGTCCATGCAGTCGTTAGTAGATTTCCCGCTCACAGTACGCCGACCGGTGCCTGCAACAGCGCGTCCATATGTATCGTTCGAAGCGCCGCCGGGAGCTGGTAAAAGCACGCTCATTGCAGAGCTAGTTTCTGCAGCCGTCGAAGCAAACTGCCACTCCCAGTTTCGTGTATTCCCGGAGCCTCTGCATATTTGGCAGCCGTGGTTGGACGGTATTTTTGCGCCTGGTGGCCCTAGACCAGGCGCTGTACTTGGCATGCAGCTTCGAGCGTTACTGTCTCATGCTGATCACCTTCGCCAATTATCGATTGCCAACAGCGCTAGCGTTAGCACTGGCAGTCCTCCGATCATCGGCCTGGTCGAGCGATGTCATTATTCTTCAAATACTATCTTCTCATCCTACTGGCACGCTCGTGGCAATCTCACCCTTCACGAGCGCGACTTGCTTCAAGAAACGTATGCTTGTCTTGCGTTTCCCGATCCGATTATGATAGTATATCTGGATGCGTCAAGTGAGCTCTGTCAGCGTCGTGCATGCAGTCGGGGAGATTCACAAGAGACCATCCGGACTATTCCAGGCTTGTCAAAATTGTATGCTGAGTGGCTTAATGAGCTGGAAGACCAGCGTCGAATTCCGATTGTACGGCTCGATGCTAGACTACCTGTACATGAACTAGTTCGCATTGCACTCCCTCATCTGCAGCAGTGTCTCTGTGTCTTGTAATCTACGTATCATACTCTATTTGCTCCCCTGCTACTGTTCGTTGTGCTGTGAGAGTCCCCCTTCCCACCCCGTCTCAGGCTCCCCTTAGCTTGCTCCGTCCCGCCGCTGTCGTGCTCTCCGCTGCCCTCAGTCGCCGCCACCCTTTTGGGCACCACCCCTCCCTTAGGTCTCCATCGCTCTGACCCACCACCCGTAATTTTAAGATCGCCACCCCCTCGGTAGTCTAGCCAACCGTACTCTATATGCTCCCCTGCTATTGTTCGTTGTGTTGTGAAAGTCCCCTCTGTCACCCT
Organism: Cyanophora paradoxa; assembly: GCA_004431415.1. NCBI lineage: Eukaryota > Glaucocystophyceae > Cyanophorales > Cyanophoraceae > Cyanophora > Cyanophora paradoxa. The sequence goes on along the minus strand of QPMI01000592.1, from coordinate 22,010 downwards.
GTCTCCGCCCTGCCGCCCTCGAGCTCCCCACCACCCTCAGTCGCCGCACGCCACCCTCAAGCGCTCCACCCTCCCTTAGCTATATAGGTCTCCATCGCTCCTCCAGCTCCAGCGCCCCGCCCCCGCCCCCGCCTCCAGCGCCCAGCCCCTGTCCTCCAGCTCCAGCGCCCCGCCCCCGCCCTCCGTCTCCAACGCCCCACCCCCGCCCTCCGGTCCAGCGCCCTGCCCCCACCCTCCTGCTCCAGCATCCCGCCCCCGCCCTCCGGCTCCAGCGCCTTGCCCCGCTCCCGGCCCGTCACCCTTCCCGCCCGCGCGCCCCTCAGCTTCCCGATTCGAACGCCTCACTCCCGCCACCCTCCAGCGCTCCGTGTACCCCACTCCCTGCCCTTCTCCCCCTCCCTACGCCTCGCCCCTGCCGACCTCCCGCACCCCGTGCGCCTCGCCTTCCCCTTCCCTCCTTTTCCACAGGACCAAGGACACCAGCGCATCAGGCCCTCCTCAAGCCGCAGATCGATAGCTCACAGCTAGGATAAGATAGCAGGACGTCTTCCCTCTATTCCGCAGAGCCTCAGAGCTAGCCTAGGCGCCCCCCCCAGTCGATGCAAGCGACGGGGCGGCTGTTGTTGTCCTTAATACGAACATTGCCCGGTTGGGCTCTTGCAAAAAAAAAGGTCTCCATCGCTCTGACCCGCCGCCCTGTGTCATATCATCACCCTCTGTGGTATGAAAGTCCCCCTGGTCACCCCGTCTCAGGTCCTCGTTGCTCCGCCCCGCCAGCCTCGTGCTCTCCGCCGCCCTCAGTCGCCGCCACCCTTTAGGGCACCACCCCTGCATCTGCCTTAGGTCTCCATTTCTCTGACCAGCCGCCCGTAATTTTAAGATCGCCCCCCCTCCCCCCCCCTCAGTAGTCTATCCGTCCGTTCTCTATATGCCCCCCTACTACTGTTCGCTGTGCTGCGAAAGTCCCTTTTTTTCACCCCGTCTCGTATTCTCATTGTTCCACCTCGCCGCCCTCGAGCTCCCCGCCACCCTCAGTCGCCGCCACCCTCAAGCACCCCACCCCTCCCTTAGGTCTCCATCTCTCTGACCAGCGCCCTTAGTGTCAGGCACGTCGACGTCGGAGCTCCGGCGCGGGAACTTGCGACTACCATGCTTGATCATGAACGCGCGCAGCCTGCTCTTGTTTGGCTCCGGGAGTTTGCGAATACCATGCTTGAACGCGCGCATTCGTGCATGACCGTGATTGCGGTATGCTGTGCTTGAACGCTCAGTTTAACTCTTTGTCATTTAATCGTACTACTAGGCTAGCCCGCCTGCCGCGTTGATTATTCGGTACCCATGTCTGCCGAACGACCGTGGCCCACGGTCGTTTAGCAATGAGCCTGTACCCCTTTCAAGTCTCCACCATCCTTTCGATCGGCTCGACGCAAGTTCGCAGGTGCGCCGATGACATAGGCAGGTGACCTCGCATCCTGCTCTTGTTTGATTCGGCCTGCTTAAGCCACTCCGGGCCGCCGGCCCCGGCCACTGATTTGGCCTGCGCTCCGCCGGCCGCGCTCCGTTCCAGCCGGCCGCTGCACTGGCCTAAACTTGCTCGCTCCGCCGGCCGCACTCCGTTCTAGCCGGCCGCGCTCCGTTCCAGCCAGCCGCTGCACTGGCCTCCGTTCCAGCCGGCGCTCCGTTCCAGCCGGCCGTTTTGCCCTAGCCTTTGCCGCTTATCCCGCTCCGTCCTCACCGGCTGCTGATTCGGCGTACAGCTAGCCCTTGCCGGTTATCAAGCTCCGACCTCGCCGGCTGCTGCTTCGGCGTATAGCTAGCTCTTACCGGTTAACAAGCTCCGGCCTCGCCGGCTGCTGCTTCGACGTTTAGGTCGCCTCTACCGGTTAACACGCTCCGCCCTCGCCGGCCGCAGTCTCGGAATGCTTAGCGTGCTCCTCTCCTGCCGGCCGCTCCGCCGCCGCCGATTGCCTTCGCTTTGGCCTGCTAAACACGCTCCGCTCCGCCGGCCTCTATTTTCGACTAGCCCTCACCGATTAAGACGTACCATCCTCGCCGCCCGCTGCTTTAGCCTACATTTACTGCTTACCTCTTAACACGCTCTGCCCCCCGCCGGCCGCTTCTTTGGCCGACTGCTCACCTGTTACCGCGCTCCGTTCTTGCCGGCGGCTGCGTAGAACTCATCCGGAATTCTTCGTCTGTTCCTCTGGCCCTCACCGCTGCGGTTAGCGTTCAGGCTGAGCCCTGCTCTAGATCTCAAGATAGACACAAATCGCTGACGTCCTGATCTCCGTCAGGTTGGGTCTTCGTGATTCTGCTCCATCTTTCATCATCCGCTGCCTCCGCCGCTGCTATCGCTTATACGTTGTTGCTTTCACCTGTGTGCCACTAGTCTTATCCGTGATGCGCTATCTTGGGGGACCACCTAGTTTTCTCACGTCCGCCTATGAGTTCTAGGTCACGTGCCAAACTCCTGCTTATGTCCCTGCCCACACCCTAAAATCCAGTAATCATGTCTTCTGCATGCAGTGTCCGTGTAATGTCTCACATCGAAGTGGAGATCGTGGGAGATGAAGAGATGGCGGAGATAGAAGCAGCACTGACTGCGGCCGCTGCGAATCGCCGTGTAATAAACACGCATGCTTTCGGAAGTTCATGCAGTACTACCCACGAATTCGCAAATAACGACATTGAGGACCTCTTTCCTACCGATCCTCCCCGGAAGAGATTCAAGAAGGTCTACTTCTCTGTCACACAGCTGTGCTCTCAGGTGCGCTAGGCGTCTCACTGGTCTTGTGCATTCAGTCTTTATTTGCAAGTGGTAATCACCTCTGTAGATGATTTTATGTGTTTTTCGCAGCTGTGGTGTGAAAGGGCAGTAGAACTGGCTCTGACCACCGGAGAGCGACCCATTCAAACAGCGGCAATGAAGGAAGGCTCTCGAAGACACGAAACCCTGGAGGCAGAGCTGCACACGTTCGTCGATATTGACGTTGAGGTGTGAAAACCATTCAGCACGACTCTGCTGTATCCATACTTACAATGTTACATTAACGGTTTCAACCGTACGCAGACTGCTGAAGACCTACATGCTGTGCGACTATTGAACTTCATCGCTTGCCTGCAAGAGCTTGCCACGGCGGGCATTGTACGTAGTCATTCGACCCTGGTGACATTTCAAGGTTGTCCGTACACTCATTCTATGCAATCGCAGACGAGGGAAATGCCAGTGTTTGGTTATGTTGGTGGTTTCCTCCTAATTGGTATAATTGACGAGATCCGGCTGGTTCGCTTATTTTGGCTTTCCGTTGCCGGCGCCCACCCCCTACGCAGGACCGCGAAAGAGGACGTGTAATCATCGTCGATCACAAAACGCGAGCACTGCGTACTGTACCGCGGGAGTTACAGAAGGAGCAAACGCGCCTCCAACTCTCACTGTACAAGTGCCTCTTTGACGGTCTTGTACTTTCTTCTATAGGGGTCTCCGGCACACCCTTACCTGCTCCGGACTTGAGTTCAAAGCTGAGACCTGTGCGCCTCCGGAGACGGTGCTTACGGCCCTCTCCCTGACCCCCTCAGTTTATACATGCGCCCTGCCGAAAGATTAGTGCACTGATAAGCCACACAGAGACCACGTTAACGCAGTTTGTACTTCGTCTGCCAAGCCTGGTGCACCCTCTCTTCCGTTTCTGCCCCATACATGCCGTTTATGCTCATTTGTTCCGGATGTTCTGGGGGGCAACGCACATGATATATCCATCTGTGTATGTGTTAGTGACCGTATTACAGTCGGCTGCGGTCCCTGCAACATCCTCCCAATACCTCGAGATTACTGCATTTAACTGGTCATCTTTCTGCCGCGACATGGGTCTCGACTCTGAGGTGCGCCTCACTACCCCGTGCCATGTCCTTATAATTAATCACATAATCATCCCTTGCCCATTGAAATGGTGCAGGTGCAACTATGTCCTGCCCTGAGGGACCATGCCTTGTCGATTGGCATTGTGCCTAAATCATTTGACCTATCAAGTCTTTCTATCCTTGCACGTAACGCCCTCAACTACGTACCACTTTCTGATATCGACCTCCGTGTCCGCTACCATGTGATGTCCTCTTCTCCCTGTTTATATCTATCGTCGCCCGTCCTGATATGAAATTGCGCAGTGGCAACAGGATGGGAGTCTCATTGCCGAGGAGGGATGCATATACAATCCAATATGGCTGTCAACGTTGCTGGTAGATCTTGCAGCATACTGGGATGGGGATCGCCCTGCATACGGTGCGCATGCACCTCTTGTGCCGGGCGTGCTTGTTTTACGGACAGGCGCCGCGGCAGGTGTGCCGGACGTGGAGGCCGGATATAAGTGCGCGTGGTGTCAGTACGCTCTACAGTGCGACGCATGTCCTTTAAGGCCTGCGCAACGCTCTCGCCACAATCCACCGCCTTGGTCGGCTGGCCCCTCGGCCTCTAGATCTCCTGCGATCTGGACTCCGGTTGACGTACATGTAGTAGCCTGACAGTGGCCATGATTAGTGATGACATACTTACCAAGTGTCCTGCTATTTAACAGTGCTACTCGACGCTCGCCTAAGCCTGGTTCGGCGATCATTTGATCTGGGTCACTGCCGAGGGCCTCATATAAACGCATGGGATGTGAATGATTTATGTACCCGTTTCAGCGTGCGAGCTAGGGAGATCTGCCCATGTCGGCGCCTGGACGAGGTCCGCCGCCTTAGGCTGCATCAACGTATGCTTTCGAACGCACTGCAGGTGAAACAGTCGTGGATCTTGGCCGCAAATTGGCGGAGGCACAGGCTAGGGTCGAACTAGCAGAAGCAGCACTTGGCAGAGCACAAGCTGAACTCGCAGACGTTCATGCGCAGTTCGAATCAGCCACACGGCAAGAGATCGGTCCAGTTCAGGTGCAGTCCGCCGCTATCAGTGTGCGCCAGCAGCATCAGCGTCCCCACTTTTGCCTGCATCCGAGAGGCATGCACAGGGTTGACCAGGGAACGCAGACTGAAGCCGGTGCAAGTGCGCAAGTCATGATGGAAAGCCGGAAGAAGCGGAAGCACATCGTAGAGTTGCCGACGTCGACGTCACCGCCCGCAAGCGGCAATGTGGAGCTCGTCGAGCTTGTCGATAGTCCCGGCTCGAGCTCAGAAACCGATACGTATGATCCAGAGCTATCGCACTTGCAATTGTCGGCCCCATTGCGTCCCGGTCAATGCCAATCTTCAATACCCGCTCCATTCCATGCAAGCTCCCCCGCCAGCGATGGAGCCCCGCCCTCGAATTCATCATCGGTTATCCCTTCCCGCTCAAGATCAAGTGTGACTGCCTGTTCGTCTGCAGGCACCAACTCATGCGCAGAACGCCCAATGTCAGTACTCAACTTCTTCAAGCTCCCTTACGACCGACGTTGCGCCGTCTGCAACGTTAACGGCGATGGCGGACATCCCTCCCTATTCATTTGTGAGCACGCCCTCATCGGAAGGCGGATCTTTCATTTGAAATCTACAGGTGGTTCGCGTCCTGCCTCAGGTGGTTGAACCACGGCCTTCACCCGTCGCTGCTATCGCCTTTTCCTTTGGCATCTGCCGTGCGCTTCGCCCTCCGCTACGTCTCTACGCGCTCCTCACGCTCAGCAGCTCTCTCGGGCCCGGCTGTTAGTGACTCCGTCACGAGCCTGAATCGCTGCGGAAAAGCGCAGAAGTACCACTGGCGTCGACCGGCTCCAAAGGATGCTCCGAAGCAAGAACCGCCCCCACCCGGCCCCCTAGACATTGATGGAATGGTCCCCATTGTGCGCCGTTGCTCAGCACGGTGCTCTGCCGTTGCTTATGTTCTAATCTAACTACAGGAAATCGACCTCGACGTGGAACCAATTCTCGCCTGTCCCCGTGGGCCAATGATCCCCGTGCCTCAGTCTGCACACGCCCCTGGCCCAGGCGGAGCGGTCCCTGGTGCGGCCCTCGGCGGGGCTGAGGCAGTGGCACCCTCCCCCCCCCTTGGCGCCGCCGCGGTGGGCGCCGTTCCAGGTGGGGCAGGTGCGGCGCCGGCAGTGGCACCTCAGCTGCAGCCATCAGAAGGTGGAGAATCGCAAGGGTCGACCGAGGTTACCGGAGCGCATGGTGCTCTGGCCGTGGCGGTGCCACTGATGTTCACGCACTCTCTGGAGCTGCCTCCGTACTCTCGAATGTACGCTCTGTAACACTACCTGGTCAGTGTGTACGGACGGCACGCGCGCTGGGAACGGTTTGGATTGATGAGGGGCGATGCCGAAGGACCTAGCGATAACCCCCAGTGGCCGACCGCCATCACCTTCAGCCTCCACGACAATAACATCGTGATTGTTGGCACCCAGGCGCACTGCCGTCCTTGTCGCCGTGCCGACTCAATAGCTGTCCCCTGATCTCCCTGCGCAGACAGGCCGCTTGAGGATATCGAACTTGAAGAGCCGGCGGCCGGTGGTGGAGTGCACTGCTGGCGGCGACTCGAACCCTCTGCCTGTCTCAGCGGTTATTCCCACCGTCTGCCGGGCCCCCTCTTCCGCTTGGTGGGCAAATCCAGGCATCCCGGCGCTCCGCCCTGCCCCGTTGGACGCCTCTACACACGACCCTACCGCGGAAGGGCGCTGGATCTACTGCACCTTTGCTGGCTCTGGAACGTGCACGCCGCCCCCTCATTTGTTGGGCTGCTCCCGCAAACGCACCAGAGGGCCTGCAGATGTATCCAGGCACTCTTTTTGCCCTCCGCCGAGTTGCTCAACGCGCAGCCCCCGATGGACCCACACCGAATTGTGGTTCGCCCGTCACTCATCTCCCAGATCAGCGCAGCCTGTGATGAGGTTGCGCGGTAGTGCTGGCGTCTCTAGATCTCGCGGATACCGCCACCCCTGGCTCCACGGCCCGCATTGTCCCCGGGGTAAGCGCCGCGGTGGTGCAAGCCGCGCTCACCCCGCCGGCCATTGAAGCGTTGGGGTGCAGGTGTGCATTTCTTCTTGCAAGGCTTCGACCCAGCGCGGCGCACGCCGCCGGCACCGGCGCTGCCGCGGCGCCCCGGGGCCCGCCGCCTCCGCCGCCGCTTCCATTCGGCCTGCCCCCTGTAGATTACCCTGAGGAGGAGCGGCGGCTTGCCCAACTCGTGATTGTTACCCTGGAGGATCGCCTCGCGCTCGTCCGCCTGCGCCCGATGCCTGCTGGCTCTGGCTCTGCCCCATGGTTCTCGAGGCCGTTCACGTTGCTCCGCTGCCCAGGGCGTACGCCCGATTTAATGCGTCCGCCCTTTCTGCCAATGCTGGGGCTCTTTTCGTCATCGCCACCCGTTCAAGGGGTGGCCAGTACCTCCTTATCTATGACCTCACGCCGGGCCCCGCTGACATCGTCTGGACATTGCCACTGGGCCAGCTCGACCATCCTGTCCTCAAGCTCAGTCTCCGGGCTCTCCTCCGTCCCTACCTTGGAACCCATGCCATCAGCGGCTCCCCAGATGCGCATCCTGTACCCATATTTGTCCATGCCGTCACTTGCCTAGCTGCTTCTCCAAAACAACCTGGATTGGTACATGCCCATCGACAGCCTCACCCCCTTGCGCTGTGCGATGACCGTCCCTCAGATTGCCGTGGGCACTCGGGGCGGGGCGACAGCCCTCATTCGCATCCCCGAGCCATTACTGCGACTTCCGCAGCGTACTCCGTAGCGGGTTCACATGTATGTTAGTGCGATATTAATTGAAAATTTAGCATTATCTCAACCCCTGATCATCGCAATCTCGCCGCTGATCGCAAATGCCGTGGCGCCTTCTGCGCCGGGCCATCCATAGGCCCCTAGATTTCCATGTCTTGTCCAGGAAGCATGGACTGCTCTACTGTTTCTGTTGCATGAAACTGTATCTATATTCAAGTACACTCTTTATCTCGTGTGTGACGCGAATTGCTGTACAAAAACACTCTCACTGCTTACATACTTGCTACCCAGTTACTACCCGTGAACCACTTTGCTGTACAGGCCAAATGGTCTCAAATTAAAAACCCCCATGGAAGTAAATAGATCGGAGCTGTGTCGAGTATCGTTCGCTTTAATTCTCATCCTCGCCTTCGTCATCGTCCTCCTCCGCCTCCTCCTCCACGTCTTCGCTTTTCTGTTTCTTCGAAGTCTTGGCTCTGTCGTTCCCTCCCTTCTTACGCTTTGCGATGGTTGCCTGCGCCATCGATAGGCTTAGCTGTAACGTGACGTATGAGCTGCGCATGATTGCGTAGGTCTGTACCTCGCGCTCAACCAGTCCGGTTGGGAAAGATGCCTCACTTCCGGTGCGTTCGCGAGTGACCGCGAACGGATTTTCCTTCAAGCTCATGCACGACTGCATTGGCATGTGCATTGCTGAAACTGCCATCGGCGAGCTTGAGCTCCCATTCGCTCCCGTTCCTGAGCTCCCATTCCCGACCTTGACAGGACTTCCCATCGGTGCAGACATTTGTCCAGCAGCCGCAAGAAGAGGGACGCTCCCTGTCGGGGCACTACCACCGGTACCGGCGAAAAGTGCTGTACGAAATGAGTATACAGTCTATAACCAGATTGGCAGGACTCTCGCACCAAGTCGGTTGGACGCATTTCCGAACGGTACAGATGCATGCAAGCGAGCATTCACATCCGGAATTTTGATTGACTTGGTGGCAAACCCTGCCGGCAGGGTCTTCTTTTTCTCCTCGTATTCCGCAAGCCCCATCACATCGGAGAAGTAGCCAAACCACAGTTCGGTCGGCGTGCCGGAGGGTCTCTCGAATTTGAACTGCACGCACGTCGTACGAGTTAATCCTGATTCCTTTCTGTAAAAATCCATGTTATAGCTGCCGCACCTCCGCGAACGAAACGATGATGTCTGCAACCCCATCGTTGCTGTAGTTGTCGAACAGCACACCAAGCGTATCAACCTTCGCGTTCACTCCGAAACGAGCTGACACCTTAAATCCAAGCTTATCCATGCACACGTATCCGTCCTCTTCCTCCTTGATAACGCAATGAACATTGTCTGCTATAAAGATAAGGCGCAATATGACGACTATGGAATCTTATCCATTTTCTTCAGATTACATTTGACGCACATTCGCTGAACCTGTTTGAGTCGCACTGTTTGTTGACATTCATGTAGTCCACTGCGGCGGCCTTGAAATCGGACACGATGTCGTAACGCATCATGACGAATGACGTGCGATCCATGTTCATAATTTTATGGGGAAGCCCGCTGAGACGTGAGTCCTAGCGCACGGGAATTGGTCACGGCGTGCGTATATGGTATCGAACAAACAATAAAATCAAGAGTGACCGACCTCCTCATGCACTGATTCGAATATGATTAGACCTGCATTACCAGAGTTGATCTGGATCTCCTTGGCCAGATTGCGGTCTCGCGTCAATGGCCAAGCCATCTTTTCAGTCGCAGTCCCCTTCACCAGATGCCGAGCATTTTTGGAGGCTTGCATTATCAGGTACTGTTTCATGTGATCTTTGTCAGTATCCTGATATATCCCGTTAGAGTAACACGTAAAGTGCAACTCACCATTTCGTCCGTGTTGCAGCTCATGTTCAGTTGTTCGGTTATTTTGTTCACTTGATCGATGAGAGTATCTCCCTTCGAATTTTTTACCATGGCTCCGGTGAATATACGGAGCGGCACTTTGTCCCCAAGCTGCCTTGCGTAAGCTCCGACGGCAAAGTCCCTGCCCCGTTCGGCTTAACGTCATTGCGCACCTCATCTTCCAGTGTAGCACGGATGGTATCGCCTCCAGTCTTTCCAGTGATGGTGTGCATGTTCGCGATCCGCACGACGCCATTAAAGTCTCTCCCCTCCTTCATTTCCGTGAACGTGCGCCCCACATTCACGATCATCTTCTTGACGGGCCTGCAAGATATCAGATTTTCCGACGATTATCACGGATGGGGCCTAATGAGGGGTGGACCACGTACGACAGCATCACATTTTCCTTAGGCGCGCCATTTGCCGTGAGAGCTCCGGACCTACGCGGCGTCGGAATTCAGCGTAACATTTTTTAAACAATGTTTGCGCAATCTTGGACTGCGTACACTTTGTCAACGTCAGCAGTGTACAAGCCGCCATTCGAAGTGCGTGACGGCCCCGCCTCCGGAGCAGCAGCTGCGGCTGCTCCTTCCGATGGAGCGCCAGCGTTCATCCTGTTTATGCATTGACCGTCAGCTAAATTCCGGATCATGTCGCCTCGGCGAGCGATTAAATGCAGACGCACCCCGTCAGCGCAACCTGCGCCGTGCCGCCCACCGGCTTGCTGGGCACCGGCGGTGACTCCGACTCGAGCTCGGGGTCGATGTCAGGGAGTTGTGACTTGCCGGCTGACTCGCCGATCTCAGGCTTCGACGGTGACGCGCCTACGGCAGACTTCTTCTTCTCGAGCACGCTGTCCGTCTTCTCCGCTGCAGCTGAGGCGGCAGCAGCAGCAGCCTTCGGAAGGCGAGCCATTGCACGTCGACAGAAGCTCGAATGACGGGACGACGAAAATTTCAAATTCAGAACTAACTCTACTTTCCCGATCGTTCACCAACACTCTCAGTTCACGTACGCCCCCCTCCAAAAAAATTAAAGTCTCCCCGAACGGGCTCGAAGTGCTCAGCTTCCAGCAGATGGGAAAGAGGCGACGACGTGTTGCGCATAGTTCCCACCTGAATGTAAATGTCGTGCGTACGCGTGCCGCTATAGCTTGTGATCACATGCCCTGTCATAATCTGTTCATGGGAGATGGCAACCGCAGGTCAACATCTTATGTCTGCCGGACGAGTTACTCGCCAAGATAATTGCGCTTGCAAGCCAGCTCGTGGTCGGGACGGTGTTGCCCGGCGGCTGTTGCTCGTACGCCGAATCACTTTTATCTATGCCGGAGCATCCGTTGGAATCAAAGCGCATCGACCGCGTTGACATGCACGTGCTCGTCCCGCTCGGGCAAGTTTGTCGTCGGTTCAGAACCCTACTGCGGGCGCCGCGGGCATTCTTCAGTCTGCAGACCGTGGAAAGCCGCCTCGGAAAGGCGGAACATCGTCTGGATGACCTCGCCAATGCGTGCATTCGCGCGGCAGCGGCGGTGCCGGGAATTGAGGATGTCCACATGGAAATCTTACTGCTAGTGCGTCCCTGCGAGGTCGAGCATCCCATGAATCCAACACGCCGTTGCATCGCAGGACCGTCCTCCCAGATTCCAGCGGCCATACCCGCGGCCCACAGAAGTCGTCCTTGATAATCCAGTCCAAACTTGCGTTTTGACTCCGTTCGTCCGCTTCTCTCCGACTTCTCTGCGCGCCATCCGACTTGCCTTGGATGGGATGAATGGCTTTACCTACGTCTTCAAGCCGGAGAACGTCGCGTGCCTCAGCGATCCATCGTTCGTCAACCTCACCTGTCTCGATCTAGATGCGCGCTACGGTTTGGAGCGCGATCAGATATCGCTAAGCCAGCCTGCGTTCGAATACCTGGCAACCAAGGGCCCTGCTCTCACAGAGTTACGGGCGAGCATCCTGTCGGAGCCATCCTCTAGCGGCGGCCTGCTCCCAATCGTCGTATTCAATGCATTTGACCTCCTGGCGAAAGGGCCCTTGAAGTACCTCCATAAGCTGCATCTTCAATTCATATTCGGAAACTTGTATCCGGAGACAACGTACTTTGCCCCTGACGCCCTCCGCCCTCTCGTCAGCCTTCCCCTAAAATGTAAGTTCCTCCCCACTTCCCCCTTCGACCCCGTCCCCCCCTCCCTCCGCTTGCGTGCACAACACAGCCTGCCACCACTCCATTGCCTAGTATTTCTACGCGCCCCCGCACCCATCATCACCATTTTAATGTTCGCACCCGCACGATGCCGCAGCACTCTCCCTTGTGTTTTCTATCGGAGCGGACCCAGATGATGAAGACAACGGTGAAGAGGAGGTCACGCTTCTCCAGGTCTCCCTCGAGCCGCTCGTACAGTTACTGACCCTCGAGCACCTCGCTTTGCGAACTCGCAACATCGCCGACTTTGCCCCACTAGGCCGAATTACTGCCCTCAAGTGTGCGCATGTCCGGGTGCTCTCTCCAGCTCGCTTGCTACCCCTGCTGACAGCGCCTTCGCGCACTCAGCGCTGCAGCTCGGCGTTGCCGGTTCCAATGAGGTCGATAGCATACAAAGAGCCCTCAACGTCATCCCGCGCTCACACAGCTCCAATCGCTTGTACTCGATGAGGTGGATGAGGACACTTTGCCATGGCCACTTGTCCCCCTGGCGCCCCGCCTCCACGCTCTCGACTTCGGTCAGCGTGGAGATGAGAACCAAGGTGGCGCCATGGAGAGCGTGATCGAGCGCTGCACAGAATTGCGAGTGAGTCCGCGCCACAACCCCTGCATTCAATCCATTCCAATCCCCGCTCCCCGCTCCCCGCTCGTTTGCAGTACTTGGAGATTGCGGTCAGCATTTGCTCCCAGATCAAACCCAGTGCCTGGAACGCCCTGAACAAGGTCCACACCCTTCATCTGCACGGCTGGGATGGAGGCGCGGGATTTGGTTTGGAAACGCCCCCCTTCGTCGTGGACGCAATTATGAAGGTGTAGCAGCCAGTGCCTTGTTTCTAAACCTTTAGCTTCCGACCCCGCCTCTCTGCTGACTCGCCCGCAGCTCATTGCGCAGTACATGACCAGTCTGCGCGAGCTTCACTTGGTCGAAATGAAGCTACCGGTACCTCTGGAGCCCGACGTCCTTGCTTCCTTCCGCTCTCGCCTTTGCCGCCTCCGGGCCGCATTGCGTGTGCGAGCCGCCGACGATGACCTCTCCAATGATCAGGCATGCAAGTTGCGGCAGGTGCACCCCGCACCCTCCAGTGCTATAGGGAAGCCTTCGCCCGTGACTCGGTCTGTGAGCATAGGATTTAGAGACCGCTCTCGGCGGCCTCAAGATCGCCGACCCGGACCTCCGATTCGGAACATTTGCACCGGCTACGCGTCGTCACTGAAGCCGTTGCCCCTCGCCCTATAGCTATGCATCTGCCCTCCAACGTCCTCTCACCTATGAACACCGCCCTCTGGACCCGTGCCGCTCCCCCTATGTAGCCTGTAATTCTATACTTCATACACTATGATTGATATTCGGATACACATCGAGAGTCGGCAGGCCTATGCCTGTTCTTGACTCGGAAATAACTGGATTGCCGTCTCAAGATGCTTGATGCTCGATCTTAAAAAACTGCATGAACACCATGCGTGCACAGAGCTCTTTCTCATGTCAGAGCAACTATTTCCTGGTCGCTTGGATGCCAATTCATCAATTGCCTCCGTCAAAATTACCATTTCGATCGATACCTTCTGCAGCCTCGTCAGGAGGCCGTTCATTCTTATAGAGTCCCCGTCCGAAATAGGAAGAATTGGGAATATCGGGGTCGTCAGTACTGCAATCAATACGGAAATGCAAGCCATCAATCTGATAGCAATTCATGCGGGCATGAAATTCTCGATTCACTTACTTGAGTCGTCACTGGTGCTGTCGCTGTCGCTGCCTTGCACCTCGCCATCCGCCATCTTACATGCCTTGCCTGCAATTTACAACGCCGCAACAATAGCAGCCGGTCAGTCGTTTTCAGATGCAGAGGTTTTACACAACGCCAGATCTGCACCCTCCGCACTCTGCCAGATTTCCGCCCAGTGGCACGACGGGCAATCGCTATCATCATCTCTCCGGTCTCCCTGCGCAGCCCGATGCGCGCATGGGCGTACTCGTTGGGCGATCTCTTCAATCCCGCCAGCAAATGCACACGCACCTCTGGTTCTGGCCGCTTGTCCGTTTGCGTATCATCAGCCGCTTCTTGAACTGCCTTACGTGCGCTTGTTGCTGACTCTGCCGACGTGTGTGTTCCTATGGGGGTCGAAGCCGTCTCTTCCTCGTTCGCTCTCGGCACTTCTCCGCTCTGCATAACGCGCCGCTATTGTTTGGCCTCAGTGATCTCTCCTAGTGCTTGTACAACGGTCACTTTTACTCTTCGGGCCTGTACCCTCGTATGAGGGCGTCCGCGTCACAGCCCAAAATACCCAAAACCATTCCGTCGTCTCTTCCTTCCCAGTATCCTTCCCGACGCGAGCATCTGCCCCTGTGCTATCGCTCCGTCAGCGACACTTCCGAGAATAGCTGTCAGCAGTCTCTCTCCGTATATCCTGTTCCTCGGCGGCCATGTACGACTTGTACGATATCACAGGCGCGATCAATCATCCTCGGCGAAAGCTAGCATCATATCTCGCGGCGCGCTTTAATCTGAGTGCCTTGTACAAGCCCACCACCACCGATCTATGTATCGCGCCCACCGAGGTTCGCACACACGCATGTTCTATACTTTGCTTGCGCATCCGGTAAACACATGGTACTATAGCTAATGTCATGCGTGCTCCTACTCCCAGTTTTTACAGAGCGGTGATATGCTCGGAAGGGCCATTGACGATGGCTGCCGGGATCATGGGATCATTGGACCAGGTTTGCCTGTGATGGACGGCTTTTATGCACACCCTGCGGCTTTCGGGGAGCGTCTCCGCGACCACGCCTTAATTTCGTACCTTCCTTCTGACATACCAAGCTGCGTGTTCATATCAGGTCCGTCCTTCGCTCATCGTTCCATGCCTACGTATACATACATACGCATCCTCTCTACACGCACAGGTGGCCTCCCCTTCAAAGCCATCACGTGCCCGCCGATAGCCTACCGAATGGCACTGTACGCATGCATGCGCGAAAACGTGAGCGCGAACCGTTCGTCCTGATAGTAGCCTGCAGGAACGATATCGACATCTACGTAAAAGCCTCGACCGTTGCAGAATTCACTCGCGTTGTCACCGCCTTCTACCAAGCTGCAGCCCGCGCCTCCGCAGAACGAGTCGCGCCTTACCTACCAAAGAATAAAACCGTGGATGTCTTCTGTGCACCTTTTGCCTACGGCGTCCAGATCATGGCCCCAGGGGTCCTACCTCTGCAGGTGCCTGTTACATGCAGAATATTCTGAACGGTCTCATTTTGATTTTCAAATCTTGTTGCTCAGATCAGTGTCATGGGTTCGAATACTATTGAGCGTATAGTATCATCGTACGACCTCGCTGCATGTGCAATCTACGTGCCAGGAGACGACCTTAGCCACCCGGTCGCAACGTTTGCAGCGTGTATGACCCTCATCACGCACACAATTCCCATCAACGTGGATTACCTGGGCCTCCTGCACCCATTCTACTACGTTGAAAATGGTCACGTATTAACCACGCATCATCCGTATTACTCCGTGCCCCGGATTTTGAAATACGTGCAAGACACGGGAGCTGGAGTACGTACTCTCTCGCATACAATAAATACTACTGCTGGCCTCCGCGATCGCGTTCTTGCGTCATCGCTTTCAGGCATCGAAGACGTTAACCCGCGATCAAGATCCGAACTCGAGTGCATAATGCCTCCTGCCTCCGCAGCTGGCGTCCTGCAACTACTTTGATGACACTCAAATGTTGTGCGCAGGAATCTGAGGGCGCGTCACCTGGATTGGATTGGTTGCGAAGGGGACACCGGTCTGCTTCCCTCAGGAGTGCACCCCGTGCGTTTCTATTTTATACGATCATCGCGGCTGGTGTCGAGTTCACCCGAAAAGTTAATACTGTGTTTGCGGCCAGTTCATGAAGAAATTTGCGAACGTGCATGTGTACGCTGCTGGCGGTTACACATGCGGCAGAGTTTACGCCTGGTACGAGAGGCTCCGACGTGACCTCATCAAGTTCTTCGCTAGGCGGCAGCTCACACACAACGGTCTGCCGCTTCTCACACAAGAGATTTACGATGCCTTCAACGCTGCATTCGACGCCTCGGTGGCAGCAAGGGAATCGGACCCCAACAGAGTACGTCGCTACGTACACTATTCCTGCCGAACTCCTGCGACCCCCTGCTACTACAGTTCTTTCACTCCCCCCAACCCCCAAGTAACTACAGCATGTGATCTCTAAACCCTCCTTGCGGTGGTGATCGGACCCATATTCTTCATGTGCGCATCTTCACGGGTGCGGCCGCGGTGTGGTAAGCTCTGCATTCGACGCCTCTGTTGCAGCAAGGGGATCGGACCCCGGCAGAGTTCTCTTCCGGCGGCTTAAGCTTACTATACTGTAGTCCAGGCCTAGTCAGCTAGCATAGTACGAAACATGTACATGTGAGGAGGATCGAGGTAGTATGAGTGGATGATATTGGAATAGAAGTCAAGTGAAGCAAGCTGAGGGTAGCAAGTGCCAATGTGCGCATTCAATAAATACAGACAAAACTAAGTAGTAGAGCGCAGAATAGAAGGTGTCAGAGATAGGAAACAGTAATCGATACGAAACTGTGAACTGACTGCCATAACACGTATATGTAGTACGGCGCGCGTCCTTGCCCTAATTCTGACCGACATCGTCGTACATTCCGTGGTACATATCATCATGCAGCGGCCATCCATCTGGATCCACATCAGGTCGATTTACGACGTGCTTGACGACCGTTCCATTCCACTTCATGTAGATTTCGGCCCACCGGCGATCGGGGTCCCAACTGCCAGCACAATCGAAGGCCTTTATCATCAAGTCGTACTCTGAGGTGAAGATGGGGTTAATAGTTGATCATCATCCAAGATTACATGCGTACAGGTACCTCCATTACAGTCCGTAAGCTGAACGGACGCAATCACATCGTACGCAGAAGTATACTCGTTGTTACTCACGCGCAGAGCTGCAGGCCCAGGTGGTACTGCTACGATGGCGCCTGTGCAGGGATTCTTGATTATAAAAACGTCGGGGGTCATGTGGCTCATGGCCTCCAGTACGGTGATGGAACCGCGGCCGCTGACTCTCACTGATTCAGAAATGTCGCGGTAAGAAGCTAAATCGAGATTCGGTCTCGCGTAAGAAGCAGCTAGCACTATATCGGATGTGGGCGACGTATCTGCGATGGCGCAAATCGCAGCATGCACTCGCATCAGCAGCGAACGGAGCAAGCACACGGAGAACATACCTCTCGATCGCTTCTTGGAACCGGAATCGAGTATGGGACGCGAAGTATTCGTCAACGACATGCCTAGGCGTCTCTGCAAGAGTCAAGTCCGGCAATTAGGGGTACAGCATGCATTCCCGGCGCCGTGAACGACACCCCGTGCGCTACACGCGCAGGTCGTCGCATCGTTCATAGCGCGCTCATTAGCCAGCGCAATCTCCAGCTAGGCCAACCCACCGCTAAGCGCGAAGCAACGCGTACCGTGCACGGCGCGCTCCTTCGCCAACGCCAGCGCCAGCAAGGCGAACACAAGCGCTGCAACCGCTGCTCGGCGTACATTCGAAGCGCGCTCATTCGCAGGGCGGCTGATACCCCGGCTCGAAGTAAGCATGCTCATGCCCGATCCTCGACTGCCGTCTAAATAAAGACGACTTTTAACTTATATATTTCAACAGGTTCCGATTACTTGATCATGGCGAAAACAAAAGCGTGCCATGGGATCTCACCTGGGATGTTCAGAGGAACGATGCAGAGGATCGAGCAGCCACATGACTATAGAGGACCGATCCGTGACTATAGTCACTTCTCCGACGTCACTACTCTTCTGAGAAACACACCGCCTGTTGATCGCATCATAATCGTTGAAGATGGAACGGTTCTGCAACGATTTCTGCAGATCGAGCCTATCCACATCTTCAGGCCATGGCAAGCCGGACGTGAATTTGGTATTTCCCTTACGTAAATTTTCAACCTCTACTTCTTCACGTCTCACCACCAGACGCCTGCCAGCTATCGCTCGGGCACTCGATACGAAATTCCGCCTGCATCTGTCCTGTCCCTACACATCAGAACGTATCAGAGTGCCAGTTCAATCCGTGTACTGCGTTCACCCGCACGTACGTGGTCGCATTCCCATCATAAATTCCACATTATTCTTATCCCGACGCAGTGTTTCGATTTCAACGAGCACTTGATATTCTCCCTTCATAATGAAGATTGGTCAGCTATTCGTCCTGCACTCATGATCACGATCACAATGAATTCCTTTCCATAGGGAATGCCCATTCCAATTCTGCCAAAGACAAGCAGGTCTCCACGATCTCATCATTGACGAGTTCTTCAAGTCCATCCTTGATGGGGTCTGTGCCCGATTTACCTTTACATCTCGTAATTATTGACACCCTCATTCCAGACAACGCCTGCAGATCTCGCTGTCGAAATAGACAACACAGGAAGATGGCAGCCATGCCCTTCCGACAATATACCCGACTAGATTAGAATCTCCAAGCAGGGCTCGGCCCCGCCCCACCCATCAGTGCATCACCCCGCCCCGCCCTTCTCTGCCACATCCAGCCCCGCCCCGCCTTGCCCGCACCTCATTAAGATGCTTCAACCGAGCGCCCGTCATCAGTTACATATGGTGCCTAGGTGCAGCCCGGATAGCTATGAACGATCGAGCGGATAGAATACGTGGGACTGCTAGTGCACTTCATCGCCATGTGTCAATTCACATTCTGTAATCAGCAAGCTCACACCGCTGCACCCCGGCGTCCGCCCCGGCCCTGCCGCAAAGGCTCCGCGCGTCGGGTCGCCTGTACGCGGCCGTAGCTCTTGTCTTCTGAGATGCCTGCTTGAGTACTGCAAATCATCAGTATTCGTCCCTCCCTCGGGCCCTTTCAGTGTGCCGCTAGAGTCCTGAAGTACATCATGATTGCATTACAATGCGTTCTGGTGTACGCCCCCTATTTGGAGTCGGACGGCGCGTCGGATGAATGTAGCTGAAGTCGGAGGCAGCTGCAAACCAGGTCTTGTACATATGAAATGCGCGCTCGACTGCAGTCGATGTGCTGTCCCCATAAGGTGGGTATAACCCTGGTGCACGACCGTCATGTAACGCATGCCATCATGTAAGTGCTCACGCACTTAATTTCGTCGTCATGTTTCATCTCTAGTTTTTCCGGAGTATCCCCTTTCAGAAGCGGCCTCCCTTGGTACTCGAATTCAACTGCGTCATACCCTGCGAATACGTGCCTGTGGGCATAATAACTTTATCCGTGAAGCGCCGCATCGTCTCTGAAAGGTGTTCGTAGGTCCTTGCGGAAACGACACACTGCGAACCAGCGTGTTACTGGTTCGCCTTCGTGCGCAGTTTATCGTTCATCGAATCGTCACCTTGTGCACATCACATGTGTCATGTAAAGTTCTATCATGCGTCGCCATCACAGTCATTTGCAGACACACCCTGCGGTACGGGCACGATCGTGAGCTTGCATCTCTTCATTCCCCCGAGCATCAACTCAACCTTCGTCTCGGTGGCAACCAGTACATTCCGGTCGATCGGTTCACCTTTCGTCCTGCGATTCACACACAAACATCGGTACCGCCATTGTTTGATCGCAGATCTAAAATATTTCTGCGTGGTGTTCCACCATCTGCATGGTACGCTCTCCCTCGCTGCCCGTCATCCATACCTCCATAGCAGTCTCCTCGTCCACTCTGCTCAAGTGGAGATAATCAGACCCGCGAATTTCTGATGTCCTTTCATTCAACGTACGCCTCAAACTCCTCCTCCTGTGAATTGTTCCGTGAATCCATGAGTTCCCATCCTATATGCATATGTACCACGCGCACCGCTTCAGCTTCTCCCCTTTGCCATCCATAACGTAGGTTATGAAGTCGCCGTCCTCTATCCCTACGGACTCGGGACAGTCGACAGGCCGTACTTGCAATTGTTTCCCTCCAACCACGAAAGCGCCTTTGGATAGGTTGAAGGTCTGGCAGAAATACTTGAAGTTGTCGTGAAAACATGACGTTGGTCTAAACTGCACCGAAGCTGCGCACGCTGCGACTTAATTACACATCATGCCTTGACACACGTCACTCGCGGCAACCTTCTGTCCAGAATGAGGTGCATGTATATGCACACGTATACTGGGACGTCGACGTCTTCATCGCGTCGGTCTCAGATCATGCCTCGGTTGACATGAACGACCACAGCACGTACTCATCGATGTCTGCTTGCGGATGACGCTTATAATACCCATAAGGACGCGGAAACTCCGTTAATGTGCCGACGTCCCTGCGCCCTGCACGCTCCTCTCCGATTGTTATCTCGTAGTTGACGTCCGGATCCGAATAGCGGGTGTCCTGCACAGGTACCATCGCACTCGAAGAGTACGACAATGGCTCATGTCCCACCTCTTCAAGCCGCGGGCCTGCGTATTCAATCAGGCGACGCTTTAGGGGCACTGTGCGGGCACGCGTTTCTCATCCGCCTACGTTTGGAAAGCAACCCTGTCTGTGCTGCTGCGTCCCCATCGCTTGTCGAAACGCCAATTGCACCCTGGCTGCCGTCAACGTGTCCGTGTCGGCTACTGTAAGCTCGCGTGCAGTAACGCAGGTTCGAACGCTTGTAGCACGTACCCCTAATTCGATCGGCAGTTACCTAATGTCGAAACGCCAGAAGTCTGAGCCGACGGCGTCGATTAGCAACTCTGCTGAAAGCCTTCTACCGCGACAGCAGCCGACCTGCTCCCCGTCGGGCAACCAGGGGTCAGCCACCACCGACGCAGGAAACAGCCGTGTAAAAAGAGCAGTCCAGTCCGCCGACGGACTGGTTCAATGCGCATAATCGACGGTATAACTTTGAGCGTGAGTTACCACAGCTGTCTCCGGCGAAATCCATCCGTCGAAGCGCACAGCCGTAGCTAAAAAAGCAGCGGCCAAAGCCCACTTTCAGCAAGCCTTAGCTGCTACGTCACCGCAGGCCGTTTTGCTTGCCGCTATTGCCTGTGCGGAGGCTCTTTGCGGAGAGCGCCTTGTCTGGTGCTGCGCCAACCAGCAAATGTCTAGCATGTGCGGTCAGTCATGCCCGGTGAAACTCAAGCTGGAGCAGGCGTGGACCTGGGTGAAAAATCTTCAAACCCGTGTGTACGAATTGGAGGATCTCGTGCGCTCTCACGGACCTCACGAGGGTTATGTATCGAAAGGCAATCGGGCCATCGATAAACTCGAGCGATCCAGAAATTCTGGAGGCCTCATCTGACGATGAATGATCTCTCTATTTAATACACTAGTTGCCCACTGTCACTCGTGTCGAGCACAGTCGGTTGTCGAGTGATCATGATGACGATTTCGTACAAAAAGGCGCAATTGCTCTCAAACATTCGTCTCATGCACTCAGCGAGCTCGCCGTTGTGTACTTGAGAACACAATACAGGCATAACACCATCGAATTTGCGGGTTACATGCCCTCCGGTGCGCCAGAGATACTGGTATACACCGTACGGCTCTTCTCTTTTCTAGGTGCGCGTCGCCGCGAATGCGACGGGCGAGCTGCATGTCCTTCGGCATGATTGTGACCCTGAGCACCATGCACCGATCAGAAATTTAAGCACACATCCTTCAGGCAACGCACGCGCTTGCGTGGATGGCGCAGAGGTTCGCATCCTGAAAAACGCCGACAAGATAAGCCTCGCTGCCTCTTGCAGCGCGAGGACGCTCGACGATTGGAAACGTTTATCCGTTGCGCCTAGATCGTGTGCGACCTCGAACATCGAGCCGCTGGAACGGAAGCTTGCGAAGCAGGAGCTCCGTCGTCTTCTGGTATCTGCGAATCTCCCCGCAGCGCGACAGTACCTGCTCTCCTCGTTCAGCCTCCCTAACTGCTTACCATAATTGGCATCCGCACCTGGACGATAGCGGTAAGGTCTCTTTCCCGGCGACTCGGTCTTCGTGTGCTTCTTGGCCTGGGCGGGGCGGCCGGAGCGGCCTTGGCGGATTTCCGCGGCTTCTTCTTCACACGCGGCATGTCTGCCGGTGTACGCTGGATCGTGCCCTACTTTCGAAAGGGCAACTGTATTTATCCTAGCAACGGCACGAATTAGACCAACGGGGTACGCATCATCGAGCGACTTTTCAAACCCCCATTTCGTTGCTCGCAATGTCAGGCGCGCATGCTGCTCGCAGCACCACCGTACCACGGTGAGGGCACGAGAT
>QPMI01000591.1:0-99534 GCA_004431415.1 Cyanophora paradoxa | reverse complement strand
TCAGCGGTCACGTGCCGCGTGCCAGGATCTTACAGACAGCTGTGAGAAGATGATTGGACATGGCTGTGAACTCAACGACTAAGAAAACGGTCGGTTCAGCTCCACTTCGCAGCAGCTAGCGCTGCAGGCTGCAGCTACAGCATTATATTATAGCAATAGGTCTTACAGACAGCTGTGAGAAGATGATTGGACATGGCTGTGAACTCAACGACTAAAAAAACGGTCGGTTCAGCTCACTTCGCAGCCAGCGCTAGTTTTTATAGTTGTTTAGAACAAACGTTAATTTGCGAGTGAAAATAAAAAATAAAAGATTTAGCAGTGTAAGTTTATCTCAAATTAAACTTGAACGTTTATTTTAAAACTTTTGCATCTAAATTTTAAAACTTTTTAAAACTTTTGCATCTATATATATGAAAAATTTAAGTCATTAATTAGTTTTCATTAGACCGTGTTCGTGTTCGCCCCGGCTGTGAAGTGGACCAACCGTCCTTCTTTTTTCGTCTACAGCTTTGCAGCGCGACCAATACCGTCATTGCGTACCTCAAGAAGCTATAGAGATCTATAGAGTCTACTCGAGTCTAGTACAGACGTCGGACTATGAGTCTATGATACTATGATACGTACTGTAGGGCGTACTAGGTACTACGGTAGTGTATCACTGTCTGACTGACTCTAGTACTACTCGGGACTCTAGTCGCGGGAGTCGCCGAGTCGGGACTCGGGAGACCGGGTAAATCGAAGTGCACCATGAATGCATATAACGCCAAATGTTACCCGTATGTGATATATTCCTACTGACCCGGTACGATTGCCCGATCAAATGCCCGAGTGAAACCGGTCGGCCAGGATACTAGTCCGCTCTCTTTGGGTACGCCGCGATCCGCGGCGAGAATGACTTAAAGATATCACGAATGTATAGAATAACAAGGCACAGGAAGGCTAACAGATGGAGATCGAAATTCCCATGGAGCGATTGCAATTCCAATTTATGGGCGAAATGGAATAGTAGCACAGTCTTTCATATCAGCAGCTGATGCTGAACTAATTAATGGGAAACGTTGGAATCTTAGAAATGGTTATGCTCAATGTTCATATCTTTGTAAATGGAAAGAAAACAAAAACAACAATGCACCAGTTGATCGTAGGATCGGTCAATCCAGGGTTCTCTATTGATACATAATTGTAATAAACTGGATAACAGGCGTGAGAATCTCCGCCTGGCTACAATCAGCAGAACAACTAAATCATGTGCTTCAAAAGAATAATTCAAGTGGATTTGTAGGAGTGAGCTATTACAAGTCTGTGAATAAATGGCGAGCTTGTTTCCAAATAAATGGACACAACAAACACATTGGGTATTTCTCTAGTGCAGAAGAAGCCGTAAAGCTCGTGATCTGTTTGCTATTCAAAATGTAAATGAGACAGACAGAATGTTTCTACGACTTATTTCCAGAATCTCTAAATTAATAGAGTTGGATAATCAAAGGACTCTTTGGCTTGGAGCCGCTTTTTTTTCGACTTCGAACCTGCAGCCGGAGCCATCGAGCTCTATAAAAATAAGGTCGATAGCTGGACTTCGCGAAACGTCAAGACACTTTGGCTCTAGCCAATCACAGGCCGAGTTCGAGCAGATGCAAAGGATCTCGAGCTGCGATTGGCTGGAAGTGAGAACTTTGTCCAGCGATCTCTTGACTTGGCGAGAGCAAGAAATCGAGCGCACTCGAGAGCTATCTCACTCTATCCTTTCCAAGCCAGAGTCACAGTGCAGGCTTGTCCTAGCCATCGGAAACGTTTTATTTACACCCCTAAAGAAAACGCGATGATAGTTATCAATCAGAGATTGTGCGCGCTGAATTTCGAAAAAGTTTTCTGATGTATCATTATCGAACATGAGCTCCCGAGCCGTAAGAGTAGCCTTAGAACCGAAATCAACGAGCTTGCACAGAGGCTGTATGAGCGAGGCTACATTAATGCAACGTATAGGAACTCGCTACTGCGGCCTCTTTCAAACACAGGACCCACACTGACACACTCCGATCCTCTCTAGCATCACTGCTCAGGCTGCAGGGACAGAAAGGCCTCAGCGTCCGCTGTACGGGCGAGACGTTGCCGCTCATTTTGAGAGGGCGCAGGCTGCGCGAGCAGCAGCAACACGGAGATTGATGAAGTTGCGGAAGCTATATCAGGGCTATTCGCGAGCAGGCATCGGCCAACGTTAACGTAGTTCGCACCTATACTCACCACGAGTATCCAGGGCTGCTTTTCACGAAGGACATTATAGAGATAGAGCGACAGCTGATCCAGAGAGAGTGAAAGAATTGACGATAGCGTTTCTGAATGAGCTGCGAATCCCAGAGAGGATTGGAGCTGCTGTTTTAATTCGCTTTCATTTTGAGAATTTCCACATGTACCGCACGCAGCTTGCGACCATAGAGGAGGCACGATGCAGTCACTTCTAGCAAATCTCGCGGAGAAGATGGAGAGTTGGATGCTAGCGCAGCAGCCTACGAGGACACTGATGTCTGGCAGTCGTGCAGATCGAGGTGCTTATCGCAGAAAACGCAGCAGGGGCTCTGGGAATGTACCTAAGCTGCCCTTTGGAGGGAAGGCTCTAACGATGAACAAGATCTACTGTCCGATTCTCCAGAGGACAACTGCGTGCTTGAATGCTTTGAGCATGAGAAGCTCAATCCCGGTCGCCTGAACCTTGAGAGAGTATATAAGAAGCTTCAGCATGTTGATTACAGTTCAATTCGCACTCAGCTGGGGCTTCCACGGGCCTAATTGTAGTCGATGAACCTACCATACGCAAGCTGAGCCAGCACTATAGAATCGATGCAAGCATTTTCGAGTGGGTCTCGGACCGCAGCGCGTCGAAGTTCAAGCTCCTATTTTCAACTGAATTTGGCTTTGAACGCCGAGCCCACCTTTGCGTGGTCGATGCGCACTGCTTTCTAATTAAAGATAAGAGAACGTGCGAGATGCAGAAGTGCAGAGCCTGCGGAAAGATGCAGTATGATTTGGCGACTCACAAGGAAACCTGCCGCTTCTGCTATACCTGCCGCTGCGCCTACAATCCGAAGGAGGACCATGCAAGCAAATGCGATGAAGCAGTGAGGAACAAGAGCGTTATTGAACGCAAAATCAAGCCATGCGAGCCCGAGGAAGAGTTTACAGCCCTAAACTCAGTCATAGCGGCAGACTTTGAAACGTTTGCACCAACCGCACGACCCACGTTCCGTACGCAGTCGATATGGACATAATTAGCAAAGGAGAGATCACGGAACGAAATCGTTCTGCGGCCCGAAACTCTGGAACAGTTTATGCTCTGGCTTGACGACTGGAAAGAAAAGTCGACTCTAGTATTCTTCAATGGCAGCGGCTTCGACTTGATATTTATCTATAAGTGGCTTGTCCAGAACCGCCCAGACTGCCAGGTCAAGGTGATGCGCTCATCCGGAAAGATCAAGAGCATGGAGTGGAAGACGCTGGCTGGGGGAGAGTTTAAAAGCTTTGACCCCTGTTTGCACATACAGGGCTCACTGCGGCAGGCTGGGAAGGACTACGGGTGCACCACCTTGAAAGGGGATTTTGACCACCGAAAGATAAGAGCGTGGGATGACGTTGAGATTCACAAGGAAGCCTGGAGCGAATATTTGAGAGCTGACGTTCGGTCGATGACTGAGCTGTATATTAAGTACGCTCGGACATGTTTTGATCTATTTGGGATCAATGTGAATTCGAAGCGCACCTTGACAGCATCGGCGATGGCTTTTCAGATCCACAGGCAGCTGATGAAAACGGAAGTGCTGCTACCGAAATACAAGGAGGACCAGATTTTTCGCAAAGCGATTTACGGAGGGCGATGCCTACCATTCAAGCGGAAGTTTGTCTCGAAGGGTCCAGATGATTACTTGGTAGATCTGGATGTGGTCTCTCTCTATCCGACGGCTATGTACTTTAATTACTTTCCCACTGGTAAATTCAAATGCATCACCGATCAAGCGGAGCTAGAGCGATTCCGCAAGTTTATGCTGAGCAGGAAAATGGAACAGCTGTTTGTTGCAAAGATTAGCGCTAAAATTCCTCAGGATCTTGTGCTCTCTCCCTTCCCGCCACGAAGCCAATCTGGGATGGTCTAACTTGAAGCCTATTGAGAAAGAAATGTACACCTCAGTCGATATCTACCGGGCAATAGCACTGGGAGTTGAGATCACAGAGCTGCACGAGGTGTACTTGTTTGAGGGCAAGGAACGAATGTTCAAAGATTACATTGAGAAGCTGTACTGCATGAAAGCACGCTCACGAAAGGGGACCGCCCAGTATGCTACGGCGAAGATCCTCTTGAATGGGCTCTATGGAAAATTTGCTCAGCGTCCAGTAATTGAGACAACCGAGCTGGTCTCAAACTACAGACGATTCAAGGAGATACAGCGATCATCGACGATTACAGACATTGACATAGAGAATGATACGAGAATGTACGTCACATTTGAGATCCCTGAGTATAGGCGGGATGCCTGCGTTTCGAAGCCTTGCTTTGTTGGTGCATTTATCCTCTCCTACAGCCGCGAAATCATGGATCGATTTTTGGTGAGGATGAACTCATATAAGGACGTAGAGGCAATGCCATACTACACAGATACAGATTCTATGATCGTGCACAGGAGGTTTGCTGAGCTTCTGAAGGACTGCATGAAGCAGCCATATTCAGTTGAGGGAATGTCAGAGGAGGAAGGGAATAGAATGATCTGCGAGAGCGAGCTGGGGAAACTAGATTATGACATCCAAGGGAGAATTACTGAGGCTTACTTCATTGGCCCAAAGGTTTATTGCTGCTACTTTGTGAGGTCGAATGGGGAACCAGATCTGCATGTGCGGGCAAAGGGAATTCCGAAGAGCTGGATAGAGGAGAACTGGCTCCCGAGTGATCCAGTGGCAAAGAAGGAATCCCTTGATAACCGAATTGCTTTGGAGGCCTTCACAAGGATGCTAGAGGAACGTTATCAGCCGCAGTGCACACTAGATTCTAAACTAGCGCGTGTTTTCAAGCCCAATGGAAAGCAACGCGATGCTGGGATCGACTTCAGCTCTATAATTCAGATTCCATTCAGCCGAATACTCAACAAAACGGAGTATACGAAACGAAAGATTATTCCTGACGAATATTACAGCACGGTTCCCCATGAATACGTTCGAGCAACAGGCGGCAGCCAAGAAGGCAACCTTGACTTTGTCGATCTCTGATGCTTACTATGATCCTGAGACAGGGCTCCAGTCAGCTGCACGGATAGCTAAGAAGCTGAAGATGCCGCTGGCAAGGGTGCAGGCAGTGCTCGCGAAGCTGTCCACAGCTCAGCGCTTTGCAAAACCGGTGAAAGAGAAGCCGTACACCAGTATCACGTATAATCACCCAGAGAAGTATTATGAAGTGGATTTGATCGATGTCAGTCCCTATGCTAGAAGCAACCGCGGAGTGCACTTCATCATGAACGCTGTGGATGTTGTAACCCGGAAAGCGTACAGCATCCCAATGAAAAATAAAAGCGAGGGGACCCTGCTTTCGACACTGCGGCAGCTCATAGCAAGCTTTCCGGTGAAGCCCGATATCATTCAGACGGATCAGGAATTCAAGGCTACAGCTGCAACTATGCTAGCAGCCGAGGGGATAAAGCACAATGCTGTCGAGGCGCATCGTCCGCAGGCAAATGGAAAGGTAGAGCGCTTTAATGGTACTCTGAAGCGGATCATTGCAAGATACATGGAGGCGTACGACACCGACCGATATATCGATAAGCTGCCATCCTTTCTGCGCAACTATAACAGCTCCGAGCATAGAGCTATTAAAACTACGCCTGATGAGGCAGCAAAGAACCAGCACCTGTTATTGCAAGAAACGATTATCAGAGAGAGGCGTACGAGCAGCAGCACTATCTGAAAGAGGCCGAGTTCAAGGTAGGAGACTCTGTGCGCGTAAAGCTGGCGAGGAACACGTTTGATAAATCAACGAAGCCGACGTACTCAAAAGAAGTCTATCAGATTGAAGCTATAGGAGGATTTGGCCCTCTGCTCAAGTTCAAGCTTGCTGGATACGACAAGGAGGTGAGCTACCAGCAGCTGCTGAAAGTGCCAGCAGAGACAGAGCAGCGGCGGGCTGGAAGTGCTGCACAGAATGCCCTTCGCCGTCGAAAGCAGGAGCTGAATTTGATGCAAGAGAATCTGGACAAGTCAGACATCGAAAAAAATAAGAGACTTCTCCGGGTTCAAAAGCAGCTGCTTACTGCTGGAACCAAGGCGTTAAATCCAGGAGGTTCGACAGCTCGGTGGTACACGTCTTTTGAAAATGCGAAGGCCTCTTATTCTGCGCCCAGCAACACGAGGACACTTAGACCGAGACGCTGATTCCAGCGGAAGCTAGGGCACTCTCAAGTACAGAGATTCGATTTATCAACCGAGTGCGATAGCGCTTGTTTGCCTCGTTGTGAGCATCTTTGTGCGAAGCCTGATATCTGCTGCTCTGCTCAATGTGTCTCTGGCGATATGCAGGGTCCTCGCTGTATTTTCTGCGGTGGTACTCTGCTTTCTTCTCCCTTCTTGCTTGAATAATCTCTGGCGTAAGAGCAATCGGTTTGCGCCCTGGTTTGCGACGCTGCGCTGACTCCATTTCCCTCTTTCATTTAAGGATCTAAATTATTTAAGCGGTATAAATCGCGCTAGAATCACGAGATTTATTTCTATCTTTTAAAGCATCATGGAATCGCCGCTGCGCCTGACAATACTGAGAATTGGGAAATACAAAGGGCATACACACCTTGAAGTTGCTTTCAGAGATCCATCATATGCTCACTGGTTGTGTCGATGGGCCAGGCTAAGTGATTATGATCGCGCTCAGTTTGTCAAGGCATCTAAGCTAATCCGAGAGACAAAACCAGACATTATGTGGGGATTGTACAAAAAGAAAGAGCTGCTAGGATTGCTCAGGCTGCAGCCCAAAATTCTACGCAGCCACAAAATGTGGAGTTATCACCAGCAGATGACCTTGATCTGGACTTATCGATATCAGAGGCGGATGGGCCGGGCTTTTGAACTCTGAACTAGGCTTAAAGAGATCGCAATCTCAGATTGTAAAGAAAGACATGGAAGTCACAATTCCAGAGGTTCCTGAAGGCGCTGTAGCAATCCCGCTTGGTGGAATTCGCAATCGCCGCAAAGTCATCATTGCTTATGCTCTTGTTTCACAGGAAGATGCTGATCGTGTGCTTGGATTTCGCTGGAGTTTAGATAATGGATACGCCAAAACCATCATCAATGGTAAGAAGGTAAGAATGCATAATTTCATCAGTGGCGAGTTGGAGAATGGTTTAACTGTTGATCATATAAATCTGAACAAACTTGATAATAGACGCGAAAATTTTCGACTGGCAACAAAGCGGCAGCAGACTCTAAACCAGAATCGGCGGGTCACAAACACCAGCGGTTTCATTGGTGTTTCATTCAATCAGCAGCTTGGTAAATGGAAAGCATACTATCAGATAAACGGACATCGGAAACACATCGGCTACTATACTACTGCTGAAGCTGCTGCTAAAGCCAGAGACACCTATGCCCTTCATCATACGTCCGCCGAGGATAAGCCATTTCTGCATCTGAATTTTACAACCGAATCCTCTGGCCACCCATCGCATTCTTCATCTGCGACCCAGTAACATTTGGCTCGAAAACATTTGGAGTTGCAGGTTTTACTTCGGCAGAGTCAAGCGATTGCTCGGCTTTAGCTTTTTCGTTTTTCAGATACCGCAAATCCGGCACGTCCATGGGTCTGTGCTTAAACATCTCGCTTCGCAACATCTCGCGGATCTTAGCTCTTTCTTGCTTATCTTTTACATATGATTCGATATTAGCCGACCTCGCTTCTAGATCACGCAATTTGGCAGCCAACTCGTCAATCTGACTTTTTGACACTGTTGCTGTCTTGATTTTCGGCCCTGAATAACGTGGTTCAGACGCCATGGCTTGGATAATTCTAGCAGCATCATCATCAATATCGTACTGCATTTCAGATACAGTTTTGACCTGGCTTTGTCGGTCGTCAACCGCACTGGCATTAGCTGCTGCCGAGGCGATCGTTTTAGCAACGGGTGCATTAAGACGTGGGTCACTAGCTAGTTCACCGCTAGGAGCAGCAACAGCTGCGCCCTCTGTCGCACCACTTTCGATGAGAGGGGCGTTTGGCTC
Source organism: Cyanophora paradoxa (assembly GCA_004431415.1). Taxonomy (NCBI): domain Eukaryota; class Glaucocystophyceae; order Cyanophorales; family Cyanophoraceae; genus Cyanophora; species Cyanophora paradoxa. The sequence continues at coordinate 91,299 of QPMI01000591.1, read as the reverse complement.
TGGGAGCACCCTTCGTTCACGAAAACCCTTTCTTGGAATCCACGTGGCATCTTCTGTTCTTATGCTAAGATTTTAAAACGCTTCTTTTTAGAGATAACAGGCGAAGACTCTTCTTTTTTAGACTCTTCTTCTTGTCTTAGCCATTTAGAGAAACGAAAACTCTTATCTTCAACAGCTTTATCAACATACCAGGCAGTATCATACTTCGTTCCATCAAGGACTAGGCACTGATAATCATGCGCCCAAGTCTCGAACAAAGCAATAAACTCATCTTTCGGGAGATGACTAAATTCTCTATAAATTGCCTCGAGCTCGGTATGATTAGAGTAACTGAAGAAAAAACAATAGTCGGAGTTCGATCTTATAGATTGACTCAATGCTGTAAGCTTTTGGGTCATAAGAATCGTACTGATATTAAAATGACGACCTTGTGTAAAAAGTCGATTAACGGTCTTGCTATTTCGCAGATCAACAGTTTCAGAGGCAGCAACGAGATCATCCAATACAAGCAATATCTGCGGCGCTTTCTTTTTGTTTTCAATCAAATTTCGCTGTGAATCAATGATTTCTGCAACGATAGATGGCTGAAAATCGTCGTAAAGCTCTTTAGTTATTGCAGAGTATTCACCATTGAATTTGGTGGCCGTAAACACTACGACGCGATTGATCTTTGGATAAAGCAGTCGAAGCAAATGCTTTGTGCAATAGAAAGACTTCCCACTATTAGACTTTGAAATGAATAGGGCTTTGAATGGAACCCTCATATCGCTAGCTGGAACTGATCCATCAAAAATAGTCGGCAGACAAGCTGCCTCGGCTGCGCCCAACTACCGAGATTAGCAGATTCTCTAGAGGTTAACTTTGCGAAGACCCGCAGCATCAACAATTAGGACAGTGTGCAGGAGAGCGCGAATTTGGACGTAAATCTTGTTGTTAGCATCATACGCAGCAGGGTTCATGATATTCAGGAAGCAGCTGCTCGAGTTCGTCAGATCTACGAAACCAGTTTGAGCAGCATTTCGGATCGATTTATCCCCACTAATGCAAAATGGCAAACCAGTCAGAACATATCGATTAAGAGGCGCGTCGAGATTTGAGCACTTGAAGACATCAGCGATGAGTTCAGCACCTTGCAATAGAGGAACAGGCTCGTTTGAATAAAGCCGCTGGCCATTCAATTCGCAGGAAATAGTGATATCACGAGTATTCGCCTCGGTTTTGAGGACACTGTGTTTTCCGTCAGTTTGGTTCATGTTTGGCTGTTTGCGAATGCTAACGAACAGACCGTAGCAAAGTCCACTGATTTGAGACAGATTAATCCGGGTGGGCGCTCCCGCACCAGCATATGTAATTGAATCAGCATCAACCCAGCCGACATCGGTAGCGGGAATGGCAATCCCGAAGATTTGACTTTCTCAATCACCTGGGCAAAAGTGGCCTCATCAACATTGATGCAGTGAGCTATAATCTTCGGATTCGAAAGCTCGGGTTTTTCAGGAGTGACAGTGAGGACATTGGGAGTTATATTCTGGCCGATGTTTGCAGGGGATGCAGCAGCGGCTCCCACGCTCCCGAGTCCATCTTCTTTAGTCGCATCACCGCCTATGGCATATTCCGTTACAAACCTACCACCATAGCTGGTCTCAACAAAGCCCTGGGCACGATCACGGAACCAAACCTCGACAGACACCTCGCCAGAAAGAGCACCAATTGGGAGCACAGAACCCTCCATGGACAGGGGATTTTTACACTGAAAATACCTCCAGTGCGATTTGTCCCCTGAGGTGGTGTTCCATGTAGCCAGCCACCTGACCGGTATTTCTTTTTGAGCTGAGCATCATCATTGAAAATCAGAGCGCTGTGAACAAGCCAGTCCTCAGGGACGATGTAGCTGTAGGAAGCATATTTGATTTCAATTCGCTTTACAAGAGCACCAACAGACCGCAGATAACCAGTGCGAACCAGGTCAGTGTCACCAGTAAAAGCGGTCAGCTCGGGCAGGGTAAACTGGAGTTCAAGCCCCTGAAGGAAATTGTAACGGGGTAGGAAATAAGTAACCCTCTTTCCGAAGCAGTCTCCATAGTCATTGCTAGGGTTGACAACGACACGCACAGGCTTTGTTTGGCTGGTTAGACCTAACATAAGCTCGTTATTCATAAAGAAATCCTTAGCTTCCTGCGGAGTTGTGAGCAGCTCCTTTAGACCAAGACGTTGCAAGTTCTGGGTAACATCCATTGAAGTGTTTATAATTCAAACGGAAGAAAATAATTCAGCGCTTAGCCGCCGGCGAGCCAGCTTGGCGCAGCGGTCGCTGTGCGGAGCACAAGTGGCTCCTTGCCTTCGGCTTGTCTGCGACTCTGGCGACTCAGTTTGACGAATTGATCCAAGGATATGTCTTTGACCTTTTCTGGAGCTGAAGCTTGGCGAGCTCGTAGACAACATCGCCATTGGGTTCATCTGGGCCATAACGAATTTCGAGTATAAATGAGACAGGACCTCCATTTAAATCAGCAATTCGCTGCATAAAATCGTAAATCTCAATAGTCACAGAGTAGAGGTCCAGCTTTGAATAAATATACTTGTACAAAGGATGTGCTTCAGTTGAATCATAGTATGCTATCTCGCCTGGACGAAGGACGCTTGGAATGCTCAGCTTCGAGAAGAAGCCAGGTATTGACGTGTTCGGCATACTGACAAGGTCACCAATTTCAGGAATTCGTAGGAGCACATGATCATCAGGAGTGACATCAGGCTCATAAGCGCCTGCTATATATTCAGTATTTATAGATAATGTCTTTGACCGAATCGGTAGAATTGATCTCAGCCCTAGAAGCTTTGCAGTTCGCTGAGCCCTTGCAACGGCCTGGTAGTTTCTGACTTCCCGCCCACCCTGGTTCGTTGGCAACATCAGAGCAATAAAGAACTCGAAGTTAGCTGTGAACCCTATTAATTTGATCGCTGAATTATACGTGCACGTGATACCTGTTCCCGTCAACCTTTCGTTTATCTCTGTCACAAGCGAGGTGACGTCGTAATTTCCAGGTGGAATTGCAATGTTATTCCACGCTCCAAATCCGGCCTGAGGTGGGTCGGGTCCTTCATTAGTGGGATCATATTTGCACCAATATATATAGGTGTTAAAGACTAAATCCTCTGCCGGATCGAGTACATCGATTGTGCTCATAGTGTTGGGGATCTCAGCTGATACCAAGCGCACGGCTTTCACATCCTGATAAACTTTAGGCAGTCTTACTTTAAATTTCGAGGTGGATGTCAGCTCCTCCGCTTGGTGACTTGCAATGCAGACGTAGTCCGTAGGCATCTTTTTTATATCAGTTAGAGAATAAAAATGGTCAAAGACAAGCATCGACGCTGCGCCAGGCTTACCTTTGACAGCAGAGACAGAAGGCCAATCGATTCAGAGGCAAACTTCGTGCTCGAAATCAATGAACCGATAATCAATCCAGTTGCTGTTCGACTAACCCAGTGTGAGTTCGCAAACAGCCTTTACACCAGCATTAAAGCTGAGTATCTTTCCATCACCTTTCCCTACCTTGGAACGCAAAACGTGGAGGTGTTTGAGCCTGGCATAATTACGACTGCAAATCTGGGCGAAACAGATATTTACAACTTTGGCCTATCATTTAATATTGAGCTAGAAGGGATTTCAATTGCGTATTTTAAACTATTTCGAGACCCAGAGACGCTGAAAATGTCTGCGTATTGCAACCGTTCCTGCACACTGACCTGCCAGTTCAAAGCCTTATCGAATCTGCTCGGGCTGAACCGAAATGAGCCCCTCCAGCTGTCTCCTATTGTGCTTGAAGGGCCGCAAAGACCAGCAACTGCAGCTGAGCGGTATCTAGAGGTTGCTGGCATTCCAGTGACACCTGCTCACCCTGAGTACGGCGTGGATTTCACCGGAAGAATGCAGAGTATAGCACTTGGTTACGCCGTCGAATTTCCAAAGATAATCGACATGGACAGCGACCAGTACCTCTTCCTTGTCTGCGAAGAGCGAAGAGCTAAGCTTCGCCGTGGGGCTAAATCAATGTGTAATTACGGGCTCGCTCGAATCCAGATGAGCCAGGATGTTGGCAAGTTCGTTTATATAAATCAGGAAAATGACGGCGAGTGGATCCACATCGAAGAGCGCCTGGTGCTGACCTCTCTGCGACTGCGCATTGTCGACAGAGATGGTGATGACGTCTCTCTGAATGGCCTGCCTTGGTCTGGTGAACTGCAATTTCTAGTTTAGGTAACGTCCCCGGAAATCAAGCCGGAACGCGTTCACATTTATAAATTCGTTTGTTATAATTTGCACATAGTTATACACCTGTGGGGTGATCAAGTGCGAGTCACTATGTATTAGATCGAAGCCTGTCATAGATGGGTTTGCAGCAAGCACATTGGCTAGGACCGTATTTTCAAATAGTGACCCGTCTCGTAAATATCCTAAATTGGTCAGAATGCTGAAATTAAATAGGACTCCGGCGGCAAAGGCTGGCCCATACATAATTATTTGATGTAGCTCAAAAGGCTTAGGAAACTCGACTTTGATCCAGGGATTAGGTAAAGTGCCCCTTGGAACCCTGTTGAGTTAGGTCGAACGTGAGAAGGTGGGTGCAATTCCTCAAAGTCGTTGCTTGTGATGTTTGCATCTGGAATTATAAACCAGTTGACATCAAATGGCGGCTCAACTGTTAAGGTAGACGATATGATAAGTCTCTCATCGTTCAGTAGGTCGTAGTTCGCCAGTAGAAAGCTGCAGAGTGCATTTATTTTAGCATTTATTTCGGTTTGTTTCAGCCATAAATCAGTCGTGGAAATCAAATAAGAAATATTCGAAGGGGAGGCATCATCAAGCTTGCTCATAACTGCAGCTGGCAGCGGAACACTTAAACGCCAGTATCTAGTTAAATTTCTATCTGCATCAACTGGAAGCAGCTCCTGCATTTGAAAGTGCGATTCCAGCTCGCTCCCAGCCATTAGCATAGAAATAATTGGGCTGCCTGAGAGGGATAAGATCCAGCCCAGGGCGCCCCAGCCTGACGTCTCCGCATTCGAAAAGCCTGCAGTCAGTTGCTCACTGGCTTGGACCTCACCACAGCTGATGCTCACAAGAACAATTGGATCCTCTGCATCATAAATTTTGCTGGCGTGGCTTAGCGCTGCAACTGAGGGATTATTTAAACAGGCGATGGCCCCATCAACAAGGTTTTTGTCTCCTAGAACCTTCGGTGGAAAGAATGTTGGCGCTGCAGAAGATGCTCTAACTGCATCACGAATCAGCGTGCTCGAGTATGGCCCATCTTTGGTGAAAACTACGGGCTGCATCCGAACTGTATCAAACGCTGTAATTAATATGTCTTTGGTCGATTCTGCAATTGTGTAGTCTAGGGCAACGTCTGTGAGCACCGACTCCAGAGGGTTTCCATCATAGCGGCTTCCTGAGAGCAAGCTTGTGAGTGATCTCGGATTTGCGAATATTACAGGTAGGTTCGTTTGATATAAACTGAAGATATCACCTGCAGAATATCGATAAGCGAGAACAGAGCCTGGAGTTGATGGGATAGCCAAACCGGCCGCTATTATTGCCCCTGTTGAGGTGCCTGCAAAGAAATCAAACAGCTGTGGAATTGCTTTCCCAGTAATCGCCTCGATCCGCTGTAGAATTCGGGCAATGACTATGCCACGAGCACCTCCACCTGATAGTGAGAGAATGACCTTCATTTTTAAAAGGGGGCTTATATAAAAATGTCCTACATCTTGAAGAAGCCAGTACCACTTCGTAAAGCTCCAGATTTTGTGGATGATCGGCATATAAATATTCGCGTATTTGGGAGTACTCTAATTGACTACAATGCTGACAAAGATATACACCAGACTGAGTTTAATCGCCCAGCTGCATTAATTCTGCGCAACGCACATGTTGGCGCCCCAGATATTGCACAGAGATTTTGTCTGGGTCCAGCTGAGAATTATGTTGCTGAAATAATCGGATCCAGGGCGTTGCCGCGGCACCTGCGAATTGCCTCCTCAGGCACAGTTTCCAAATATGATTCTGGTAGATTAATCTTTAGGCTCCAAAATGATAGAGGGGTCCACACATCAGCTCTACGTCTAATTGATGAATCCAATGCTGTCACAAACAAGACTGCGGCTCACATTACAGGGCGAATTCTCCTTGGCGAAGAGTCGCAGACAAGCCGAAGGCAAGGAGCCACTTGTGCTCCGCACAGCGACGCTGCGCCTGCTGGAATATCAGTGCTAGCATCGCAAATCCAGCCGTTTCCCTGGGATCTACTTTTTACAGCTGCACGAGAAGCGAATATTTTATACGGTTTTGATGTAAATCAAATCGATACTGAGCCAGCCACCAGGTTAGATATTCCTGGATGCACCTTGGGCTCTATCCTGATTGAAGCTGACAGGCACCTGCTCCCTGCGTTGCATGACAGCTACGATCTAGGGCTCCGCACCAGGCAGTGGCGAAATATTCATGGAACAAATATTTATCAGGATGGTAAGAAGGTTAGCACTGAAGAGGAGGTGATCAACATTTTCAACTACTACTTCGGACCTATTGTCCCTATACCACCTATACCACCTCTTCCAGGGCTACCGAAGCCGCCAACCCCGGACGGCCCAGGTCGAGAGCGAGTTGCTGATGAAACAGTTCCTTTCGGTCAACATATTGTCAGTTGGGAGCAAGTTCGCAATAAACCTATCTTCGAACCGAAAAAGCAAATAGATGAACAGTATTTACCTCCTGAAATCGATATATTAGAGCTTGAAGAATACCAATTTGTCCCAGATGAGGAAGAGTATTTACCTGACGGTTTCGACCCGCAAGAGTATGAATATGATCAATATGACCCCAATGAGGAAGAGTATTTACCCGATGGTTTAGATCCACAAGAGTATGAGTATGAACAGAACTATGAACCCCACGAGGATTATTTAGCAGATGGCCTCGAGCCTCCTGCTGTTGAGTATGCGCAGCCTTATGAACACCATGAGGAATTATTGCCAGATGGTTTACAACCTGAGATTTTTGAGATGTACCTTGACTGGGAGCAGATCAACAATAAACCCGCGAGATATCCACCAGAGGATCACAACCATGACTGGGATGAGATCTTAGGTAAACCTGAGAAATATCCACCTGAAGATCACAGGCATGATTGGGGCGATATTGATGGAATACCACCTGAGTTTCCGCCGGAAGACCATTTACATATTTGGAGCGAAATACGAGAGCAGCCCACTTTTGCATCAGCAGGTAATGTTTTACTAGGAGATATTAACAATGGGGTAAGTCTCTACCAAAATATAGACACACCAGAAAGATTACAATTAAATGATTACTATGTGAATCGCAAAGGAATCGATGCAGGCACCACAATGGAAGGCGAATTATACATTAGACCCCCTACAAGAAATGGAATATTGGGACTTGGTGGTGGTATTGAAATTAAAGACACCAAACCAGGTATCTATCTTACCAGCTACTATGCAGATGACATCCCAATGACAGGAGGATTGATCTCTCTACCATCTGATCCAGCAAACTATGATGATAAAAACGCAGCAATCCAAATTAATGTTACTGATGTGAGTGATTTAGATTCATCAAGACCGAAATTAATATTCAGCAGAGAGAGATTGTTACCAGATGCACTTTTGGGGAACCGAGATGACTATAAACAATGCGAGGTTGCATGGATTAAAACGAATTATAATGGTGGAGTTGGTGAGGGAGTTTTAGAAATTAATCAGAGGGCAGCAGCAAAGAATATTCACAATGAGACCATATCAAGAGTGGTAACAGAGGATTATCTGAGAGACAATGGAGCAACAATCATCGCAGGAATTGCTGTGGAGGGTGCTTACCTTCCTCTCACTGGTGGAACTGTCACAGGTGATGTTCATGCTCCGAATTTCCTTGTTGATACTCCAAATGCTCAGACATTTCCTGTTGTTCACCCAGGTGCTGAATATATATTAGATGCAAACACTCCAATTAGTAGAGTCGAATTACCAACGAATTTCACCTTTAATCTTGTGGATGTGTTCCCAAACAGCCATAATCTCATGTATTTCTCTTCTGAGAATTACCTTTCAGGTGCATTTTCGCCCATTGAACTCTCCATACCAAAGCAAAAGGTGAGCTACAAAGAACTCACAGATGTCCCGGCAGGATTTAGTGGTAAATGGACTGATATTACGGAGAAGCCAACTTGGAGTAGTGTAGCATTCACAGGTGATTACTATGATTTATCAAGAATTCCCGATTTCACCACTTATATACCTCGTTGGATTGATCAAAGTGTAATTATATCAGAATCTACACTCCCTTTCAATGGACATGGGATAGACTATTTACTAAACCGAATTTGCATGCTGTGGCTACAAGTGGTGACTACAATGATTTAACTAACACCCCTACTGCACCGACCTTGCATGCTGTGGCTACAAGTGGAAACTATAATGATCTCGTTAATACACCAAACTTGCATGCTGTGGCTACAAGCGGGAACTATGACGATTTAATTAACACACCCACTTCGCCACCTACTCACAATCACAGCATAGAGTTGCTTACGAATTTCGGTAATTATGTGAATGCAAATGCATATGTGCAACAGGGGACAGCGAATGTAGTCATTCCTGCCGGAGTCTATTACAAAGGGGATTTTACCACAGTATCGGGAACCGTTACATTTTCTACCCATATAATAGTGATCCAATAGTTAATGCTACTCTCGAAAATGATATTATCTTAACAAGTGTCAATTTTACAAACAGCATATATATCTCCGCTGAATTTGTGAGTGGGAACCGTGTTGGTTTCAAAAATAAATTCACTTGGATTGCTATATTTACTTGTTACTCGGACATCAATTATACGAATGTGCCCCAAAACGAAAGAACCCTTAAACTCCATTGGATTGCTGTCGGACCTCTCCAAAACAATAATATTCTCACGTAATTATAAAGAGCAATTTAAAGATGACAACTGTATTCACGCCTGTGTTTTCTTTGAGTGCAAGTGCTGTCCACAATGTCCAACACACTGTTTATGATTTATCTCCAAGCCACCCTTCGACTGAGACAGCGAAAACCGATTCTTTTAATGACCAAAGCATACTCAGAGTCAAAGAACTCCGAGCTGACAAGGCTGATGGAGTCGTTAAAGCTACTCAAATGATCGTATCTAATCGACCCGCAATCTCTTCGGGCTGGTCACCAAAGAAAATCTATATGAAGGTCAACAGGATTCCAAAACGGCTTTTAATCCGGCTGATAGGAATTCGGCGGCTTTTCAAGTTTACAGTGGTGGGGCATGGATTGGGACTGGACTGAGTGTGAATGGGACAGTGACAGCGACTTCTTATGGGGCTGTGAGTGCAACCACTGGGACGTTTTCAGGTCTCTTGACAGGAAATGGTGGAGTGAAAACAACTTCTGTCGATTCAGGAGCAGATTCTGATATAGTTTTGAAGCGAAATAATACAACGATAGCCACCATCACAACTTCTGGTCTCAGTTTGGCGGATACTAAATATTTGAAGGCTAATTTTTACCCATCATGTCGTGTTTATCATGCAACATCTACTGCTTATACAGCTGGTCAGGTGATCAAATGGGCAAACATTTACTACAATGTTGGGGGATGCTATAATTCAGCTACTGGTATTTTCACATGCCCTGTGGCTGGGATGTATGTTGTATCTTTTGGTGCATATGCTGATTCATCTACCTGTGATGTTGTGTGTCGACACAACGGTTCATCTACATTTTTAAGTCTTTTGAGTATAAAAACAACTTCAACACAAGGAGGAAGCCCTTGTGCAACATTTAAAGCCAATTCGGGCGATTACTTTGATGTTGCTGTGTCCCAAGGGACAGCATCAATTATCGCAAGTCAACAGAGTTTCTGTGTTGCATTAATTTATGCAGTATAATAAAATGTTTTGCTATAATAAATGTCGAACATCTACCAAGTGGTTCTAACTGATACTGAAAAACTGGGAATGGAATACTGTGCCTACTCTGTTCAGGATTGGATCGATAATGCTGCTCATAATCGGGCGAGAATTGCGATTGATGAGATTGTGGACAAAGAAGTTAAATCGTGTATTGCCGCTGGAATTCCGATTCCACTCACAAAGGAAGCGATTGTAGAGCAAGCGTTTGCAAGGGGGACTGTTCGAAAGGCAAGCGAAATTCCTGTGAGTGCTCCTATGTAAAGAACTCGAATTCGAAGAATGAGAGATGGGTTAATTGTTATTTTTCATAGATCATGCATAAGAAAGGCATGTATCTTGCATGTCCTTCTTGAAAGTCGTTTATTTTTCTTTCCTTCTTAGTAAAAGAAGCAATGGGTGAATATAATCGAGTTCAACTTCCAATATATTCCCTTGGATCCCCTGCTATGCACTTTCGCCAGCATGAAGTAAATGATGAGGTTCGTGGATTAGAATCCACAGAGAGACCCAATTCCAATGGTAACTCCTTTGATAAGAATTCGATTATTCGAGTTAAAGAACTTCGAGCCGACAAAAACTCAGGTGTGGTTAAAACAACTCGACTTCTTGTGACTAATGCCAACTTCTTTCAACCTACCAATGGAGGCCCTGATGCTTACAGTGTAAATCTGAAAGCTCTTGATTTCGATAAAAACACTGCTGCTGCTACAATTCGTTCAGGCGGTGCTTTTATTGGTGGAGGTTGCCGTGTATCCGGTCAACTCTCTTCATCTGTTTCGTTTAATGATGTCCCTGATACTCTCGATCAAAATGTAGAGAATCCACAGCGTATTAGATTATATACACCTGTTGCACAGCAACCATTTGTTCAATTTTACGTAGGTTATACAGTTACACTTGCAACCTCTGAACTAATTGAAGGAACCAAAAGAGTAATGAGAGGTCTCGCCATTCCAAACGCCATGCTCTCTTTATGTAGAGCCAACAACAACCAGCCAGGTCACAGGTACTATTTCAGTGTGCAGGGATATGATCATTTCGGCACAGGCTTCTGTGTTTATAACAATAATTTCACTTACGATTTGTTTGTTACAGACATTGGCAAATATACTATAACAATTATCGGTTTGAGAACAGATATAGCAGCTGTTTCAGTTCTCAGAGGTGTTACTCCTGATACTCTTTCAGTATCAGGGTTTTACCAGGAACCAGATGTGATCGATGACCCCACTCCCTAAAATATATATATATGTTTAATATAAATGGCTGAACCACCTCCAATTGAGCGTATTGTTACAGCACAGCTTTCATTAGCTGCACCAGCTAACCACGTTCTGCAGCATGCTACTTTCGATGATGTAGAAGGTCTGCAATCAACAGAGGTTCAACCTACGATGAACACCTTCGGTTCCACCCATAAACTGAGATTGCAGGAACTCAGGTGCGATAAAAATAATGGTATAGTTAAGACCACGAAATTACTTGTAACTAATGCGAATTTTAGTGCCCATTATGGTGATCCAGACAGTTATGGCGCCCCTCTTTCGACTTATTCTTTCGAGTCTAGGTCAGGAGCTATTAACTGCAAGACGGGGGGAGCATATATTGGTGATGGTTTGCGGGTTGGTGGAGCTGTTGGTGCTCCTCTCTTTGTTAATGATCAACCAAACCCTATTGATCCTAACACGAGAATTCGAACCTATTTGCCAAGTATGAATGCACCATATATTATAAAGATCTTCCCAATCGTTGTTAATGAGCAGACATCAGTAGTTGATTCTCTTGTGGAAATTGGTGACCACTACAAGGTGGTTGTTGATATCCCTCCAGACGTCTACGCTGTCTGTCAAGTAGAGGGTGGAACCCCAAACATTGCTGTGGTGATTACTCCATATGATAATTTCGGGATCGCTTATCATGGTGTAAATTTCGGCCTTGAAGACTACCAGTTCTTGGTGAGAGCTACAAAATTCGGTATTTATAAATGCATTCTCTATGCAGAAAGAACCGATGCTATCGCAAGGCAGAATACCTATGCGGAGTACTACGGCACTAATAGGTACTTCCCCATTTTCGGACAGGATACTGCCCCGTAGAGAATATCCCTAATTATTTGCCGAGACCTCTGATAATGGCCTCATGTCTTGCAGGAGTGTTTGAGTTGCTGCGTCACTTCCATTCACATGCTCGCCTACAGTCGCATTGTTGCACAGCGGATCTTGACCTTTCCTTTGGTGGTGATCATGACAGCAACAGCGCCAACCGTGAAGCTGAACACGAAATTCTTCAGCACGTAGAAGATCCCGCACCGCCCGGTGTGCACTACCAGAGACCTCGGACGCCGTCAATAACGTACCATCTATATCAGGATGCTTGAAGGCTTGCTGAGGCGGCCTTGACATCCTTTTGTTTGCTTTTGAAAAAAGAAACGACATCAGCTAGCCGAGAGCAGTCATGATCACCCTTCAAAATTGAACCGGGAATTTCTAGTGCGGCGGCAGCCAAGATGGCTTCCTGCCTTCGGCCTCTCAGTGGACACTAGAATGCCTAAGCTCATACCCTAAAGTGAATTCCCAATCAGCCTCAAAGGCTCTCCCGTTAGCTACCTCCTCGAAGCTAAATCGAATTTTATTTTTCAACCCCTAAGGTACCCACGCACACGCCCTCCGGCACGTAATAGCAGAGGGAAACGTGTAAAACGATTTTGGTACACGCACGGCAAAATCAGATCGATCTAGTGAGGGGAAGACGCTAAATGTGGATGGAACCGCGGCCCGGAGCGAAGCGAAGTGGCCGTAAGCGGGGTCCATCCACGTACAACAGCCGAGCGGCCCATGTCCGCCGGTTGGATCCTGTGTTCGAATCCGAATCAATGCCCATATGGGCTTTTGCGAAAAACAACTGTGGAGAGCTCGAGAGACGTCGACACGATTACGCACTTGACCTGTGACGAATCTCAAAGAACGGAAACATGGAATTTTAAAGCAACAGTGACCGAGGACAGAAAACCATGATTTCTCATGATCAAATCCACTGGAAAATCACAAACGAAGAGGCACCTCTCCCGACGAGTCCACCGGTGATTTCAGAACCCTTCTCCTTCCTTTCCCTGATCATTGATAAACACACTGCATCAAGTCTAAGCCACGTGCGCGATCCCCGGAGCATCGTAATTGTGCCAATACAAAATCACCGCGATCCTCACTTTCTCACAAGCCAGAAGGCTCACATGTACACATCGAAGTGCAGCTATATCTAGCTATATAGAGGACCCTCATGGCTGAAACCGTCGGAGCCCTTGGCATCTGAGTTGAGTTGCTGAAACCGTCGGAGCCCTTGGCATCTGCGAATTAACGCATCACGGAGTGCTGCTGCAATCAGAGAGAGCGCATGCGTACCGCGGGAGTTTGCACGAGTTTGCACGCGCAGGAGATTATAATTACTGGGCGATCATTTCGGCGTCGACAGCCTCCAGCTGGGCGTCCGCCTGAACGTCGCGCGCGTCACTTCCGTCAGATTGCGATCGCAAACTCGAATTAAAGCGGTGCTGCACGGACCGTGATCTCGAGCTCGGCCGCCTCCTCGTCGTCCAAGGCTGCGAACTCGTCCTCGGCACTCACAATCTGCGTTTGAATCAGTCAGGGTCTCGAAGCCGAGCGCGCGCGTGCACATGCCTGGCTGTCGCCGTCGAGTTGAAGGTTATGGCATTTAAAATCCCCGTCGTAGAACATGGACTTTCCGCCCAGAGTGGACCTGCAATAATCTGCGGTGATGTCGATTGTGCCCATGCTTTCGCCGACCGTCGAACCCGCGCAGTCGCGGTTGGCATAGCAGGTGCTGGCTGTTTTCAGTCAGACGATTAATTATAACGACGACTGCGAGGCATTGTGAAAGGTGTGTAGCATGAGCGCGCACTGTCTGTTCTCGCCGGAGCAGGGGATCGGGAGAAGGTTATGCGAACAGATTCAAGTCAGCGCACTCCGAAAGCCAGCAAGCCCATTCGAATTCATGCGTATACGCAAGAAATTACGCACTGCCCATGGTGACAGACGAAAGGTTTCTGAGGACGACGACTGCAGAAGCGGCCACCGAAGTCAGTGAAAATCGCAGCCTGGCAGCTCTAGATCTAGATCTAGATCTGGAGAACCCGACGACCTCCTCCTGAGGAGCTCAAGGACTTGACTCACATCACTCGAGCGCACCTGGCTTTGAGAACCGAAGAGCAGAATGTTAGAATCGGTAGGACGAACGCCCTTTATACGACGGGCTATATATATATATATATATATGCAACAGGAGCACTACAAGAGCGCGCGCTAGCTCGATGTCGAGTACTAGTCGAAAGCGAGTACTAGTCGGCTGCGTGCGCGGCCTGCTGCAGAATTCGAAGGCGAGCCAAAATTCGCCCATAATAATAATCGCAGACGGCGAGCGAGCCTCAGAGCCATAAATTGCCCATAATTATATAATGCAGGCTCGAACTCCGGAAGATTTTAACTCCCACATGACTCGTGACATGAGTAGTCCACATGATTAGCGCGCTGTCAGTTTCAAAAAAGCGTGTACATAGGGTTCGTTCTGGTTTTATAATTAGCTCTCAAGTTTTCTACAAAACATCGATGTTGCCCGGGAACTTGCCCCTCGAGCTCGCGATCGTAGTTCGGAAGTTCACTGCCCCTTGAGCTCGTAGGACCCTCGAGCTCGAATCGTTCAAACAATCGAGTCCGTCCGGCGGCTCGATCCGGCCGGCGCCTGAAAAATGGTTCGAATCCCCGTTGGACGGCTATAAATCGGAAACTCTGTTTTTACGAACACGAAAAATGTTTCGAGCCCCCCGCGCCGGCCGCGGAAACATTTTTTACGAACACGAAAATGTTTCGATCCCCCGCCGGCGAGAGTTGTTTTGGGGCTCTCAGGACTCAGGAGCTCTCCAATTGCCGAGAGGAGGCAACTCAGGTGAGGAGGAGAAGTGTGGCCCTGTGTGGGCTACGAGAAGGGTGGGCTACGACCGTGAGCTTTCTTCTGAGCTTTCTTCTGAGCTTTCTTCTGAGCTTTCTGATGAGAAGCTTCTTCTTCTGTGCAGGCATCGATCCGGCGCGCCGGCGCGCGCACGCCGGACCGCGTCGGCGCCCGCCTCCGCGGTGGACGTAGGTACCCCCGGCGGGCTCTTCCCCCCCACGCCCTCGGCGCAGCCGCCGACGCCCTCGGGCGAGCCTTCTTCGGAGGGGGACGCCGGCGGCGGCGCGCGGCGGAGGCCGGAGGAGCTCACGATCGAGATCCCGACGCCGGCGGTGCGTGTGGGCGGTCGATCGGGGCCTAGTTAATAGCCGGACTCCATGCCACGTTAAATCGACATGGCCCATTATAATTAAGCTCATTCCACGAACTGATCATCGAGATCCGCAGGCGAGCGTGGCGGGGCGGCCGAGATCTGATCATCGAGATATCGATCCGCTCGCTCCGGTCCCAGTCGCCCCGCGCCTCGTCCGATTCGGAGGATGGCGGGGCGGCCGGGGCGGAGGGGGCAGAGTGGGCGCGGCCCCGCGTCGTCCGCGCCCGCCTCCCCTCCGTCGACGGCGCGGCGCCAGCCTCCGCCGCGGACACCGCCATAGCCGCTGCGGCCGCAGTCGCCGCGGCCTCTGCCTTTGCTGCGGAGCTGCTGCACAGCGAGCGGTCGACGCTGGGCCACGGCTCGGTCGCCGCCTGGGGCGGGGACTCGGCCCCGCAATCGGGCCTGGCGACCCCGCTGCCGCAGCCGCAGCCGGCGCGGGGCGGCCGCGCGGAGGCCCAGTGGGGCGTCCGGCCGCCGCCCGCCGCCGCCGTGCGCTACACGCGCGCGCGGGGCGGCCCGCTCCGCGCCTGGGACCGGGATCATGTACAGACGGGCCCGACGCCGGGCGTCCGGCTGCGGCGCGGCGAGGGCGAGGCCGGCTGGGCGCCGGCCCCGCGCCCGCGGTCCGAGTCGCCCTCGTCCCGCACGCCGTCGCCGCCGCCGCGGTCGGCGCCGGCCTCGCCGCCGCGGCACGGGATCCTCTCGCACCCGCTCCACATGGCGGCCGCCGCAGGCGCCGTCGTCGCCTCCTCCGCCTCCGCCTCGGCGCTGCTCGAGGGCGCCCTCGCCGCGCGGCCCTCGACCGCCCCCGCCGGCCTCGTCGGCGAGGCCGGCGGCCTGCTGGAGGCAGAGGCCGAATCCGAGCGCCACCGCATGGTCCGCCTGCACCCACTGGCGACAGCGCCTTTCTTTCTCCTTTGAACGCTCCGCGCGCGCAGCTGGCGACGGGGATGCGGCACCTGCACTCGGCGCCGGGCGGGCGCCTGTGGAGCGCGCAGCCGGCCAAGCTCGCCCCGGAGGCCCTCGCTGTCTCCCCGGGCACCCTGACCGTGCGCCCAAGCTCAAACCCGCCCCTCCGAATTTCCCCTCGAATTCGCGTCTGACCGCTTTAATTTCCTTGCAGGCGTCGACCTCGCTGCCGAACCGGAAGGGGGACGGGATGCGGGCCTCGCGGGCGCGCCCGACGGCGGCGGCCGGCGTCATGCGCCAGTCGATCGCGACACACGCGCGCGGCGGCTCCTCCCTCGCCGACCTCTCCGGCGGGGGAGCCGGCGGGGGCGACGGGGAGGGGCCGGCGCCCCTCCAGTCCTCCGCCGTCTTCGCGGAGGGCGGGGCCCGCACCTTCGTGGACCTCGTCCGCCGCTCTGCCTCGGCCCAGTCGCTCGCGCCAGCGGCCGAGGCGCCTCCGGCCGTGCCGCCGGCGCCCAAGGACCGGTCCATCGACCCGGGGCTGGGCTGGCGGGCGCGGCGCCTCTACGGGCACGTGCAGCGCGCGCAGGCGATCCGCAAGGAGCAGGCGACCGCCCAGGCCCGCGTGCCCCCGCGCGCCTCCGCCTGGTAGCCCATCGCGGCTGTTCAACTATCTATGGAATTGTTCAAAATAATATTGTCGGAGCGGTGTCAGGGGGCGGTGTCAGGGCGACGCGTGAGGTCGGCTCAGACACAGCTGCTTCGATGCGCAAGCGTCATCGATATCGACGCGACAAAAGTGACGCGCATCGATGATCATTATCACCGTGACAACAGGTTCGAATTCGCGTGCAAGGGCGGGGAGCGTGCACGCGTACGTGAGGTATTGGTGTCGCCTGGCTCGATTCCCAGGCCTTGCGGTGACTTAGTGACTAGAGCTAGTTGGTGCCTGACGTAGTCTGAGAGCCCTGGCATAGTCTCTCTTCCTGTAGGCTTACCTCTCGGTAGCCTACGCTGGCCTGCCTCTACCTGTCTTAGGGGTACAGAGTCAGTAGTCTTCCGGGTACACAGTGAATACACCAGCCTGCATCTACAGCTGCTCCAGCACAGGGAGCCGGCCCCGCGCAGTACTGCGCGGGTGCCTAATCGGGTGGGAATCCTCTCATCCGACAGGCGCCACTGCTCACGGAACTGGGCCCGTGGGCAGCCTCCGACAGCATCAGCCCGTCATCTTCGGCGACCATCAGCGATGCGCACGCATCGCTAGTAGCTCTAGAAACATCGTTTCAGTGCCGATCGGCGACCCCCGCGCACCGGCGGGCCCGGATCGGCGTGCGATCGATACGCACACAGCGATCAGCCTCAGCGAGCCGCCAGGCTCTCCGTCAGCGCACCGGAAACGTAGAACTAGCTCTGGAGAACCGATAAATGCGGTCGGACGCGCCCTCCCGTCGCCCTCGCCGACGGACGCCGCAGATCTTGTCCAGATCCCCGAGGGACAACCTCGACGCCCATGCCCGTACGCGCGCCCCGCCGCGCAGCGCCGCGCGTACGGCCTCGAGCAGATAAAAGAAGACCTTTACGACGACCGGCGACTGGCGAGCCTCGCCCTGGACCGAGGCGTGCATGAGTCTGGTCGATCGGCTGTGCTGGCTCTCGCTAGCCTTGCACTCCGAGCCCAGCGCTTCGCGCCGGAGTTCTTCACGGCCTGTGCTGGCGCAGCGCACGCGCACGGCCCTCGGGGTGCGCGCCTGGCCCTCGCCCTTGGGATTTGATCTGCTGGGGTCGGCAGATTTGATCCTGGCACTGGACGCGTACGGGCTCGGACCTCGCCTGCGCCGCGCGCGCCCCACAAAGCGCGGGCGGTCGCTGGCCAGCTATAGAGAGCCAGGCGAGCCGCTCGCCCGCAGATCCTTCAGCGGATCTGGAGGAGACGTGGGGGCAGCCGCGTGGCTTAGCCTGGCGCCCACGGCCGCGGGCTGAGGTTCTGGCTCAGCGCGGTTACGACGGCCAGAACTTAGTCCTGTGGAAGCCAGGCCCGCGCGCGAATACCCGAGGGTGCTATTCCCGGTCGGATTCGTCGACGCCGCCTGCGCGAGCTGCCGTGCGAGCCCGAGGGTGCTATTCCCGGTCGGTCGCCAGTCACTCGCCGCGACGCCAGCCCTCTACGGCTGTTGCGATCGTGCTGGACAAGCTCGAGTGGACCGGATCGAGAACTGAGGCCGCGCGCCCGAGTTCCTTCCGGCGAGTGGACCGGATTGAGAACTGAGGCCGCGCGCCCGAGTTCCTTCCGGGCGAGAGGAAGAGCGATCGGATCGATGGCTGAGGCGTGCGCGCCCGAGCTGTCTCCAGAATCGCCGCAGCCGAGCTTGCTCGCCGCTGCTGTGGACCACGACGGCCTCGGATCTCGAGTGAGGCACATTATCTCATGGACTAGCGTGGCTTTACGCCGTCGCTTGACCTGAGAATGCCCTCAAGACCTGGAGCTCAAGGGCACCGACTGCAGAGCGGACCCACCTGCTGCCTTGCCTGCAGGCAGGGCCCTCTTGCCCCGCCATGGCCAAGATCTCGAGCTTGAGAGCATTAGCCTTCCCTCGGCTGATGCTTCTCTCGGCCTCAACTCTTGATCATGATCATGAGCGCCTGCACGCTGGCCATGGCCTCGGATCCGACGCAACGCCGCGGTGACGGTGATGCACTCGGCGCCAGCGGCACACACATCGAACGTCGACGCAAGGCTCAAGCTTGATCAATTATAAGCTGAAGGCCTAGCTATGAGACGCGGTCTCGAGCTCACTTCATGATCAAGAGCTTGAGCCGTGAAGCGATATCGATATCGATAGCGCGGCCCTCAGGGGCTCGAGCCGCTTTATCTTTCGCATTCCGCTGTGCACTAGCTATGCGCTAGCCGTCTGCCTCGAGCTCAAGCTTGCGGCAGCTGCAGCTAGCCGGTACCTGGCACACCGTGACACCTTCTCTCGCGGAGCACCGCGGACGGTGCTAGCAAGAAGGGGGTGTGACGCCATGATCATGATATCGATGGCAAGCCGCGGCAGTACCGCATGCGTATGCACGTGCACAGTACGCGAGCTGCTGATCATGATCATGCATCTGATCATGCATATGCAAGATCACGAGCTCGAGCTGTAAAATCGAATTCAAACGCGCCTCGCAACGCCTCCCCCGCGAGCCGCTGAGCTCGCCAAGCTCGCCGCGTCTGCGGGGTTCGCGAAGCTTAAGGCCAAGGCCCCCGCCACGTGCAAGCAGGCGCGGCCGCAGGCCGCCCTGTGGCCAGAACGCTTTGCGCCGACGGTGCCTGGGCCAGCCCCGCCGCCTCAAGCTCCGAAGCAACGAGAGCCGGGCCCGGCCGGGCCCCCGCCGCTGAGGAGCGCGAAATTCCCTCTGACGAGGGGATGCCCGACGACCCCGGCCGGGACGCTCCGGCAAGGCCGGCGACGAGTCGCCGCCTGGTGGGCCCGCCCCGCCGGACGCCTGTGACGCCAACGACTTTCCCCTCGCGCTTGCCGAGGAAGTCCCAAAGCGCTCAGAGACTGGACCTCGTCGGTGGGGCGCTCGAGGGTTCGCCGAGCCGCGGCCCCTGCACCCTGACGAGATCTTTCCCCGCGGCCCTGCCCTGAGGTGGCAGCCCTGGGACGAGTACAACACGCGCCACTGGCGCTCGCCGGCCGATCCCGAGGACCGGCTGACTCCCGATCGATATCCGCATCGGGTGGAATTCGAAGCCGGAGTTCCGGGGTCTGCCGTGCCAGGCCAGCCCATGGCCGGCATGCACATGGCACCGGACACTGAGTTCCACTAAGTAAGCTCTGGGTCGGGCGGCATCGGCCGCCTCGAACGCCCAGCGGCCAGCTGTAATTTGGGCCCACTTCCGGCTTCCGGCTCCAGCTGTAATTTGGGCCGCAGAGCTAAGCTCTAATGTCGGCCCCGGCTGATTGCAACTGGCATCCGGCTCCAATCCGGCCGCTATCGCCGCTTTGGAATCCGCTAGTGCTGAACCGCATATCGAGCTACCAGCCGGCTTTGCGACCGGCGGCTAGAGCCCCTAGCCTCGAGCTCAGAGCTCGAGCTCAAGGGTGCGCGCCAGACGCTCGAGAGGGCCAGAGCTGATGCCCTGATGCCGGGCCCACGCACGACCGGCGAACCCCATCGCGATTGCGACTGCCTGCCTCGAAGCTGCCAGGCTTCTCGACTGCAGTCGCGATCGAGAGCCAGGCTGAGCGTTTAGGTTTCGCAGCAAGCTCCTTCGGGGCCTTGACTGCGAAATTGGAAATTTACCCCGCACGAGCTTCAAGCTCGGATCAGGGCCGCCAGGCCTCGCAACCGGCCCCTAGGCCTGTCCGACGGTCTTCCCGCAGCACTGCGTGCTGCATTCGGGAGCGCCGGTCGGCATCCTGAGGCCTTGATGCTCGAATTCGAGCCGCTACCCGACCAGGCCCGGAGCTAGAGGCCCGGCCTGCACTTCTGAGGCTCGTCGAGCCTCGGAGAGTGGCGCGTTTCACGCACAGCCGGCCCATGCGGCCCCCGAGCTCGAGGTTCACCTGGCTACCTAGCATGGGCCCCATGGTCCTCGAGAGCTCGAGCTCGAGCCTAGCGCTAGCGCTAGCGCCGACGGCGATATCAACTGCGGATTCGAGCTCGAGAGGCGAGCTCCGGCCCGCGGCTCAAACCGTAATCACGCCGTCACGAGCCCCAGGCTCGAAAGGGACCCGAGTTGCTGAGGCTCTCTGCCTACAGCTGTCGCAAAAAGCGCAAGACGCCCCGCATGCGCAGTCGGGCCTGGCCCAAGATTGAGGGCGCCGCGCGGCGCACCTCTCACTGCGAGCCAGCACCTGGCCTGGCCATGGCCTGCTCGATGCAAGCTCTCAACTCCGGATCCCGAGGCTCTCCGATCCGGACTGGAAGCTGTCAGGCCGAGACCCGGATCTGCCGGGCCGGACCCCGAAGCTCACGCTTGCTTTTCGAGCGAGACGTCGACGCTCTGGGCCCCGGTTGACTAAGCCTCGGAGCAAGCCGCCACTGTGCCAGCTCAAACGCCCGGCGGCCCGCCCGGCCCGGCGCCTCGCGATCGAGCTCGAGCTCGCTTCCGAGCCCTGGATCCGGTTACGAGTCGATTTCGGCTCTCATGATCAGGACCTGCTGGCACTGCGAGTTCGGCTCCCGCCGTTAACGTTGCCGCTGCGTGCACGTGCCATGGGCCAGCGGGTACAGCTCGAGCTCAGCCGCGAGCTGAGGGCCGGAAGTCATGTGCACGAGCACGTGCACGTGCACCACGGCTCAGAGCTGCCCAGCCTAGGCCTCCGAGGCTCCACAGCCGCTGAGCCCTAGGCCTGCGAGCGACTGGCAGTGCCAAGGCCCGGTTTCAATTTATGAACTGAGTCTGGAGCTTCGCCAGGCACAAATTCGAAGCCGTTCCGGTCTCGGCCGCCGACACCCGTCGGTCGCGGTCTCGGCCGCCGGGCCCCATCGAATTACGATCAGCGACTCGCCCTCGCGGTTGCCCTCGCCTTCGCGGTCAGGGATCGCGACCGCCGAGCTGCCGTTCGCATCACCGAGCTGCCGTTCGAGCCGGCCGGGCCCGGCCCCATGGTCAGAGGAGCGATTGCGAAGCTGCGCAGCACGCCCGGACCAAGGGCGCTTATCACAGCGCACGGATCGAGCCCATGGCTGATCTCGCGTGCTGCGACTTCGGGATCCGTCGAGTTCCCGCATGCAAAATGCCGTGCCTCACGGTCGGCCTGCGGTACCCGGTCCGACGGTCCCCAGGCCTCGGCCCTGTATCTCGCGCCGCTACGAGCCTCCAGAGGCCTGAGAACAGCGTCTCTCGCGCCGCTGCGAGCAAGGAGCGCTGCAAAGCCGGGTCACAGCCCTACGCCGACCCGGGTGACCGATCGCAAAATCGCGGGCCTTGAATTCGAACTTCGAATTCCGAAGTTCCAACCCGGCCTCGGCCTCCGATCGGTGAACGTGGGATCGCCCTCGGCTCGAGATCGAAGCTGGTCACGTGTACGTACACGCTTACGACAGCGCCGTGCACGCGGCACGGCGCCGGCCCGCTGTCGACGTCGACGTCGCGACCGCCTGCCTCGTGACCTCGAACTCGAGCCTCGGAGCCGCTGAGCCCGTTGAGTCTCGCCCTCTCTCAGAGGCGGAGGCACCCGGCCCGGCCCCAGGCATCATGGCATATTGGCTCTGCCCCCCACCCGCACCGCGGCGGCTGGTGGGCGCAGATCGTGATCGCACGGCCATGCGAACGCCTGTAAATATTCAAGCCGATGCGTATACGGCCCTCGCCCCTCGGCCCGAGGCCCCGCAGTCCATGGCCACAGCCAGCTTGCCGCTGAGCCCTGGAAGTCCTCCGCAGCTACCCGCAGTAGTAGCTGCGGTCCCTGGCCTCGAATCCAGAGGACGGGCTTAGCCAGCGATCGGCGCTTGCAATTGCCTGCGAACAGCTGGCGGCTGCGTCCCGGAGGCCCTGCCCTCAGCCTGGCAGGGCCCGAAGCTGACAGCGGCACCCGCGCCCCGCGCCGAAGCGTCCAATGCGCCTGGCGCCCCGATGCGCGTGGCCAACCGTTGAACGGTTCAACTAAGCCAATTCCGAGCCCGGCCAGTGAACGAGCCTCGGAGCTCGGGCACTGCGCTTCGAATTCGCCTCAAGCCGCCTCTTATCTGGCCCGCGGCCAATTGCAAGGCGAGCTTGAGCTCACGATCAGAGTTACGCTAGCTCGCTCGGATTTAAACCCAGAGCCCGCTGCACGCGCTCCAGCCCGCCCGTGGCTGCCGTGCACGTGCCTGGCCATGCGTATGGGGTCCGATGACCCGCGAGAATCCGATAATCGAGATCCGTCAATTTGCAATCGTTGCCCCGATTCAGGGTGCCGGCCTGCGAATTTGGATCGCAAGGAACGACTATCCGATGATCGCGAGCTTCGCGATCGGGTTTGGAGCAGCTGCGATCGCAGGCGGCCCTCGGCCCTTTTGAGGTCTGAGGTTGCCCGGGCTCGCAGCTCAGGCTCCCTTCTGCCAGATCTAGACCGCCCCCACCGCCGGGCTGGCACTGCGGAAGCCGTGCCCGTTCGATATCGCGAAAATCCGATAATCGGGACCGGACTAAAGATTCGCGATCGAATATTCCGAGCCTCGGAGTGCCCGGCCAGCCCGTATCTGACGGACGGCCCGTCACATTCGAGCCCGCGCAATTGCGAGGCCTGAGATCGGAGTAGTCGCAATTTCAGGCCGCCCTCAGCCCTCGCCTGGCATGTCCCCTCGCGAGCCTCTCGCCCCAGGGCCTCCTCGTAAGCGCCTGTGGCGACCCGCATCGGAATTCCAGCCCCACCGGGCCGCACCGGCCTGCCCTGCGAAAACCGGCACGGCCACGAGCCCAGCGAAATTCGCGGCGAGCCTAGGCCCCGCGAATATCCGCGTCGCGAATCCACGATCACGCTCGATCGCTGGACGTCGCAAAGCTGTGAATTAGGGCCTCGCCCCTACGAGAACGCGGATTGTGGCCCCCGGCCCAAACGCGAATCGATATCGAAGCTCGCAACGGGCTCGACTCGTCCTCCCGAGTCCCAGGGAGACCGAGGCCAATTGCGAGCGTCAAGCTCGCGACTGGAATCGAATGTCGGGCTCCCACGCGTGGGCCAGCGCTACCACGTCCAGCGGGCCCCAGAGCCGCTTGTCGAGTCGCGCACGACGTCCTGGCTTCTCACGGCAGTATGCCCCGTGAAGTCTTTGCACGTGCAATCGCGTGGCCGTGGACACGGACACCGATCGCGAGCGCCACAAATATTCAAGCCGCAGCCACCATGGCCAGCGGGAATAAAGGCTGCAACCGTTAAACAAAACTAAACGGCTAGCCCTACCTTGCATAAACCGCGTGCACGTGCACGTGTGTGTTGCAGGCGCGGGTCTCAGCCCCGGCCAGGCCCACATGTACAGCATATGCATCGATATCGCGACCGGATATCGGATGCAGCCGCTGAGCAGCCGAGCTGAGCGCAGCGAAAAATTCGAAGCCTGAGCCCTTATGCGGTAGCTTTCCCAAAGAGGCTGCGCACACGGCCCCGTGGCTCGGGCTCCTCGCTGTTACGGCCGCGGCCCGGACCGACTCGCGAAACGACGTCGACTCGCGATCGCGAACGGACGATCGGCTGCGCTGAACAGCGCCCGGCTCTCTCTGCCAACGCCGGCACGCCGCTCGGCGAGCGCTGATGAGGCGCTGTAATGGAGCGCCGTGCTACAGAGCGCCGATCCAGCAATCGAATGTACGGTCGCGATTTGCGCCGCCAAGGCAGCGCTAGCTCGAAAAGAGCATTGCCGCCGCCCTGAGCCGGAACCTGTGCACCACTTCGCCAAACCCGGCGATGCTGCAGCTGGTGCTGGCTGCAGGCATTTTTCGCACCGTAGCGCAGCCTTCAGGGCTCGCAGACCGGCCCGCAAAATTTACACGCGACCGCACGGCGGCAGGCCCAGGGCTCGGCACGGCCGCTCGCCGCCAAGCCTGCGCACGCGGCCTTCAGCCCCACCCGCCTTGCGGCACGCTCATGCCTCGACCTCCCGCTAAAACGCGGTGGGAGAGAGGATGAGGCAGGGAAGACTGCATGAGCTGCAGAAATCGTAATTCGCTACCGAGCGAAGCGAACCTGTCGACCGCACTGCGGCACCCAAATTCGAAAGCATCGCAATTCGAATTCGGAATTCAATGATTCGGGACCGTGGGCGCGGCGCCGGATCCGATGATCCCAGCCCGTTCTCGATCTGCGCGACAGCGAGCCCTAGTGGCTGGCCCGTGCACAAGCCACGCGTACGGTATCCAATTTTCGGAAAGCCGTTCCCACCTAGCTGGTGGAATCTGCCGGCTTCACACTCCGGAACACCCGCCACGGCCAACGAGAGACAGCGAGCAAAAGCCGCTGAGCTTCATCGTCTGCTCTCTCAAAAGCCGCCACGGCCCACTGCGAGACAGCGAGCGAGAGCTCTATCGTCAGTTCTCTCGAGAGCACCGGGGCCCGGCCCCGGTCCGCTAAGGGAACGCTTGCGATCGTGCATGATATCGTCGGCACGATATTGACGCTCGTATGCACGAGCACGGCTCCTGCAACCGGCCGCTACCGGTCCCGCTCCTGCAGCTGGGAACCAATCGCGTCGGTTGCACGCCGCGGCGCCCACCTGCCGATCCCTGTGGTGCTGCTACACTACGTACGGCGGCTGGCGCCCAGCCATCAATACCACGGCATGCGCAGCCGCGCCCTGCACACGCACTTGTGCCCGCGGCCGCAGTGCACGCCCGTGGCCGGCTGCTGCGGTGGCGAGGCCGTCACGGCGCACGCCAGCGGACGTGAGGGCGCCCGCGTGCACAATCTTCGCGCCGGACGTTTCCCGGGCCCTCTAGATCTGTGCATGCGAATCACTTCGCGACGCCACGAAAAGTTTGCAGCACCAGAGTGCGGCAATTTAATTTCGCGCCCACGTGTGCGTGGCCATGCCAAGTGGCCCGGCCATTGCACGGCCCTTCGGCCAAGCATATGCATCATCCTCAGCCTCAGACCAGCCGCTGAGCCTGGTTCTGACGCTTACTAAAGCGGTCACGGCTCTTGTGACTCACCGAGTCCGACGGTCGACCTCGATCTCGCGATTCCGCCCCGACGCCACGCACGGCTCGGATCCGGAACCGAGATGTAGGCTACGCGTACGCGGCCCGCTCGAGAAGGCCAGACCGTCGGACCGTGCACGCACGGCCGATTTCGTACCTCTCGGCTCGCGAAATTTCGCGAGGGCCCAGCATGGCGAAAGTCGTCGATTTTCGCTGGCGACCCGCCGGCCGGGCTCTCGTCCCGAGCAGCGGCGCGGATTTTCTCAAATTCTGCCCCGCAACCCGGACCGACCATCGGACGTTCGCGCATACCAAGCCACGCGGGCCCGGCTGCATGCAGCTGGCGCTCCTGCGAGCGAACGAGTTCGACATAGCTGTCAAATTCATTTCGCGCTGGGCGGTGGCGACCCGGGATCTTATTCCCGGCAGTGGCGCACCCACCGTCACCAGCTTCATTCACTGAGGCCGCTCCCATAAATCTGGGTGCTGGCATGGCGCCCCGGCGCCTGGCCTAAAAACCGCGAAAAGCGGCAACACGGGCCAACAGACACGAGCATACACAGCCGAGCGCTATATATGCAAAATCGTGTTTCGGAAGCTCGGCCCAGGCCTTGAGCCGATCGACGACCGCTCGAGACTCGAAGCTCCAAGGCTCGATGCCCTCGTGCTCGACACGACTGGCGTCCGATCGAATCGCGAAATTCGAACGGCGAGCACTGCAGTGCGATTGACTCGCGACCGGCACAATCGTGGCCGGCCGACGCAATTGCTCAGTTGCCCACAACTCAATTCAAATCGAAGCCAGCATCCATTCAACCTCGCTCTGGCCCCGCGGCTCACGCTTGCCCCTCGAGCTCGATTGAGCCCGAATCGAGAGCAAAGCGGCCCGGGACGCCATGGAATACAACGAAAGAAAGACGGATACGGTCGTGTACGATCACGCCTCTCCGTTCTTTCCACCCACACTCGCGAATTTCTTCACCACGGCCATGCTGTCCCGATCCAATCACGGATCCCCGGCCCAGCGGCCTCAGCGTGCCCAAATTTTCGCGGAAGACGCGTACGGTGGAGCACCGGGACGGTGCTTAACCGAAGAGGGAGTGGCATCGGAGGCAGTTTGCCGTGCTACGGCTTCCGCTCTTCAGCGGAAGAGGAGTACGCGCACAAGCGCTCGAGCCGAAGGCTGCCTCTTGGCCCGACGCCTGAGCCCCGATCGGCGTATGCCTGCCACGCCCCGACTTCCCTCTTCAGCGGAAGAGGAGTCGGGATCATGATCAGACTCGAGCATGCAGTCGACGTCGCGCCTAGACCTGCTGTGGAGCAGTACGCCCAGCGCGCGCTGCCGTCTGCAGGCTGATCGAGCACAAGCGAGCGAACCTAGCCAACCGCCTTGAGGTCTCCTCACGCGGCGGCTCGCCGGGATCCAGGTCTCGCCGTTGGCGAACCACATTCCGCCTCGGAAACCCATCGGTGGCGATGCTACTGGGGCTGATGGCCCTCAGGCCCTGTTGTTACGTGCACAGCCCGTGACCGTGTCCGGAACGGACTGGCAAGTGCTGTTTCGACAGAGCTTGAGAGCCCAGCTACGGCCAGTGCACTCGCTCGCACTACTCACCGATGCGGCCTCCTAAGGATCGGAATCGGATCTCAGCAGCCGACTGCACGCCGTGTCGCGGTCTGGCTACGCACAGAACACGAATTCGAATTCGGATCCCCGATCAAGGGACCTGAATTTCTGAAGGATTCGCCGTTCGTCAGCTTCGCCTGATCGCCTGGTATTGGGATGCGATCGAAACGAGCCCACGGCGAAGGCTGGCGAATCGGTCGCAAATCCGAGGGTCTCGGCACCGCGAATATGCAGTCTCGCGGATCGCTGCAGAACCCCTTCCCGTGATCATGACCCGCCAAGCTCGCCAACGAGCCTGGCTGCGGCCGGATCCCAGGAAGACCAGGCCGAGGGAACGACTGATGGGATTCGCGGCCAGCACGCGCGTCTTCGATTGACGGCCGCGTCTAGCCGGAGCGTCGACACCTGGCTTCATCGCCAGCAGCTGAGCGCTGCGATGTCACGCGCGTCGCGAACGCGAGGGCTCGGTCTCGGGTCCTCGCCCCATCTCTCGCCCCAGGCCACACACAGCGCCAGTACCAGCGTACACTGATGTACGTCCGCCAAGGGACCCGGACCTCCTCCAGGGAATCCCGCGCCGCGGCTCTACGTACACGCGTACACTGCAGCCCTCATGATCACGCCGTAGCGCGTGCTTGACGGCCTGGCGTATGCTTCACGAGCTCCAACCTTGCATGCTCCCACCGACAGTCGCGAAGGGCTGCTCGCCCGCGATCAGCTGAGGCGTTGAGCTCGGCAACTCGCACGTCGGCCTCGTGATCCAACCACGAGGGTGCAGCTGCTGAGCTGTGCACCCTGTGGCCCCAGCGATCAGAACCGGGAGCCGCGCGGATTGGACCCTGCACTGCAAGCTGCGCGACCTCGACAGGAGCGCCAAAGCAGTCACGGGATCGTCGAAGCATTTCTACTCTTCGATGATGTGCGGCTCAAGGGCTCGTACCTTTATTGCGTGCACCTGGTCCCGAGCTCGAGCTCGAGACGCACGTGCAAGCGCATACAAGGTCGCCGCTCACATCGACGTCGACTGCACGCTTCATGAATCCACATCAGCTGCGCCAACGCCGTCTGAGCTTGGATTCAAATACTCCGCTCGACGCAGCTGCACGCTGCAGCTGGCTGTGGATCGGAAGTCTGCATGTGCAGTCGCAAACCCCGCCTTTAAGGCGTGCGAACCGGACGGTCAATTGCAACAAGCTTCAGCAGACCCTTCCCCAACCAAACAACCCGAACCAATCTATACCTTGCCCCGATGCCACTTGCGATCGCTGCGCCGTGGGGCAGAGTTCTTTGCTCGCTTTGCCTCGACCCTGACTTGCGAGGTGGAACGCGATTCGGTTGGGGGACCGTCGCGGGTGCCATCTGGGTCTTTCGTTCACTTTTCTGGGACATGGGCCCGGCGCTCTGGGGGGAGTGTCTCAACGTTGGCCTGCTGGGCGCTTGCGAGTCTCTTGGGGGGACTGGGCGCTTGCGAGTACGGGACGTTGGGACGTGCCCTGTCCTTTCGTTGGGCCTGATGGGTGGCCCGGATACCTCCTCGCTGGTTTCTTCCCGAGGCGGTGAAACTTCCCATCCGTGCCACTCTCCTTCGGCTCTCGCCGTTTGGAGTGAGTTTGGGCCAGCGTTTACACCTTTCGAGTTTTTATGCTTTTCCCTTTCGAGCTTTCCCGCATGCACGCATTTGCCTCACCTGCCATGCCTTGCATACGACCTGGACGGGATCGATCTACAGCTACCTGGCCTTCTGCCTGGCCTGCAGCTGTATGCATTCCTGTCCCCGGGCCGTGGCTCAGGTTCCTCGTCATGGGGCCTGCCGGTGCCCTTGAGCGGCGCACCCATCGGCGGTGTTGGGGACGCCCTCTTGCGGTTATGCCGACGAGAGTCACGGTTTGACTGGCTACGTCGCGCGGACGCGACGTCAGCGGAAGAGGAGTTGTCGCCTGGCTCGATTCCCAGGCCTTGCGGTGACTTAGTGACTAGAGCTAGTTGGTGCCTGACGTAGTCTGAGAGCCCTGGCATAGTCTCTCTTCCTGTAGGCTTACCTCTCGGTAGCCTACGCTGGCCTGCCTCTACCTGTCTTAGGGGTACAGAGTCAGTAGTCTTCCGGGTACACAGTGAATACACCAGCCTGCATCTACAGCTGCTCCAGCACAGGGAGCCGGCCCCGCGCAGTACTGCGCGGGTGCCTAATCGGGTGGGAATCCTCTCATCCGACAATTGGCAGGGCCGGGCTCGACGTCCAGAGCTACTCGCATCGGCGGCGGTATTCGATAACCAGGCGGGCCGAGGGGAAGGCCCGGGTCGCCGCCCCCCGCGCCGCCTCGAGCGCTTCCAGGCGGTCCCGCATCTCTCTCTCCACGTCCAAGCGAACCTGGACATGCGGGCGCCGTCTCTTATAATTAGCTTCAGCTTTGCTTCCATTTCGATCTAGGGCCTGATTTATAATTAGGGGCGGGCCGGGGGCCTAGGGGTTCGGGGGCGAACCTCGACGTCCCCTGTCGAGCAGCCGGCGAAGGCGGACAGGCAATCGAGCTTCCCGCCATCCAAGGCCGCCCAGTCGACGTCGGCCATCAGGACGAGGCGGCTGGGCGGGGCGGAGGCCAGCGCTACGGCGAGCTCCGGCTCGACGGGGTTTTCCAGCTCCAAATCGATGTCAATTTCCAGGAAGAGGCGCCCCTTCGCCTCACGGACCAGCGCCGCAAACGCCGTCAGCGCTACAGCAGGCAGATCGGCAGCTGCCGAGCTAGCCGTGAGAAGGATAGGGCGGGGAGAGCGCGGCAGAGTGCATTTGTGGGGCGCACGGAGAGTCAGCTCGAGGTCTGCAAGGGTATGCGATTTTGCAAGGGCCTCTGCGAGGCCGCTCAGGCAGCCGGCAATTGCGAGGCACTCCGCCTCCTCCTCCTCCTCATCTCCATCGCGAGGCCACGAATCGCGAGGGCACAGGCGCAGCGGTCCCAGGGTCTGCAGTGCCGGACAGGAGCCCAGCTCCACCAGATCTCCATATCCGACGGGCAAGCCGTCTGCATCGGTGTCCTGTTTGACTTGCGAAATCGATATCGATAGAGCTGCAAAAAAACTGCGAAATCGCGAAATCGCCAGATTTAAAAAGCGAACCGTAAGTCGCCCGAGCTGCAGGGCTAGGAAATTAGGGATGGTTGAACTCGGCTCAAACAGATAAATGATCACGATCAGGAAGAGGTACCGTGAAGGGTCCCCGCAGGCGCTCGAGTGCGATGAGGCGCGGAAGGGCGTGCAAGGCGGCGCCGGAGAGCTGTCCAGGGATCCGCTCGCTAAGAGGCGCGAAGCGGAGCCTGTGCGTGCACGTGGCAGGTTAATAGTCAAGCTGTGCATCTTGATTATGCCCGCACTCTTCGACGGAGCGCGCAGCAGGGCCGGAAGCGAGGCCCGCGATCATCGGCGCGAGGTCCCAGGACCCGCATTCATCGTAGCCCCTCTGGACCACGAGACGCTCGAGGGCGGGGAGGGCAGCCAAGGCGGCGGCGGTCTCGTAGCTGTCATCGGTGGTCTGTTCGAAGTCCTGCTCTTCAGCCCAGCCGCACTGCAATCTTAGCTCCAGCTGCAGTCGGGGTCGAAATTTAGGTTATGATCGGGATTAAAAATAGGATCCGGACTGATTATATCTGGACTAACTAGTTTATAAAATATAAAGAAAACCGGGCAGGTACATATGCACTCAAGGAGGGGGCCGGGGCTCGCGGCCGGAGCGTACCCGCTTGAGCCTCGGAAGGCACCGGGAGAGGGCGTCGGCGGCGGGCTGGTCGACGACGCAGCACCTCGGGAGGCAGAGGCTTTCTAGATTCGGAAAGGGGCGGAAGGCTTCTTCAACATCGATACTTCGGAGGCGCTTGCTGCGGCCGACCGCGCTCTCTACTCGCAAAGCGACGCCGCGAAGCGCCAGCCGGGTCGGCAGGAGCACGCCAAGCAGGTCGCGGAGGCAGGCAGGGGAGCTAGAGTCGTGCGCGCAAACGAATCGCTTGAGAAGTTCGAGATCGCCGAGGCCGCCGCTGGCCGCCGCGCACGCCGAGACCAGCGCGACAGCGGATTTCCAGGATCCGACATCGACTCTTTCTCCCAAGTCCAGGCGCAGCGATGCGCCGGGGGCCAGGCGGATCCACCGCCGCGGCGGGCGCTGACGACGGTGCCCGCTGCGATCACGATCGCCCTCCATGCATTCTGCCCCGACGAGCAGCCGTGCGAGCAGATCCGCCCGCTCTGAACCGAGCTCGATGCCAGGATCCAGTCGGCGCCAGAGCACCGCACCGGCCGCATCGCGCCAGCGACGGGAGACCCCGCGCGCGCCGGCGGCGGCTTTCAAGCCCAGGTGCTCGCAGATGACCGAGAGAACAACATCCGGCAGCCTGTCGAACGGCGAAACCTCTACTGCGGCTGCGGCTGCGTGCTCCGGTGGCGCGAGAGTGGCGCTCGCGATCAGCGCTAGCAGCGACGCGGCCGCCTCCAACGAAGCGCATCCTCTCCTCTCGGCGAACTTCACGAGCCGCGCGTACACGTCTGTGCGTCATTTCGCGGGTCGCAGTCAGTCTCTCGCGGAGTTGCGCGCGCGCGCGCGCACATACCGGCAGACAGGTCGAGCTCAAGCTTACGCCTGTGGGCGCTCGCCTCCATTGCATGCGCAGGAGCTGCAGGTCGCGATTGTGCGGACCGGAGGCCTTCTCTGTTGAGCAGACCCCTCTAGATCTTCTCCTTTAGCTTCGAGGCCGGGCTCAGCGGCTATAGCTATAGCTATAGCTCCTCCATTACGGCTTTTTTTTGACGAGCACATAGACCGGCCCGGCGGTACGTATATATACTGGCGATCGAAACTGCAATTTTCGCAGCCTTGCGAAAAACCTGCGAAACCGACCAACCTCGCCAGCAACTCCGCAAAAAAGACGGAGCGAGCCTCTTTCATGAGTACCGCAGACCTTTCCTTGCACGGTCTCGCAGTTCTGGTTCTCGCTCGCGCAAGACAATCCCGAACGCGACACTCGAGCAAACGCTACGCAGAAAATCGGAATATAATTCAGACGATATTGAGCGGCCTCACTGAGTCAGCGCCCGTCGCGGGGGCTGAGGGAGGCAGGGGCGGGCCCGGCGTGCGCGGCGGCCCCGCCCTCCAGAGACCGCAGCTCCGCCAGCTGCGCCCGGACGGGTCAGGCCGGGCGGGCCGGGCGGGGCTAGATCTAGAGGCTTAAGCTTCGGGGGGCACGCGTGCCTGGCCGAGGACGGGTATATATCCGCTAGCGCCATTTTCTGGGGGTATAGGCTTGCTTGGGGCGCGGCGGGCCCGGCACCGGCGGGGGACCGGACGACGACCGTTTTTCTTGTCTCCTCGTTCTCCTCCAGCCTGCGTCCTCTTCCTCTTCTCCATGTTCCCTCGCCACCTGAACCCTCTGTCGCATCTGTCTCTCTTGCATGGGACCTCGATTGGCCATGGCAAAACAGTCTCGGGCCTTAATGTGAATAAAATCAGGCGTACGCGTGGCTCAGATTTTCAAAATATGGCCCCAGTGGCCAGCCTGGCAGGCGAGATATCGATTTACTTTCGAGGCGTTGCAATTGAACCGTCTCCCTCATATGCGTGCGCAGTCCGACAGTCCCTCCCGCCGCAGCGCAGTCGCTCCAACCGCACTAGTGCTTGCTTAATGTCCTTTAGAGGTATGCTAGCCAGCTAGTTAATTATATAAAACACAGCAAAGGAAGGAATTATTTTTCTCTTCTCAGGCCCTCGGTCCTGCTAGCTAACTAGGAGGGGGAGAGGGCGGGAAGGAGGGAGGGGGGAGGGGGAGGGAGGAGGGGGGAGGAGGGAGGGGGGACACTTTCTCCGCTCCGCCGCTCCGCCCCATCGATACGTGGCCACAGGGCCGGCAAAACGGGCCCCGGCGCCTCTTTCGACCACTCCGCATCCGCCCCGCCCTTCCCGCCCTCCACTTCGCGCGCTCCCTTCTGCAGGAGCACTGTCCGAAGCTCCTGCGAGCAGCTCGTCCGCCCGTCGATCTGCCGGGGGGCGTTCGCCATTTTCGCGGTAAACGACATTTTCGGAAATATAATCGGAAGGAGGCGCACGAGGCAGCCGTCGAAGAGCTCGAGCTTCACCGCCGCGATGCGCCGAGAGGGGTTCAGCACCTGCCAAGGCAATCACAGACGACAAAGAGTAGGATGGCGGCGGGGGCGGCGGGCCACACCGGCAGCGACCCGGCGGGGTTGCTCCGCAGGAAAGAGAGGTCCACGTCCCACACCCAGATGTATCCCTCCCCCGCAGCGGCGACGCGCATCCGCCCCCCCTGCTGACGGCCGGGGATGGGATCGATGTCAACGGCACTGCGACCGCGGGCTGGAGTGGAAGCAGCGCACCCCCGGGGCGAGGCGGGCACAGGCGGCGTCGGGTGGGCACGCGCGCTGCGCGGCGAGGCACGCGGCCTCGCAGCCGCTCTCAAGATCCAGCACGACGAGCGGCGTGCTTGATGGGCTTCTAGCGCGTTCGGAAAAGAGAAGAGGCGGCGATCGCAAGCAGCGGCGCAGCATCACGTAGCGGGGGTGGATCTGGCCAAACTGCGCAGGCCCAGGGCTCAGGGCTCAGGCCTAGGGCTCAGGCTATAAGAGTGCGGTCAATGTAGAACGGACCTCGTCCACCACCGGATCGGCACTTGGAATATGTGGTGATGTTTTTATCCGGTGACACCTTTCTAAGCTTAAGATGGTGTCTAAGGAAATCCTCCAGTCTATCCTCTTGAGCACTTCATTCGAAGCCGCGTCCTGGATCCAGAGCTGAGGCGGCCGATCGCGAGTGTTCGGGCCGCCGCGACTGTAACAGAGCAGCTGCAGCAGCTTGCCGTTCTGATGGCGAACCGCACGGACGCTTCAGTTCTATGTATTTACTCCAAACGATAGCTATATATATAGCAGCATCGACAACGCACCGGACTAGGCACATGTACAACTGACAGGACTTTGATGCCTTCAAGCCGCTCAAGCTCGGTCGACGAATTCAAAGTCTCCCCGAAACTGCAGACGACGGATTCTAGAACCCAATCGGTACCGTCCTCGCAAGGTCGGCCATGAGCAGGATCGCAACGTAGGCTGAGGATCACGCGCAAGTCGTCCTGCAGAAAAGATGGGCACGCCTGGGATATGATTGAATCGGAGTGAAATGTGCACCAAGAATACCGCGGTCGCGTTCGAAAAGGTGAACATCAACGGCACAGTTCGCTTAAAGCCATTCAAGAAGTCGCACAGGCCCTTGTACATGACAGGATATCCGATGGGTTCTCCTAGCCGCAAGTCCCACAATACAAGCCCTTCGTTCTGTACAAACACGGCTCTCGCGCCGTTCTGTTTGGGGGTGACGGGGGGCCGTCATAATCAGACCGCGCGACGGCATTTATGGACTCGGCGCCCAAAGGGGCGCACGGCCGACACGGCGAGGAGCTGCGTGATACGATCGCGAGCGGCGTGGCATGCGTCCCATTCGTCGCCGTTTGAGTCAAGGTTCGTAAGTGCGAGCTTGCGGCCCTCGGGTTTGCCGTGCAGTGAAAGGACTCTCTGCGCTTAACGCAGGTCAATCTTTTGACTTAACTTTTGGTCCGGAATTTTAGGGGCAGAATTCGATATTAGCTTCGAAAGTATGCGATTTTGCATTTGTCGAAGTTATAGAATTTGTGCACGCACTTTGGCATCGACAACATGAAGGCACTGCAAGTAGGCTTCATTGATGCAGAGACCAGTCGAGAGATCCCGAAGCCCCACTGTCGTTTTCGTGGCGTACCGCAGCCGCAAATCCTGCGCTCTCGGCCACCTACGATCAGACACGGCACGTGGAGAACGCGTGATAAGTGAACAAACCGGGGATAGATAAAGAGAGTGCGCGGAGGCGTGATAGCCATTGAAAACGGGCTTGAGGGGCCGCAGCTGCTTGCGGTTCAGCGGCCAGACGCGGAGCTCCCCCTTGCCGGCCGAGACGACGGTGGTGGCGCCCTGGACGCAGTATCCTCAATTTTGATAGAGCGAGCTCGCGGAATATATATAGAGCGAGGCTCCACGCACATGGAGGAAAGCGACCGCTTCAATATCGCCATGGTGGCCTGTCAGGCGGTGCACCTCCTCTCCAGAGGCAAAGTCCCAAACGGAGATGGTTCGGTCTTTGTTTGCAGTCACCACTTGAGAACAGTCCTTCGATTGCGCAGAAAGCAAGTGGGCGATGTCAGCGACAGGTGCAAGATCAGTAGATTCAGCGTAAAGCTCAGGCAGCGTACGTCCGATACGTCAAAGAACTGCAAATCAGAGCCATGGTACATGTGCGCCGTTCCTCTTGGGCAAGCGATTCCTCCGACGACGATCCACCGATCGAGGTCGAACAAATACAAGGTCACGCCGGCGCCCCTCGAGGAGTCACGGTGCACATGTACAGTCACGGCTCGACGACCATCCTGCGCAAGCGGAATTCGATGCGTCCCAGTGCGAGAGGTGGCAGAATACCGTACTTTGCTCAGTTTGAGAGGTGGAAGACGTAGCGAAGATTTGAATAATATAATGCGAGTGATAATATTTCCTGGATCTTCTTTCTCGATCGTGTGTTCCGCATACAAGGTAAGTCGCAGCTGCTGATCATGATCATGAAGCTTTTCTTCAATAAAAACTGCGTAAATCCGAATTTGTGCGCATTTTTTCCCCAGAGCCACAATGCGCCGGCAATCCTGTTAGCATGGGATGGCATGCGGATGCCACTGGTAAAGACGATAGCATTCAGTGAAAACGGTAGCATTGACGCGTACATTTGAGATGAGAAGGGTGAACATCTCTCGATCTAGATTTGGAATGTGCGTTTTCTGGAGCAGCGTTTTGCGCTTAAGATCCCACAGGGCCACCACGTCTTCGAATGTTGTCAGTGCCTTGGAACCGTCCTGCGCCCCGTGCCATGAGCAGTTGCTATACTTCTAATTAGTGTGGGTTAGTATGAGCAGCTGCTATACTTCGAATTCTAATTAGTATGTTCGAATCCCGGTCGTGTTATTACGCAGGGAGCACGGTCGAAGGCTGGGTTCAAATCCCACAAAGTGCGATAAGTGACCCACTAGTCCGACATCGCGGAGGCAGTGACCCAATGAGTGGCGCCTAGGCCCCAGATCTGACCAGGTCCCTGTCCGTCCCAGTTGGGCGGGGGGGCCGCATGATGCATATGGCCCGCATCGGGCAGTGAAAACCGTGGAGCGGATGCCTCACCCCTCCCAAGAAATCTAATTAATATATAATGTGCCAGGTCCCGTGGGGGTTAGCTGCAGGCTCAGACTCGTACCTGGCAGAACTGCACGTTATCCAACGTGAAAGGAGATCGGAGTCCGTACAGGTCCGGGCGGTCTCGCTCGGTCAAGCCAAGGGCCTCTTTGAAATCGATGTCAGCGACTGTCTCGCCTTTGTCGACATCGTATACCCGCAGCGCGACGTCGGCGCATATCACGCGAGATCCCGCCTGATTATGAAGAGCGTGAGATTACGGACATGAGATCTGATACAAGCGCAATATACCTGTGAGACCGCCATCGGAATGAGGCCTTTGTAGTCAGCGAACGCCAGCGGGGGTCGCAGATCGGGAGGTGTCACTCTTGAGTTTGCTCTTACGTCCCAGATGCTACGCTCGATGCCGACTTCGTACGGATATCCCCTGCTTGCACGTGCGCTTTCCGTAAAAATCCTTCGCCCATCCTGCTTCCTGTCAGCGCCGTCGATGTATCGCGGATAAATTATTGCACCGGGAACGCAATAATCGATCTGATCAATTTGCAAGAGCCTTTCAGGACCGGGCTTTCCACGATGGAGCAGTCGTCAAGCTTCGCGCCGCGCAGGTCGGCCCCCGCGAGGTTCGCCTCCTGCAGGCCGCAGCCCGTGAGGTCCGCGTCCCGCAGGTCCGCCCCCGCCGCCTCCAGGCGCTGCAGGTCCGCCCCGGGCACCCGCACGCCCCGCAGGCATCTGCGCGCGAAGCTGAACCCCGCTGCGGGACGCGGAACGCCCGTCAGGATGTACGAAAAGACACTAGTGCACGGCGCGAGCTCGAGGCACCGCACCGCAATTCAGGATCGTCATCGCGTTTGCCGAAGCGATGAGGTCCCCTTTCGAGGCGTGCGGCTCGCGGCTTCGCTCTATGAGTCCTAGCAGCTTCTGCGCGCGCTTGGTCAGTACAGAACACGATATAGATTTCGAAATCAAGCGCACTTCGCAGTACAGATGGTCCCTGCAGCAGCAGTCGGCAAGAAACTCGAGGATCTTCGGCTCGTTGGTAAGGAGGCTGCACGGAGCTTTCGAGTCAGAGGATTTCGAGGACTAGTGCACATTTTTTTTTCGATCGCGGACGCACAATTTGCGGATCAGGCCTGCGCCTTCAGTGGACCATATGCTGGGGCGGCGCTCTCGCGATCGACGGACGTCATTGCCGCTCTTCTCCAGCTCTTGCCGCGCGATCGCCTGCGAATGCGAAATTAAGCCGGCAATGCGTGCACGCACGACAAAGTCGTGCATGCGCGGATGCACATTATTCAGCGCACCCGCTCGAACATCTCTTCGGCGACGAAGTACTCGAGCAGCGTCTGCAAGCGGCTTCGTGGGC
Source organism: Cyanophora paradoxa (assembly GCA_004431415.1). NCBI lineage: Eukaryota > Glaucocystophyceae > Cyanophorales > Cyanophoraceae > Cyanophora > Cyanophora paradoxa. The sequence goes on along the minus strand of QPMI01000591.1, from coordinate 53,211 downwards.
GATCGCGAACGGACCACATGCAGCCGTAAGGTGCGGACCTTGTGAAGGAAGCGGACGTGAACTTCGGAAGAACCGTCAGGGGAGTCCGTGGCGGCTCCAGATCTGGAGATGGAGAGTGGACAGTGCTCGCGGATGAGAGCCAGCTTCGCACTCTCCTGATTTTGCATGAGATCGATGCACGCTGCGAGAGGGCCGCCGGCAGTTGCAGCTGCCGCGTCTGCGTTGTGGTTGCTGCTCGCCTCCTGATCCGCCGCCGCCGGAGCCCGCCGAGTCCAGTTGGCGAAGTCCAGCTCCGGCGAGGAGTATCTAAACTCAGACACGTTCGCCTGCAGTCGCTCAGATTGTGTGTGTTTACGACGCCCACGCGTTCTAACCTCGAACATGGCGGACGCGAGATCTTTGCAGAACTTGCGGCCGCACTTTTCGAAATCTTTTCCTCTCCAGCTCCGAATGACGCCGTGCGCGTGCCCTCCGGGATTATCCCTCACGCGATTCCATTCCCGCTCGAACCAATGCTGAAAGCTCTTATGTAAGCTGCAAAGCCAAGCAGTCGGTGTTACGACATCGCAGTCACCTCGACGAACGCATTGTAGAGTTCACGGGTCGTGAGAAGCGACCCGGCTGGATTAGAGCTGCCCTTGGCAGTTTTGTCATCAGTACTTCAAGCTCATAATCAATATTGATGTCAGTCAAGCCTGCGAAGAGCGTACGGACCGTGCAGAAACGATTTTCGGCAGCGTGCGGGCCACCATACTGCGGACCACGCAAATGTTAGATGCATATGACATCCAAACGCAAACGCAAGGATTCGAAGGACGCGCTTTAGTGTAAACGGGTTCTCGATGAGAGCGAGCGTGCCCGGGACGCGCTTGATGTGCGAAAGGTACTCGTCCGCCGTCCAGTCGCAGTTGCAGTTTCGGGACTCCGCTGGCAGGCCCACGAACTGCTTGAAGTATTCCTCGACCTGTCGAGTGGACCGCGCTGTTAGCGGTGCAGAAAACGCGACTCGAGGCCGGCGAAGAGGCACCTGCTGCGCGCCGAAAGGGTGCGTGCAGAGCTGGTCGAGCGCTGCCGGCGAAGGGGCGAAGAGCTCCTTGTAGTCATCCCGGACCGCCAGCAGAGAGCTGCGGCAGGTGACGACGACTGCCGAAGCCCAGTCGTCCAGGTCGTTTTCCGGCCACAGGCGCGGCGGTGGCCTGTCGCGGCAGTCGAGCTCGTCGTAAGCATCCAGCAGCAGCACCAGCCCGCGGCTGGTGCGAGAAGTGAGGCGGACGTGGTCGACAGGAGGCGGCGAATTCGAAATGCATGACACGCACGTCGATTTGATGTTCTCAAGCTCCTCCTTAGGGACCCCCATCGCTTCCGCCGCCGCCGCACGCAATCCAGTGGCCGCCGCGGTCCGCCCGAGCCGCGGGAGCCTCAGCAAGCACGTCACGGGCAGCCGCGCATCGCCGCGCGGCGGCCGCCCGTGCGTGCGGCGCCACTGCTCGCACGCGTGGCGGTGGAGGAACGCCAGGAAGGTCGACTTGCTGGAGCCGGGCTCGCCCGCAATGAGAAGCGCTCGCGGGCCGCCCGCCACGGCGCCCCGCAGGGTGCGGGCGAGGAACGCCGCCGCGTGAGTGTGGAGGTCGACGATTTTGGTGCGCGCGAGGTCCGTCGTGGCCTTCGGCGGCACGAATAATGCGACCGCCTCGCGCAGGTCCTTCTTGTTCAGCTCCCGCCCCGCGTACTGCAGGCTTCTTAGCACAGAAACAGCGGCTTTGTGGGCGCTGGGGGGCGCACTTTGAACAAGTCTGCACGGAGCTTGGCTTCATCGGGGTCGCCTTCGAGGCGCTTGAGCGCAGTTCGAAGCAGCATCGACGCGCCCGCGGACGTCGGCTCGACGAGCCTCGCGCAAGGCGAGCGGGGCAGCGTCTGCTTCGGCCTGAAGCCGCCGGCCCCGAGGTCCTGCTGGCGCGTCAGCCATGAAGTGCGCTGGGAACACTGGCAGACGCACCGCCAGCGACACCCCAAGGAGCGATGCAGCGGCCTCGGCAGCGTCGCAGGACGCGCGGTCCTCCCTGCGCGCCAGCCGCCCCAGTTGCTCGGCTGCTGCTGCCGCCGCAGCCCCGCCGCACTCAGACGCTGCGATGCTCGCAAGTGCTCGTGCGGCGGGCGTGGCCGAGTTGACCGCCGCCTCCCGCGCCGCCTTTTTCGCCCCCGGCACGTTGGCCGCAGCGATTGCAGCCCCCGCCACCGCGGCGGCGATGTCGACCGCCGCCAGCGCAGACGCACTATCGCCTCCCGCGGCCTCTACCGCCTGCACAGAAGTCAAATCAGCACAGGCGGCAGATTTAGAGCAGTACAGAAGTGTCCGCACCAAGATGAGGGCAGCGGAGAGAGCAGCCGCCAGCTTCGGCTGAGCGGCAAGGGCTGACAGCGTCGTCTGCCCGGTCTCGTCCATCGCATTCAGGACCATCCGCAGCTCCTCCATGTGGCCTCCTTCCGCCAGCACCGTCAGCAGCCGCGCCGGGCGGTACCTGCAAGAAGAATAAGAGGCGAAGGCGTCAGTACGACATGGCGGGACCATTTTGGCACTGCGCACCAGCACTTCTTGCCCTGCGGCCCATTGGAGCCGAAGAGGCGGCCGAGGTCGCTCCACAGCTGCCGCGCTTCTGCCCCAACGTCCTCTCCAGCCAGCGCGTCCTGAGGAGAAGTGAGGCGCGAGGACACATGATTACAGCCCCGTGCACCTTGAGAAAGACGGCAAGTTCGATAAGCGTCGAGACGCCGAATGTACTGACGCCCTCCCATACCTTTTGCCCCACGCGGACCAGCCCCGCCACGATCCGCCCTGCTTGCCGTCATCGTGTGGCGCGGCCGCGAAGCGCATGCAAAGAGCGCACCAGCGGCTTTGACGCGACTCAGTGCGTCCTGTAGGGGGTCGTAGTTCGAGAGCGCGGCCGCCAGCGCCTGCCGCGCGATGCTCGCCGCCGCCTCGACCCGCCACCAACCGCTTTTCTCGAACTTTTGGAGCAGCACGTCGAGCTCTTGAACCGAGCCCTCGTAGTCCAGCCTGCCCCTCTCTTGACGAGGCTCCCCGTCGTCCTCGTCTGCCGCCGGCTGCACATCAGACAATCCTCTGCGAACAAGAACCGCGCGGCGCACCGGCAGCGACGAAATCTACACCGTTGCTTGTCGAGTCGAACGCGGCGAGCACCGCCGGCACGAGCCGCAGTGCCGAAAGCGCGTCGACGTCCGCCGGCGTGAGCTTTGCATCGAATTCTTTTACCTGCGCATGTTGCTCAGCGCCAGAGGGAATCGGCGACGCATATGCATGCAACTCGCCTGCTGAATGCAGAATGCGACGAGACGCGATCGGTGCTTGGAGGTGAGCGTCCCGCGCGGCAGCCGCCCGAGCACGTCGACCAGCGCCCCGATGCGCTGCGTTGGAATTCTCTCCAGCACCGTCTCGTCCTTCAGGCGCAGTAGAACCTCAAGCAGCTGCGCGTGCCGCAATCAGGCGCGGCCTCTGTACATGTCTCTCCGAGCGGGGTTGACGCACGCGGAAAGAGAGCTCGGGGTCGCCCGACCGCACGACGGTGCACGCTTCTGCAATCTCCTCGGGGCGGTGTCGCTCGCGCTCCGCAAACGCATCCAGCGCTGAGCACGCGGGCGCGCTTAGCCTTGCAATTGCGGATCCGCGCGCGATCCCGCGCCCCCGCACCGCCGAAGCAGGCCTCTTTCGCCTCCGCGAGGGCCGCTTCTAAATCACCGTTCAAGACTTCTGCCACGAAGGGAACCCGCCGCGCCCGCTCCGCCGCCTCCGCTTGAGCGCCCGGACGCGTCGCCTCCCGCAGCAGGCCGCACAGGCCCGCGAGCTGCCCGACCGACGAGGCCCCCTCCAGCGCGTGCAGAGAGAGGAGTTCTCCCGGGTCCGCCACGCAGCTCGGCGCACGCGCCTTCGACGGAGTTGGCGCCGGCGCCGCAGCGCTAGCTATAGCCGGCGAAGAATATGCTGCTGCTGCTGCACCTGGAGCTAGAGCGCTAGCTGAAACTGGAGAATTCGCAGCAGCTGCAGGCGCATGGCCATGGGCGCGGGATGCCGCTGCGTCCTCGGGATTCGAGTTCGCTGCGTTCGAATTCGCAGCTACATGTACAGGAGCCTCCGGCTTGTTGCCCGATGCGGTTTGCTCGTCGGTCGCGAGGCTGATCGCTACGTCGGAAAGGTCGGCCCGCTGCGCAGCATTGCTGCTGGCGTTCCGCTGCTTCTCCGCAACAGCCGCGGGCTTCACACGCTCTGGCGAGCCCGCGGACTTCCGCGCTGGCGTGGTGGTCGTATCCTGCCCGCGGTCAACCCGAAGGAGGCCGATGTCCCGCCCGCTCTCCGGTCGATCCGCTGCGAGTCGAAATGAGCGCAGCGCGGCGACGAGCGCCCGCGCATCGCACCCTTCGCAGGGGACTTGGGTGTCTGCGCATGCTGCTGTACGTCCTCCGCCGCGCGTTTGCAGCACGCGCTGCCCATCTCTAGATCTTCTGGGGCGCTGCTGCGAGCGCGACTGAAGCTGGAGTGCGAGTGCCATGCTGCGCTTTCACTCGGATCGTCGCAGGGGTGACGGCAGGAAAACCAAGCGGCGCGGCTGCGGAGACGCTGTACCCGACCAAACCGGCTTCACGGCTAGCGCTTGGCGGATCAAATTTCGTCGCGCGCGCGCGCTATATAGCTACGGCATCGCTTGCAAAACACTAGATCTGCCGCTAGCTATTTGTTCACGACAGCGTTTCCTAGCCTGCAGGCCACGGCCTATTGTTAACGTTGCAGCACAAGGGCGTCGCTGTATCGCTGTAACGTTACAAGCGGCGCGAAGACGCTGTACCCGACCACGAGCGGCTTGACGGCTCGTGACGGCTTGGCGGATCAAAATCGTGCGGCCGCCGGCGTCGGCGCCGGCGCCGCGCCAGCGCTTACGAGTCACTGTGCCGCTGCTCTGCCGCTATATAGCTGTAGGCCAATGAGGCCCTGCCAGATGCTGCAACGCTAGCGCTAGCACTAGCGCTGGTGCACATATAAATTAGACACTCGAGAGCAAACGCTAGCTACGCAAAAAATCGGAATATAATTCAGACGATGTTGAGCGGCCTCAGCGCCCGTCGCGGGGGTTGAGGGGGACGGGGGCGGGCCCGGCGTGCGCGGCGGCCCCGCCCTCGAGGGACCGCAGCTCCGCCAGCTGCGCCCAAACAGCTCAGGCGGGGAGGGCCGGGCGAGCTAGATCTAGAGGCTCGAGCTTCGGGGGGTACGCGTGCCTGGCCGAGGACGGGGCGGAGGCCCGTGACGTCCAGGGCGGCCCGCGCGAGGCCGGCCACCTCCAGGATCTGGGATAGAAACTGAGAATGGAAGAGAAAAGGAAAGGAAAGAAAGGAAAGGAAAGGAAAGGAAAGGGAAGGACCTCGGCGGCGGCCTCGGCGGCGGCGGAGAGGGCGCCCGCCTCCGCCGCGGGGGACACCACGTCGTCGTCCTCCTCCTTGAAGAACCGCTGCGCCGAAAACGCGCTCGGGGGGGGGGGGGGGGGGGGGGGGGGGGGGGGGGGGGGGAGGGGTACGCACGGCGAGGGACTCGGTGAGGGTCCGGCGGGCGCCGGGGCCGAACTCGCGCACGACAACCTAGGGGAGGAGTTGCAGGGGGCACAAGCGGGAGGAGGGGTACAAGGGGAGGCCGGGAGGGGGTACCGGGGCGTCGGCGGGGATACCGGCGGCCACCTTGGCGGCGCGGATGGCTGCGCGGAGGCCGCCCATCTCGTCCACGAGCCCCAGCTGCGGCCCCGTACCCCTCGTCAACGGCCGGGCCGGCGGGGGGGGGGGTGGAAGAAGGGCAAGGGGGGTACGGCACCTGGAGGGCGTCGTCGCCGGTCCAGACGCGCCCCTTGGCGACCTCGAGGGCCCTGCGGGGGGGAAAAGCTCGAAAGTCAGATCGGCCTGAAACTCAGATCTGAGGGGGGGGTACGCGCCGCTCGAAGGGCAGCTTGCGCCCGGCCGCCACGCCGCGAACGAAGTCGCCGTAGATCCTGCACGGGGCAAGGGGGGGTACGCGTCGCCCCGGCTCTCTCTCTCTCTCCCCGGCCTCGGATCGGGTCCGGGGGGGGGGGTACGCGGACCGGTCGAGGAAGGCGGCGAGGCGCTCGCGGCCGTGGGCGTCGTAGTCCCAGAAGGGACTCGAGAACCTGGGGGGGAGAGGGGGGTCAACAAGCTCCAGGTAGAGGGGGGGTAGAAGGAGGAAGGGAGCCAGCGGGACCAGCTAGACGTGCTCCTGCTCTAGACGGGGAGCTGGCAAGGCTGGAAGGAGGAGGGGGGAGAACCTTGCGCTGCTCTCGCCGCCGGCGCCCGCCCAGTCGAACGTCACGCCGAGCTTCTCCGCCGCGCCCCGAACCTGCGGCGGGGCCCGTCATTGCCGAAGCAGAGGGGCACGGCCCGGGGCGCAGCCAGCGCACGAGGGCCTTCCCGCCGAAGACGCCGATGCTGCCTGCGGGCGATCGAAGGCCGAGGGGGTCGGCCGCGGGGGGCGGGCGGAGCGGAGCAAAGTCGAGTTCGCTCGCTCGCTCGCTCGCGTACCCGTGATGGTCCCGGGCCACGCGAGGATGCTGCGGGGGGAACAGGTCGATTCCGGGGTACGGGAGGCGGTGGGGGGGATCAAAGCGCACCGGGTGGCGTTCATGGAGATCCAGTAGCCCCCCGACGCGGCGTAGTTGCCTGGAGCCCCGCCCCGTGAGAGGAAGGCGCAGCGGCGGCGAGGGGCAGGGCCTCCAGCGGCGGGGCCAGACGGGGGAGGGATTCGGGTGCGGGAGCGCCTAGCCCTCTATCGCCTAGTGGCGGGGCGGGGCGGGGCGGGGCGGGGTGGGGGCGGCACCCATGGAGACGACGAGGGGCTTGCCGGCGTCGCGCACGCGCGTCGCCTCCCGCCCGATCGTGTCGCTCGCCACCGCGCTGCCCCCGCGGCTGCCGCCCCCGCGCTCAGCTGAGCGGGCGGGCGAGCTGCCTTAGCTGAGCTGAGCCGAGCCGCGCGCCTGTCGACGCGCATGACGACAGCCTTCACGTCCTCGTCCTCCCCGGCGTCCCGCAGCGCCGACACCACAACCTGAGGGGCGGGTGGGAGGGGTTGGGTGGGTGGCGGTTTAGCGCGTCTGGGTGGGGCGGGCGCGGGGCGGGGCGCGGGGCGGCGCACGTCGGACCAGCAGTTTTCGTCGGGCCCGAGGCCGCGCTCGCGGTTGCGGCCCCGCATGATGTTCCCCACCTGCCGGGGGATGGTGTCGAGGGACGCGGGGAAGAGGGAGGGGGGCGGAGGGGCGCACCGCATAGACGAGGGCGATGGTCGGCGCGCTCGGCTGCGGGTCCGCCGGATCAGATTAGATCTGATCTGATCAGATCAGATCAGATCAGATGTGAGCGGACCAGGCCGTCGGCGCGGGTCTTCCCAGTCGCCGCCTGCGCCGCCTGCGCGCGAGTCAAGTCCGGGGGTAGGGCGGGCGGGCGGGGCGGCGAGGCGGGGCGGGGCGGGGCGAGGCAGCAAGCGTTTTAATACTTATGCCTCCTTAGATATGCTCCGAAGAGGCGAGGCGGGCGGAGAGGCGAGGCGGGCCGCGTCATCTGCTTCTAAGGGGTAGAACCCTCCTTATATGCGCTTTATATGCTCTTATGTGACCGCAGCGCAGCCGCGTCTCACGCTGTTCCCCGCTTTGCGGACCTTCTTGACGGCCTCCTCGGCCGGCCCGACGGCGAGGCTTCTTATATGCTTTATATGCTTATAGGCTTATATGATTCTTATCTAACCGCAGCGCAGGCACGTCTTGTGCGGTTCCTGGGGGTTCCCACGCGTCTTATACGGACCTTCTTGACGGCCTCCTCGGCCGGCCCGACGGCGGCCTTGTAGTAGCGGTCCACGGGCACCAGCTTCACGTCCTGCGGCGAAGGCGGTGAAGGAGGCGGAGGATGTGGGGGGGCGGGGCGGGGCGGAGCGGACCTTGGGGAGGAGGCCCCCGACGGCCGCGAGGGCGTGCGCCCGCTCCCGCACCTGTCCCGGGGGCCCTAAGCAGAGAAGGACTGGAGGGGCGCCTGGTCCTAGGGGAAGGGGCGGGCCCCCGAGGCGGGCGCCCCGTCCTAAGATCCCTCAGCAGGGGAGCCCGAGGGTCGCAGGATCCCCGGGGGCCCTTAAGGACTGGAGGGGCGCCTGGTCCTAGGGGAAGGGGCGGGCGGGCCTGGTCGCGGTAGCTGGCGGAGTCGACGAGGGAGCGCCGCAGCGCCTCCGCCGCGCTGAACGGGCCCTGCGCGCCAGCGAGCGCGTCAGCGGCGAGCGGCGGGGGGGCGGGGCGGGGCGGGGCGGGGCGGGGGGGGGGGGGGGGGGGGAGGGGGGGGCGGGTGCGAGCCCATCCAAGATCCTTAGACCTAGCGCTTTTTGGGCGCGAGCCTCGCTCTAAGGTTAGGCTCTGAGCTCTGAGCTCTCAGCTCTTGGGCCCTAGGCCCGAGCCTCGCTTAGGTGCAGGCTCTTCAGGTCTCAAGGGGCGGGGGCTGGGCGGGGGCGGAGCGGTCCTTAGGCCCTTAGGCCTGACGCTCTAGGCGCGAGCCTCGCTTAGAGTTAAGCCCTTAAGGTCTTCAGGGGCGGGGGCGGGCCTCGCGGAAGGCGGCGGCGGCGGCCTCGGCGGTGAGGCGCCGGCCCTCCGCCACCATCGACACCATCTGCGCGGGCGCGGGGCGTGAGGAGGGGAGCGGAAGAGAAGGAGGGGCCGGGCTTCCCGAAAGGGCGGGGCCGGGGCGGCTAGGATCCTAGCCCTAGTCCTAGAGAGGAGGGCGCTGGGGCCGGGGAGGCTAGGAATCCTGGGGCCCGGGGCGGCGTGCCTGGGCGTGGAGGCGGCCGAGGAGGTGCTCGGTGGCCTCGCGGTGGTGCGCCGTGAACGCCGTCTCCGTGTACACGTTCGGCGCGTTCTGCGAACGAAGCTCAGACGGCTAGACGGTTTGGGGCTGGCGGGCGCCCCCGGGCCGGGGCCGGGGCCGGGGCCGGGGCTCTAGCAAGCAGGCTCTAGCGAGCAGGCGAGGGACCGCCGGCTTCGAGGATCGGCTTCGAGGGGCCCGGGGGCCCGGTCCCTGGGGCCTGGCCCGGGCCCGGGGGGAGGGGGAAAGCGCGTGCCTTGTACTCCTCGCGGGGGCCTAGGGGCCCGGGGGCGCCTAGGGGCCTAGGGGCATGGGGGCCCGGGTCCGGTCCCTGGGGCTGGCCCGGGCCCGGGGGGAGGGGGAAGCGCGTGCCTTGTACTCCTCGCGGGCCTCGATGCGGGCGGCGACGCCGAGGCGGTCCAGCAGACCCTTCACGAACGGCGCGTCCCTGCCGGCGGAAGGCAGGGAGGGATAGGGGCGTGAGGTAGGACAGGGGGCGGGGGGGAGGGTAGGACGGAGGATCCTCAACAGGGGACAGGGGACAGGGGACAGGGGAAGGGAGGCGGAGCGGGGCGGAGGGCCCTTAAGGATCCCAGGCACTCTAAACAGTGGCGCTCGGGCTCGGGGCGGGGCGGGGCGGGGCGGGGCGGGGCGCACGTGGCGAGGCCGCCGAGCGTGACGTCGCCGGACGGCTGCACGTGCACCTCGCTGCACGAGGACGCCAGCACGTACGCCTGCGAAGACGCCTCGGCGCTCGGCGGGAGAGCGGCGCGGCGGGCGCACCTCGTTCCCGTTCTGGAGCTCGCCGAAGGTCTCGGCGAAGGCGATCGAGAACTTGTTGGACGGGGCGCGCGAGAAGGAGCGGACGGCGTCGCAGAGCTCCTGCGCGACCGCGAAGCCGACGCTCGGGCCGCCGACGCGGAGCACGAGGCCCCGGACGCGCGGGTCGCGCTCGGCGTGCTCCAGCGCGTCCAGGACCTCGCGCAGGATCAGCGGCCGCTTGCTCGGCGGCACGATCGCCTGCAGCGGGCTCCGCGGCTGCGTCTCCACGAGCCCGCGCTCCATGTCTGGGGGACGGTTCGGGTTCGGGAGCCCGGGACGGGCCGCGGTGCCGCGGCTCGCGCGGAGGGCGGCAGGCGCTCACCGAGGGTGAGGACGGTGCCGTTCACGATGCGCTTGCGCTGCTCCTCCTTCGCGGACGCGGCGACCGCGGCGCCGAGCACGACAATCCCTCCGACGACCGCCAGACCGCCCACAGCGAATCGCCGGGCGCGCTGGAAAGCCTTGACGAACGGATTCTCCCTCGGCGGCGGCGGAGGCGGCGAGCCGGCGGCGCCATGACCGCCCGCGCCGAACGAAGAATGGCCACCGGCGCCGTGCGGCGGGTGATGGGCGTCTTGGGTCATTCTGGATGGCCGCAGACGGCTTGCACGCGGCTTGACCGCTCAGCGCCGCCGGAAGACAGGACGAGCGAGTGCCGAGCGAGCCGGCGCTGCACGGCCGTCAGCACGCGGGAGCGAGCTGCACCGCGGCAGAGGAACCCGTACGTGCGAACGTACGTGCGTCGGCCGCGGAAGTCGCAATGTGGTGCAACGGGAGGGGTACGCGACGCTGAAGCCGAAGGCGCACGAGCGGCAGCCGGAGGCGCCTCCGGAGCATCAGCTTACGCTCGGCGTGCGCCTGCAAGCCCGGGGAGCTCAACGCGACGTACTCGGAGGGGAGCACGCGGATCTCCGGCGGGGCGCCTCTTCGCCTTTTCGGGAGCTACCAGCGCGTGTGACAGGATTCCGGAGCTGCTCGGCGACAAGTCGGTCGCCGTGCTGAGGCGCTAGCGAGCCGCGGGGTCCAGCGATGGCTCGGTCGAGAGAACGGAGCGGCAGCGCCAGCAGGGCCGCTGGAGCGGGCCCCGTGTCCCCGTCCGAAGTCGCCCGGACGTCCAGCTCGATGTCGATGGGGAATCCGCTGAACTGGTGCGCGCCGGGACTCCGCTGATCGCTTCCAAGCGCTAGCGCTAGCGCTGGAGCTCGAGATTCGATCTGACCGCTGTCGACGTCCCTGAACCAGGTTCAGGAAGCACAGGCCTCGGGGAGAAGGGGACAACTCGATCCACGAGGTAAGCGCTCGTCGATCGCCCGGATACCTTGCTGGATCTGGATCTGGCGCTTAAGCTTGAGGGCTCGAGCGCGGCGCGCGCCTTGGAATTCCGCGGCCGGCGTCCCGCGGCCAAACTAGTCCTGCAGCAGCTGCAGTCGCGTACACCCGACCCCAGCGGCAGCCCCTGAGACTCTAGCTCTCTCTCTAGGCCTACAGCTGACCGCGGTCGCCGGCCCGCCTTGCGCGCCACGATCTTTCTGTGACCATGATCATGAGGCTGAGCACTCGACTGATCGAACTCGGCAGGGGGTCGTGCTTCGGACGGCCCTCAAGGCGGCGGCCCCGGCCGCACCCAAGACGGGGAATCGTGCGCGCTCTGCCGCCGGTCCAGCCGCGTCCCCGACTCGCCGCGCGCCGCCCTAACTTTCGCTCGATTTTCGCAGTCCAGGTACGGCCGCGCGCGGGCCGCGCGCTCCCCAGCCTCTCTCCCCCCCTCCCTAGAAGCCCGATCGATCCCGGCCCCGCCCCGCCCGCGCCAGATCGACGTGGAGTACTCGGGCTTCCCGGAGGGCTCCGTGCGCGCGGGGGAGACGCGCCTCCGCATGTCCATATCCGTCATCCGCCCCGACAACAACCAGGTCGAGGGCGGTGCGCCCGCCCGCCCGCCCGCCCGCGCCGCTCGAGCTTCGATTAGATTAAATAAGCTGAAGCTTCACATAAGTCTAATCTCGAGCTAAGGCTTGATATGAGCTTGATATGAGCCAAACTGACTGCGCGGCCGGGGGCGCCGGGGGCAGAGGTGGAGGACGTGGACAGCCACACGTTCGCGGGCCTCTCGGAGGGCCCCAAGACCGTCCTCCTTCGCACCCGGTCCGCCCGCCCGCCTCGAGCTTAAGCTTCAAGCTTCAGCTTTCGTGATTCCAGATCTAGAGTTCGAATCCCGGTCCTGGGGTCGTACTGACTTTCCATTCGGGTTCCGTCGTGGGTTCGTGCACGGCCAGGGAGACCCTCATTTCAGGTCTGCCGCTTTATTACTTCCTCTTGTTCTCTCCTCTTCTCTTGAAGTCGGCTCACGGCCGATGTCGACGCCAGCGGTGCCCACGAAGGTGCTCGGCGAGTGCTGCACGGCCGTCAAGGTCTCCCTCCGCAAGATACCCTGCGGCGCGAAGGCGAGCGAGCCGCCCCGCCCACGCCTAAGACTCCTCCCGATCCCTCCCAGCTTCGCTCGCCCCTCGCCCTCGCCCTCGCCCTCGCTTACGTTTGAGTTCAACTGAGCCATGAGCCAGGTGTGCCTCTCGTCGTCGGACATCTACCTGGAGGGCTGCACCGCCGCCCTCTCCCTCCTCGACGAGGCCACCGTGCGCCCCCGCCCCTCGCCCCCGCCTCCGCCTTGTGCGTGAATTTAAATCAGTTTATCAAAGAAGTCGAAGTCGACCCGCCTCGAGCTCGGCCGCCGCCCTCGATTATTATTACACAAGCTTCGCCCCGGCCCCGGCCGTGTATAAGCCTCGACCTTCATTATTAACTAGTATACGTACTATATATATAAATAAGTCCTCGGCTTTTTTTCGGCTATAAGAAAAAAGAAAAATAAGTCCTCGGCGAGGCTGCCGTGCGCCTAGGCCCCCGCCTGGACCTAAGCCTAGACCTTGGCCCGCCCGGCCTTGCCCGGGTCATGCACATGGCCCCCGCCTTGACCTGCCAGGCTGACCCGCCTTCCTCCAGGGTCGCTTCGTGAAGCAGTGCGAGACGCGGATCAACAGCGCCGCCGAGGCCGTCTTCCTCGTCGACCGCCAGTCCGCCCCCCCGCCGCCGCCGCCGCCCCGTGCCTAGCCTCCAGCAACGTCGAACTCGCTTCCCCGATCGCGCAGCGAGGACATAGCGGCGCGGAAGTACAAGGTCCGATCCTCGCCGCCCTGCCCTGCGAAACGTGAAGCTGAAGCGGCCTAATTATATAAAGCTTAAGGACTTCCATTTGGATCCTGTCTACTTTCTAGATCTGTACCTGACTCTAATCAATCAAGCGGCCCGAAGCCTGGGTTGCCCACTTCGTTTCTTTCTCGAGCTCTAACGCATCCTCGACCCCGCACGCATGCGCAGCTGGTGATCGCGGACGAGGAGGGGAAGCAGGTGGTGGCCGACATCTTCCCCATCCGCCTCAAGCCCTTCCTCATGTCCTCCAGTCCGCCCCGCACCTCAAGATTAAGCGTCAATCCTTCCGCTCTTTAAATTGATCTTGGATCGCCCCTGTCCTGCAGTTCTCGAGTGCCAGCCCGTCCGGCACGAGCCGCAGGCGTCGACGTCGATCGACTACTCGACGGCGCTGCCCCCGGTGGGCCTGCCGGCCGCCTCCCCCGAGCCCTCCAGCTCCGGCGGGCAAGAGGTTTGCTTCTTAACCTTCGGGCCGCTTCTTAACTCTAGGTATGCTCTGATCATGATCTGCTCTGAAATGCAGGACAAAAGGACGGAGGGCCAGCTGAGGGCGCTGCTGAGCAGGTGCCTCCCTCGATGCCCCCCCCCCCCCCCCTTTCCCCCCCCCCCCTTTCGCCCCCCCGCCCCTCAGCTCCGCCCTCCACCGCACGCCCGCCCGCGCCGCATCTAGATCTCCCAGCCCGATCCCTCGATATCTTACCAGCGCATGCGTGCGTTATGCAGGGAGCAGAAGCGTCTCGCGGAGCTGGAAATCGCATGTGCGCTCTTGCCCATTACTTAGAACATTTCTTCCCGGCTTACGCTTTGGATTCTCGGACTCTTTGTTTCAGACATGAAGCTGCTGGGGGAGAAGGAGACGCTGCTGAAGCAGGCGGCGGACCTCCGCGGCAAGCTCGAGTGCCCCCTCTGCTTCCAGGTCCGTCCGAGCCCGAGCAGCTCGAGCTTGGGTCCGGGCTTTAGCTTGAGCGCGCCCTGCCCTGCCTTGCCGAGTTGTACATGTGTTGCTCGCCCACATCGGATCGCCCCCTATTCGGATTTCCTTTTCGGTTCACTGAGCGAATACGCTTCTTTATTCTTTATTTTTTTTAGCGCCCCTGCCGAGCTCGGGCGCGCCGTGCCTCTGATTTTCTCGCCCACATCGGATCGCCCCCTATTCGGATTTCCTTTTCGGTTCACTGAGCGAATACGCTTCTTTATTCTTTATTTTTTTTAGCGCCCCTGCCGAGCTCGGGCGCGCCGTGCCTCTGATTTTCTCGCCCACATCGGATCGCCCCCTATTCGGATTTCCTTTTCGGTTCACTGAGCGAATACGCTTCTTTATTCTTTATTTTTTTTAGCGCCCCTGCCGAGCTCGGGCGCGCCGTGCCTCTGATTTTCTCGCTCGGGTCGCTGACTACCCCCTCCGGATCGGCTTCCAGAACCTCAAGAACGTCGTCCTTCTCCCCTGCCGCCAGTGCGCGCTTCTCCGCCCCCGCCCCCCCCCCCCCCCCCCCGCCCTCCCCCCCCCTCCCCCCGCCCTCCCCTCCCCCCCCTCCCCCCTCCCCTCCGCCCTCCCCCCCCTCTTCCCCCCCCACCCTCCGGGGCCCAGATCAATGAAGAGTCGATATCTGGATCGATATCTAATTCCTTCGAATTCGACGCAGCGAGTACTGCTGCGACTGCATCATGAAGGACAAGAGCGTCAGGAGGGGCTCCCACGTGCGATCGATCCGCCCGCAGCCTCTGCCGCTATTTCAGCTATCTTCGCCCTGATATCACGATCACAATCGCTGTGCGCAGGGCGAGGCGCTCGCGGCGTCCTGCCCCATCTGCCGCGTGCCCTACTCGGAGGTCCTCTGCAGGGAGTTCCTATCGCTCTAATTTCGATTTTATTACTCAAGTTAGATCTTTGTAAATGGCAGCAAGATAACGCCTACACACTTATAGCTAGTTCTATATTCTCTGTATCTCGTTGGTTTATGCAGTGTGAATACGTAGGACTCTCTCGCCAAACATGTACATGCGAACAGCTCAGGTTTTCAATCTTAAGCTTCATCTTAAGACATGAACATCTAGGACTCTCTCAGCAAACCAGCGAACAGCTTTGGTTTTCGATCTTTATCTTAAGATATGAACAACTAGTTTTCTTTATGCAGAACTTGCCGTAGCTGCTGCAGTGCGCTGCAAGCTTAGTTGTATTGAAATTTAGTTTCTCAATTGCAAGGCTTTCCTATTTCGATTCGCGCCCATGATCATTCGCTCGAATTCATGATCATCTGCTATTTCACTTTGGTACACGCTCTGGTCGATTTGGCTGGATAAAATAATGGAAAGCGATTGGCGAGAAACTGAAGCGTTTAATACTAGCTAGTATGCATCTTGATGCTAGAATAAGGCTCAGTTTCGTGCGGATGCGGTACGAAATTTTCCTAGATGTATGGCCATACAAAAGCGACGAGGAAAAGGCCAGTTTCGCGGCGAGCTAGCCGAGCTAGCAGCGCGCCCGGCCGGCGTCTTATTGCCCCAGCGTTCGAGTCCCGGGAAGGGCAGTTGGGGAGAGCGGGGGGGCCTGGGCGGGCCTTGAGCTGCCTTGCGCTGTCGAGGGCTGAAGAGGGGGCCGGGGCGCAGCGACCCCCGAGGCCAACTTCTGCACGGCGAGACATTGGCGCGAAACCCAAAATCTCCCTGCTCTAGATTGCTCTAAACTGCACTTCAGACGTGCTCAGTTTCGCGCCAATCGTTTGCTGTGCTCCGCTAGAATTTCGGTTGGACATGTATGGCGTCTGGTCGATTTGGCTGGATAAAATAATGGAAAGCGATTGGCGAGAAACTGAAGCGTTTAATACTAGCTAGTATGCATCTTGATGCTAGAATAAGGCTCAGTTTCGTGCGGATGCGGTACGAAATTTTCCTAGATGTATGGCCATACAAAAGCGACGAGGAAAAGGCCAGTTTCGCGGCGAGCTAGCCGAGCTAGCAGCGCGCCCGGCCGGCGTCTTATTGCCCCAGCGTTCGAGTCCCGGGAAGGGCAGTTGGGGAGAGCGGGGGGGCCTGGGCGGGCCTTGAGCTGCCTTGCGCTGTCGAGGGCTGAAGAGGGGGCCGGGGCGCAGCGACCCCCGAGGCCAACTTCTGCACGGCGAGACATTGGCGCGAAACCCAAAATCTCCCTGCTCTAGATTGCTCTAAACTGCACTTCAGACGTGCTCAGTTTCGCGCCAATCGTTTGCTGTGCTCCGCTAGAATTTCGGTTGGACATGTATGGCGAGTTCAACTAGTAATGAACTTATTGTATTATTGCCAGCCTCGGCTGCCAGTACGTCCAGATCCATACTGGTACTGGACGCTATGAACTTTCTAAGAGCCAGCTGCAGTTCGTTCAACGGTTATCGTATCGTGCCCGCGCCGCGGCGCGGACCCGGGACGTCCTTGCTCATGATCACGCGCCGCTCTTACTACAGCCAGCACGTCGACGCTCCCCCGGCCGGCGCCGGGCCCTTACGTGCTACAGTTCACGTATATATATGCAACTCGCCCATGACTCAGTGATCGCGCTTCCTAGGCCCGCACTAGCAATGAAGTAGCTCCGCACCCGCGGGTCTCTGCGATCTCGATCGACTACCGCAGTGCAAAAATCGGATTCGAACCACTAGCACTAGTTCTAGAATACAGGCACACATGCGTGCACTCCTAGGCCTTCACTATGGGAAGGTCTGCCGAGCGCTGGGGCCCTAGGCCTAGGCCTACTCGCCCCGGAGGACCCTCGCCAGGTTCACCAGCACCTGTGCGGGAGAGACGTCAGAAGCCGCGGGCGGGCGGGGCGAAGCTAACATAAACTGAGCTTAGATGGGGCGGGGCGGGGCGGGGCGGGGCGGGGCGGGGCGGGCCCGGGCGAGGGTCGAGTGGATGCCGAGCGCGTTGATCGTCCCGTCCGAGAGCGTCACCGCCCGGTTCAGCTGCGGGGTACGCTGAGAAGATGGGGGGGGGAAGAAGGCGGGGGGTACGCACGAGGTAGGCGACGGCGAACGTGCCGAGGGGCCCCAGCAGCTCCGCGTCCTCGTCCCTGCGAGCGAACGAAGTGGGTAGGGGTGAGGGGTGGAGACGGAGGGGGGTACCCGAAGTCCTGGCCCTCGGGGAGGCGGTTCACGGCGCCGACAACCCCCACCGCCGCGTGCTGCGCGCAGTCGGCTCAGGTGAGCCGGAAGGGGGGGGGGAGGGGGTGGGGGTGGGGGGCGCTGGCGGGGCGGGCGGGCCCTGATGGTGACGGGGGCGAAGATGGCGTTGCGCATGGCGAAGTCGCCCCCCGTCGGGTCCTCCGTCGGGCCCTCGTCCGCCGCAGGCCCTGCCCGACGCCAGGCTCGGACCTGGAGGGAGGAGGGACGGGCGGGGCGGCCGCAGCATGCGCACCGGAGCCGCCGGGGCCGCCGGCTCCGCCGCCGCCGCCCGGGCTCGAGGCCTTCGGCGTCGCTGCCCGCTTCGCCGTGTTCGCCACGCGCCTGCGCCCCCCGCGGTCAGATCAGATGGGCTCAGATCAGATCGGCTCGGCTCAGATCAGCGCGCCGGTCGGACGCCGCGTCCCGGATGTGCGTCCCCTGCGCGAAGAAGAAGGGGATCAGGCGAGGGGCCGGAGGAGGAGCGGAGTCCGAGCCGGATCCGCGGCGGCGCGCGCGCTCGCTCGCCTGGTTCGTGAGGAGCACCCGCGCCACGATCCCCTCCCGCGCCGAGATCCTGTACCCCCGCCCGCCCGCCCGCGCCCGTCGGAGGGGGCCGAAGGGAGGGAAAGAAGGGGAGGAGCCGAAGCGTCGTACTGGCGGGGGTTGCCAGCCGCGTTGCGGTTCACGGTGTCCAGGATCTCCTCGCACGCCCGCCCCGGCTGCGCAGGCACGCACGCCCGGGCGCCATTCAGCGAGAGAGAAGCGCGGGGGAGCGGGGCGGGGCGGGGCGGGGCGGGGCGACGAGGAGGAGGTCCACTGGACGCCGTCTAACGCCGTCCAATCGAAGACTCTCTAGCATAACAGAGCGGGCATAGAAAAGGCGGGGCGGGGCGGGGCGGGCCTTGTCGGCGAGGAAGAGGTAGATGGCCTCGCACTTGAGGAGCCCCTCCGCCACCCCCGCCAGCAGCTGCTCTGCGGCGCCGAGTGGGCGGGGGGCGGGGGCGGGGCGGGATTCTCTTGGTTTCTCTTAGTAAAATTGAAGACTAGGAGGCGGGGGTCCTTAGTAAGGGGGCGGAGGGCGGGGCGGGGGCGCGGGCGGGGCGGACGGAGGGTGGCGACGGGGCGGGATTCTCTTAGTCAAGTTGAAGACTATAACGTTGATGGGGGTCCTTAGTTAGGGGGCGCGGGCGGGGCGGACGGAGGGTGGCGACGGGGCGGGATTCTCTTAGTTGAATTAAAGACTAGGGGGCTAGGGTATTTAGTTAGGGGGGGCGGGCGGCGGGGCGGAGGGCGAGGCGGGGCGGGGGCCGGGGCGGACGGAGGGTGGCGACGGGGCTCCGCTGCGTCTTGACCTGCAGCAGCGCCAGCCCCGCCGCGTGCGCGATCCCCTGTCCCAAGCCAAGCCCTCAGAAGGCGTACATCACTCTCAGCGACGTTGCTAGTACCGATGGACATAGGGGCGGTCATAAATTAAACGATATCCGGCCCAACCGCCCCCCAGGGAGCGCGGCCGGCGCTCGGGCCCGGGCCCGGTCTCGGCTCTCGGGCTCGGGCTCGGGCTGGGCGGGGCCGGGGCCGGGGGCGGACCTGCATGCCCTCGAGGAGGACGCGCGTCTGCCGCGCGCGCTGCGCCGCCGCGAACAGCGGCGCCGCCTGCGCCCGCCGATCGAATCAAATCAAAGGGAAGGGAGGGGGGGGGGGGGGGGGGGGGGGGGGGGCGGACGCGGCGGAGGAGGAGGGCGACGAGCAGCTCGTCGAGGCGGCTGAAGCCCACCGGCTGCGCGCGAAGAAGCAAAGAAGGTGAACAAAGAAAAGCCGGCGGAGGCGGAGGCGGAGGCGGAGGCGCCCGCTGCCCGCTCGCTTGCTTGCCTGGCGGGGGGGAAGGACGGCGTCCTCGGGGTTGGTGCCCGGCGCCGGCACCGGCACCGGCTGCAAAGCAGGCAGAGGCGAACGATGTAAGAGGAGGCGGGGCGGAGGAGGGGACAGGACATGGCAGGGCGGGCCTGGGGGGCGAGGCGGGAGGAGGTGATCTTCATGACGGCCACCGGCCGCATCGTCTCCGCGTCTGCGGGGCCCGCGGCGATCAGCGGAGCCCGGCGCGGGGGCCGGAGAAGGGCGGGGCGGGGCGGGGCGGCACCGAGGAGCGGGACGCACATCACGGCGCGGGGCCGCGTCCTTCTCGATCGGGGCCCCGGCCGGCCGGCCGGTCAGCTTCACGCCGGCGGGGCGGGGCCGGCGAACGGCGCGCGTGCGCACCCCGCGCGGTCGTCGAGGTCCCGAACGTACGTCGGCTCCTCCTCCGGCCTGCGGAGAGATAAGAGGCGGGGAGGAAGTACGAAGGGGCGGGGCGGGGGGTACGCGGAGGTGCGGAAGGGGGCGCCGGCGAGGGCGCAGGTCCCCACGAAGCCGCGCCCCATCGGCACGAAGAGCGTCGACTCCGCCAGGTCTAAGCGAGGGAGGGTCAAGGAAGAAGGAGGAGATCGCAAGCCGAGCACGCGCCGGCAAGGTCTAAGCGAAGGTCTAAGGTCTAAGGTCTAAGGTCTAAGGTCTAAGTGAAGTCATATAAGGTCTAAGGTCTAAGTGAAGTTATAATTATGTAAGGTCGAAGGTCTAAGGTCCAAGTCTAAGCGAAGGAAGAGATCGCGAGCGAGGCGAGGACGCACCGGCGTGCTTGGCGCAGAGGGCGTTGCCGGCGGAGGGCACGACGAAGTAGAGCAGCGCCCGCTCCCCGTGCGCCAGGTCGCTGCGGGGGCGAGGCGGGGCGGGGCGGGGGCGGGGTTGAGAAGGGGCGGGGGAGGGGAGGAGGGCCGGAAAGGGAGCGGCGGGGGGGCGGAAGGGCGGGTGGTGGAAGAAGGCCTTGGGCTTGGCAGGGACGGCAAAGGAAAGGCTCTAGTGATTCCTTTGGTTTCTTAAGAGAGCGGGGCGGCGGGGCGCGCCAGGCGCAGCGCTGGAGCTCGTGGGTGAGAGCCTCCGCCTCCTGCTCCGCGGCCAGCGCGTCCGCCCCCTGCGCCCGGCCGTAGGTAGCTCAGTCAGCTCAGCTCAGGTCAGGTGAGCTTTCGGCCTCTTTTCTTCTTCTCTGGCGCACCGCGAGGAGCCGCTGGAGCCTCTCGACGAGCGTCGCCAGCTCCTCGGAGGTCGCCCCGCCGCCCTAATCGGGGCCGGAATCAGAGTCGGGTGGGTAGGTGAAAGGGGGGTACGGGTACCTGGAGGGCCGCCTCGAGCCTCGACAGGTCCGACGAGCTCACCGCTGCGCGCCGGGAGGCGCGCGTGGGTACCACCGCTGCGCCGAAAGAGGCGGGTACCCCCCGCACCCTCGAAGAAGGCCTCCGCCAGGCCGGACTCGTCGGCGTACCCCTCGTCGCCGCCTCCCCCTCCCCGGGCCGAGCCCACAGCGAACGAGTCTGCGGCGAGCGAGCGAGCGAGTGAGCCAGGCGACCGTTCCTCCAGGCCAAGCGAAGGCGGAGCGGGCGGGCGGGCGGGCGCGCCGGTGGAGGCGGAGGCGATGGAGCCGCGGCGGCCGCCGCCCGGCGTCGTCGCGTTCGAGCGCGCCCGCTCCAGCGGCTGGCGCTGTCGTAAGGAGGGGGCGGGTTGGGGCGGGAGGAGGAGCGGGCGTGCCTGCGCCCTGGTGCCCACCGCCCCGGCACGGAACGATCCCTTCGACCCCGTGTGCACGGCTGCGGGGCGCACGCGCCGTCGGCGTCAACGCGGGCGGGCGGGCGGGTGGCGGAGCGTCCGGACGCACATTGGGAGAGGGAGGTGCGCCGCCCGCGGGCCGCCCGCGCCCGCTCGTCGCGCGCCGCCTCCAGGCCAGCCTTGGCACCGCTGTGGGGCGCGTCGGACGGGCGGGCGAAGATGGACGGGGCGGGCGGGGCGGGGCGGCCGCGGCGCACTGCTGCCGTAGTATGGAGGCGGCGGCCTCGTGCTTGCCCCGCGTTGCGTCCTGCGCGGGGGTACGGGGTTCAGGGGGCGTGAGAGGTCCGAGAGGTCCCGGGGTACGCATTGCGGCGCGGCGCGCACCTCGAGGGGGGTACTGCCCCAGCGATCCCGCAGGTTGGGGTACGCTGCGCGGCGCCCTCTCTCTCAGGCAAGATACCGAATGAAGAGGAGGATAAGAAGAACGGCGTACCCCCCAGCTCGAGGAGGGCTACGACCGCCTCGACGCGCCCCGCCGCCGCCGCCGCGTGCAGCGCTGCCGCCGCCCCGTTAGCGCCGCGGCGCCGCGTGGGCGGCCCCGAGCCGGCGCCGGGTCCGAGCGCACGCGTCCTCTGCGGGGGCGGAGTCAGGCGGGAGTTCTCGTGAAAGCAAGCGGGGGCAGGCGCGCGCGCGCCTTGTCGTAGTCCCCCGCATCGGTGCTGTATCCCAGCGAAGTGACGTACTCCTGCGGGCCGCTTTCAGAGCAGAGGGGAGCCGGGGCGGGGCGGGGCGCGGGGGCGGGAGCGGTGGCGATGGCGGGGGCGGGGGCGGGCCTGGATCCTGAGGACGTCCCCGGCGGCGGCCGCGGCGCACAGGTCCTCGGCCGCCGCGATCTCCTCTACCCGGCTGCGAGGGGGTACAAGGTTAAAGTTCGAAGTTCAAAGTACGTTTAGGGCGGGGGGGCGCGCCTCAGGTCCCCCACCGAGTTCTCCGCGTCGGCCGCCGCGGACGCCGAGGGGCGCTTCCCGTGCGCCTGGGCCGCCCGCGGGGCGCCCCGGGGACCTTCAGGCTGCCGCCGCCCCCCGGCGCCCCGCCCGGCACCTGCGCCCCCGCACGAGGCGCGAACGCGCTCAGAACGGCCGGCGCGGCCGGAGCCGGAACCGGAGCCGGCGCTGGGCCCGCCGCACCGCCAGCGCGAGGGGCCCGTGCACGTGTTTCCCGCGGGAGCCAGCCGTCGCCAGCGCCCCGTCTCCCGCCGCCGCCTGCGCGAGAAACACATAAAGAAGAGAGTAAAGAAACAAAGAAGAGAAGGGGAGCGCACGCGGCGCTTGAGCTCGGCGTAGGTGAGGGCGCCGCGGCTCTTGAGGAGGCGGGCGACCTCCGTGTGGCGGCCCCGCAGCGCCTCCCCCAGCGCCGTCCCCTTCCACCTGTTCCGCCATTTCCTCAGCTTCAGCTTTACTTCGTTCGCTCTTTGGGAGGGCGGGGAGGGGGGGGGGGGGGGGGGGGGCGGGAGCGCGGGGGGGTACCGGTCGAGGACGTTGACTGAGGCGCCGGCGTCGAGGAGGGCGATGGCGGCGGCGAGCTGCCCCTCCGCCGCCGCCGCGTGCAGCGCTGCCGCCCCGCGCCGCCCGCTCAGACAGGGGGCGGAGGAGGAGGACGCGTTCGAGGAAAGGGGGAGGGCGGGAGTAATGAGGAGGAGGGGGCGGCGGGGGCGAAGAAGAGGGGAGGGGCGCGAGCACGGGTCTGGAGGTTGCGGTCGCCGATGTCGACGGGGGCGCCCCGCCGCAGCAGCGCCTCGAGCTTCTCGACGTCCCCGCGCCGGGCCAGCTGCAGCCTGCCGGGATACCAGTGGTCAGTATTTTCTAAATCTTGCAAAGTTTTCATAACATTGACAATGAATATATGGTAGTATATCTGTACGATCGAATATTTCTGCAAAATGCTGCTTTGCGGCTAGCGAGGGAGACGTCTTCTAACTTGCTCTTCGATTCGCTAGACTTCTCTTGCTTGCACGACTTCACCCGGGCACTCGGTGCTACAACTGATTCCTATGAATTCCGAAGGGGGTTTGGGCCTCGCGCACATTTGATCCGCGGTGGCCGAGTCGCCCTGCGCCGCCGGCCGCACCGCCGCAAAGCTCTGCGACCGCACCTGCGCGGGCTTGAGTCGGGGGGGGGGGGGGGGGGGGGGGGGGGGGGGGGAGGCGTCGAGGGGTACGCACGAGGGCGGCGGCGTGCCCCGTCGTGTTCGACCCCCTCCTCCTCTGCGCGCGGCGGCTCGAATCTCCGGGGGGTACAGTTCGAGCGGGGCGGCCCCGGGCCCACCGTTGTGAGCGGCGGGGGTCCGCCGGCAGCGGACGGGGTCCGCCCCAGCTGCTGCGGCGGGGGTCGGGAAACGAAAGCCGTACCCCGGGCGGTTGGCGCCCGGACGCACCAGGGTGAGGCCAAGCCCCGGCGAGCTGCGCGACCTCGAGAGAATAGACTTATCCTCCTCGTGGGCCGCGGAGCCCTCCGACCCGTCCTCGTCCGCGCCCTGTACCCCCCCCCCCGGCGTGAGGCGGGGGCGCGGGTTCCCCAGGGGGGTACGCCGCACCGCGAGCCGCCCCCTGAGTTCTTCGTTCTCCTTTCGGAGCGCCGCGGAGGCCGCCCTCGCGTCCTCAGCCTCCGCTTCCAGCGCCCGAATCCTGCCGCCCCGTACCCCCCGCCTCGACGCCGGCTCCCTGTACCCCCGGGCCCACATCCCTGTACCCCCGCACCGCTTCTGGGCCTTCCGCAGCTCCGCGCGCGTCTGCGAGAGGATAGGTGCGCGTCACGCGGGGGCGGGCCGGCGAAGAAGAAGAAGAAGAGGGCGGAATGCCGTACCCGGCTGAAGTCGTCGAGCGCGAGGCTCCGCCCGAAGGTGTACGAGGCGGGGATGGCGGGACTGGAGGCCGAGGAGCCGAGGGCGGCCGGCGAGGGTGGCAGGGGCGCCGGGCCGGGCGCCGCGGCGGCGGCCGTGGCGGGGCGCCCGGGCGGGGTCTCGGGGGCGTCCCGCCCGGAGAGCGGCGAGCCCGTCCGCCCCTCAAGGAACCTGCGAGGGGCCTCGGCTAAGGGAAACGGCCGCGCGGGCGGGAGGGGCTGGGCTGGGCGCACAGGAGGCCGGAGCGGCGGGCGTGGAGGACGTCTTCCAGGGCCGCCGCCCCCGACGAGACGCGCCGCCCGCCGGCCCCGGCCCCGGCCCCCGCCGCGCTCGGCGCGCTCCCGAGGCCCACCCGCGACGCCCGCAGCGGCGTCCCGTCCGGGTCTGATCATGCCCTCTCCGCGTCGGGCGGGGCTGCAGGCGGCGCGGGCGGGGCGGGGCGGGGCGGGCGGGCGGACCGTCCGGGGAGCGGCGGGGTTGACGGGCGGGGCGCTGCCGGGGGCGCGGGGCGGGCGCCAGGGGGCGGGGCGGGCGAGCAGCTCGACGGGGCCGGGCGCCGGCCCCTCCTCGGCCTCCTCCCGCGCCAGCAGGCGCCCCTCAAGCTCCCCGATCTCCGCCTTCAGCGCACGAAGCGCCGCCTCCTCGTCCGGCGCCCCGGCGGCTGCCCCGCGGGCGGGCGGCGCCGTCAGCGCCGGCGCGCGCGCGAGAGCGGCGAGCGGAGGCCGGCCGCGCCGCCGCATACGCACCTTCGGCGGGGCCCGGTTCTGCGAGGGGTCCCTGCGCACGCAAGCGCCCCCTCAGCACCCGCCGAGGCGCAAGCCCCTTGGCCCGGGCGCCCTTCCGCCTGCTTCTACGTCACCCACAAGAGCACGCTGTCTCCACGGGGCAGGCAAGGGCTCGCGTACATCGGAACCGGCTCGGCGTTACCCAGCCCTTGAACGCAGGCGGCGCGCGTGCAGCCAGGCTTAGCTATGCAAGGGCTCGCAGCTAAGCGTTCCTACTCGGAGCACGGCCGTGGACCCGTGGGCCGCAGAACGTCCCTAGGTGGTTTGAAAGGCGCGCGCTTGATCGGAGCCTCGGAGCTGGCGGGAGCCGGCTAAGTGCCACTAAGTGTACCGCGAACCTGTTGTGAAGATTCGAGGTCGAGAAGCGAGCCGGAGGGGGCGTCGCCAGGCGCATGCTGGCGGCCAGCTGCAATTGCAAGATCGCCACAGGCACTGGGCTGCCGACCTTGGAAGGCTGGTATTGGTGAAGCGGGCCTTCAACCCTGGCGGCACCACAAATTGACTGTACCCCAGGGCCAAGATCGAATTCTTCGCGCCGCTCTCCCGATGCGGCCGACGCTGAAGGAGGCGGCGCGTCGCCCAGCAGTCGTACTCGTCTTCCTTCTTCTTGCGCTTGCGCTTATCGTCGGGCCTGCGTACGTCCAGCGGGCCGCGGTTTTGCTTGGCTCCAGCGATCCGCCATTGCTGGAATCGAGCGCTTCCAAAGCGCGCCCAGAGGCCACCTCCGGCTTCTGCGAAGCGCGCTGCCGCCCCCCCAAAGCGGACGAGCCCGAGGCGCATGCGCAGGGCGCCGCGAGCAACGAGAGCACGCCCCCGTATCCGAAGCTCGTTCACTACATCTGGTGCAAATACCTTCTCTCGGATTTCTCTTGCCGTCGTCGCGTTGCGAGCCGACTCTCGTGGCGTGCAGGTTCCAGGGCCCCACATCGTCGTTTGGCGTGCTGGCTTCCTTTCCTCTTTCCTCCGCTTTCCTCAGCGTGCTGGCCGCACAGGTTTCTCTGCGTTCCTCAGCGTGTTGGCTTCGCGCGTCCACATCAAGCCGGATTGCATCTGCGCGCCCGGACTCCGCGCACGGCCGCCGGGCCCTAGCTGGGCGTCGCGGCGCCGGCCTGGCTGGCCGACTGACGCGTACGCGGCGCGCACGACGCCCCTCAGGCTTCCACCTCTCGTCCTCCGTCTCGAGCCCCGAGCCGCTCGGCCCCTGGTGGTCCTCCGTCCGCCCCCTGGTGGGCCCCGCCGGCCCCCGCCTCGCCCTCGTCCGCCGCCCTTTTAGTGCGCCCGTCTCAGGTGACCGTGGTGCCCGCCCGCACCGCCGACTCGATCTTTGGCCACCCGGTCCGCTATCTGATTTGCCGTTTTGGAAACCGGCCTCCGCGGGATTCGAGCCCTGCGCAGGTCCGGGAGCTGGCGCACAAGGCCGATATCCTTCGAATCGAGATCCTCCGCGCTCGGGGCGAGCTCGAGCCGCGCGGTTTGGCGTACCCATGTCCGGAGCATGACGGGGGTACGTGTACGGGCAGGCGGGATCTACCTCGACACCGACGTGCTACCCCTCCGGTCCTTCGACCCGCTGCTCAAGGGCCCCGCCCCCGTCACAATGGGGCTCCAGGCCCGCCTCGCCTCCCCAATAACGTAACCCCCTGCCGACCGTTACCGCCCGGCAGGAGGACGGCGGCCTCTGTAACGCGGTACCCCGCCCCCGCCACCCGCCGGCCGGGCTCCCCGCATGTACCCCGGGCAGGTGATCCTGGCCGCGCCGGGCGCCCCCTTCCTCTCCGAGTGGCTGGCCGGGTACAAGGACTTCAACGACGAGTGCGCCGTACCCCCATCCCGTCCCGCTCCCGCGCCCGCGTACCCCACAACGAGAACGCGGCAGCCTGTGGGACGAATCGTCGATCCGCCTCCCGCGGCGCATCGCGGACTCGCGGCCGGGGCTCGTCAACGTGCTACCCCCCCGGGCCTTCTTCGCCCCCGACTGGAGCCGCGCCTCGCAGGCCGGCACCTTCGCATTCCGTACCCCCGCACCGCCGTTGAATTGATCGCGGAATAGATCTTTGACCCGGCGGCCCCGGCCCTGCCCGAGGACGGCCCGGAGGGGCCCCGCTACGCCCTCCACCTCTGGAGCCACGTACCCCCCTTCCCCCTCCCCCCCCCCCCCCCCCCCCCCCCGCGCCCGATCGCGGGCTGCCAGGTCACGGGGAAGGCGCACCTGGCGGGCCTGAATCCGGGGTCGCTGCGGCGGGACGGCGGCGGCAGCCTCTTCGAGCGGACGGTCGCCGAGCTCCTTAGCCGCGCCGAGGCCGAGCCCCGCCCCCCGGCCCCGGCCCCGGCGCTTCCGAGCGCCGCGGCCGCCCGCGTTTGAGGCCTCCCGAGTCCCCACCAGTGCCCTTTTAATCAGCACAGCAAAACCCGAACCCGCAGAGCAATTTCATGCAATGTACTCGCCTCAGAATTCGAGTCTACAATCAGAAAGCACAATAAACGCGCGCGGAATAATAATGAGAATTCGCAAATCCAGTAGATACGATGAAAAACGTGCACACAGGAAACGCAGAGCGGGTCTCTGCCGAGCTCGAGGTCGAGTAGAGACGCGAAGCCCTGAAGAGGTATAAATACGGATAATATATACACATCGCATGCTCCAAGTACTATGGGACACATTGACAAGATGACTAGCACGAGGCGGGCCGCGGGCCGCGGCGTCGGGCCGCTCTCTCCAATACTCAATGCTGTTGCGTACTATGAAACGCTCGCGTCCAATGAAAACAAGGATCTGACGGGCGCGACGACCTCACTTTAGGCTCCTCTACGCTTAAGGGGCTCAAATGATAGATCTGCACACAAATAACGCAAAGACTAATTGAAACGGGTGCTGCTAGAACTAGAAACGCACTGTGGCTGCGGCTGCGCTGGCTGCTATTCTATGAGAAAGAAAGGGGTACAAGTACAGGGTGCAAGGCGGCCGCGGGACCGTCACTTGGCGTCTCTAGATCTGGGCGAGGGGGCCGGCTGGTCGTCGTCCATCATTGGGTCGTCGATCGTGAGGACCGGCGCGCCGGCGCCGGCGCCGACGCCGACGCGCGCCCCCGGAACAGGGCTCACGCAGAGCGGGCTGGAGGCGTGCGGCCCCAGAGACGTGATGGAGCGGCGGCGCACGCCCGACTGCTCCAGCGAGTCCAGGCGCCTTGTGATCGCATCTGCAGGAGAGCGTTCGCCCGGCCGGCCGGCTCGGCGGGGAGCCGCGGGGGGCGGGGCGGCCGGCGCACCCTGTCGGGCTTTGTAGCAGTAGGCATCGGGGCTCGTCGTCCAGAGGGGGGATAGGGCGAAGGGGGTCGAGTTGCTGCGGGGCCGGGGCCCCGGGGGCGGCATGCGGATGAAGGGCACCGGCACCGCTGGGACCGTCGCGGCCGTGCGCTCCGAGGCGGCGCTCATGGCGGAGGGCGCCGGCGAGTCGGCGCGCCCCGGAGGCGGCTGCGGCATGCCGCCGAGCTGCAGACCCCCGTACTGCGCCTCGGACCAGACGTTGGGCCAGTTGGCGCTGGGCGCCGGCCAGTTCGCGGGGTGCGGGCCGGCGCCGTGCGGCCCCGGCGGGCACTGCTGCTGCAGATGCGCCTCGGGGGCGGTGGAGAAAGAGTGCGGGCGGGCTGGGAAGCCGGAGACATCCAGGGAACCGGAGCGGGACCAGGGGCCGGCGCCGGGATCAGGGCTCGCGGACCGCATCGACGAGGCCGAAGACTCGGCGGAGACGCGCCTCATATGCATGCGAGCGGCGGCGAGCGCATGCCCGGGAGGGCTCTTCGGCTCCGCGTACGGGCTCGAGCTCGGAGCCGGCTGGGCCGGCGCGTACATGAAGCCTGCGAGCGAGATGTCAGCTGCAGGCTTCCGGTCAGATCTGGACTGGGCCGCGGCCGCGATGTCGATGTCGTGATTTCGTACGCGTACGCGTGGCGCGTCGCGCACCGAGGCCGCTGGCGGGGACGTGGTTGAGTGGCGCCTGCAGCTGTATGCTGAGCGCGACGTTCGCGGATGAAGGTCCTTGAAGTGCGGTGAGGGACGACGAGCGCATCGTGCGATGCGGCCTCTGGTCCATCACTCGGCGAATCAGCTGCGACTCGGGAGCTGCCGTTACAACTTACAAGCCTTGAGCGTTCGCTGCGCGCTCTGCGGCAGTGCTGCTGTCAACGTCGTGCGAGTCCTCACTGCTCCTCACTGGGTCCTCACTGACTCCTCAGTGCTTCTCACGCTTCGCGCCGCGCGGCAATCGCGCCGCGGGCCCGCGACGTAGTACGGCCGCGGAAATCCCGCCGGCGCCGGCGCCGCGCCGCGCCGCGCCGACTAGACTCGCCGCGCCGACTCCGCCGAGTCGGCGATGATCCGATGATCCGATATCCGATGATCGATATCGATCGCGATTCGCGATTCGCGAATCGCGATATGCATATGCTCGCCGAGTCGCGCGCTAGCGCTATACTTACTAAGTTAGTACTACTACTAGGCTACAGTGTACTAGTGCTACCGGAGCCTACCGGGTAGCGCTAGCGCTGCCGCAGCATATGCATGCGCATGCAGACTGTGATGCAGTGCGGCCAGCCGGCGCCGGCCCGGCGGCCCGGCGGCCCGGCCCGCCGCCGGCCGCCGGGCCGGGCCGGCCGCGCCGCGAGGCGCCGGGCCAGCCGGCGGCGGGCCGGCGGCCGCGCGCGGGCCCGGCGGCCCGGCGGCCCGGCGCCCGCGCGGCGCGCCGCGGTTCAACGGTACTACGGTACTACGGTACGTTGTACGATATATATATATATACCCGGGGCCGCTGCGGACTCCGGGATCCGGGACTCCGGATCCGGGCCATCATCTGGCCGCGCGGCAGATGTCCGGGACTCCCTCCGACTCCGGGGATCCGGGATCGACTGCTGTAAATTAGCCTGTAATTCGGGTAATATTTAAGACCCCAAAATACTTAGTAATCATGATTTTGGCCGGTTTAGTAGCCTGAAAATATTTAAGACTTGCCCGCGCGGAGCGCTTTAGTAGGGATCCGGAGCTTTAGTAGGGGCCCTAGGGGGTGGGCGCGGCGCGCGCGAGGGGGTCTGCTGGTGCGCATGCGCCCGCCTTCGCTTCTTTTTCAAGGCGCCCCTGAGGCGAGCAGGCGCATACGCAGTGCGGGCGGGACGACGCGACAGAGCTACGTATACGTACCCCCTAGCGCGGTTCAGGTTTTCAAAACTTTGGTACTAATAAGATCCAGCTGTATACCATTGACAGCCTTGCGCGCATATATGCGGTCCTTAGGATGAAGCATGAATCATGGATCGATGAAGCATGATTCTGCATGAATCATGGATCCGCAGCCTCATCAATGAGTCATCATGCAGGGCCATAATGGCCATTGCAGCGCTCACAATTAATGTGAGTCATTTTGTGACAGTTCGTAGTAACTTCGTACCGGGTACTGTCATGGTTCTCTAGGACAGACTAGGAGTCACATGCAGTAGCTATATATATACTAGCTATAGTAGGACGCGGCGCCCCCCTCGCGCGCCGAGTCGCGGCCGGCCCCGGCTTAATTATAAATTGCCGTGTATGTTGAACTGCGCAGGCACTTTGACGAATATTTGATACTCTTGAACTGAAATTTTGTATGGCGTGGGGTACTAACGGCTGATCCGTCCATGGCGGAGTCCTGGGGCTGACGAAAATATGATGCTGTCGAACCATATTTTCGTCACGATTTTCGGGTTTTGTGAAAATAAAGTCTCGACGAAAACTTTTACGTTTACAGTAGACGAAAACAATAAATACGCCGTCGAAGATTCCAACGTAAGTGTATTTAATATTAGGTAGCTATAGCAATTGCAAGATGCATGATGCATCATGCATGGTACTAGTAGTATGATCATACTATGATGTACCGCGGTACGTATATATGTGCCGGAAAAAATGCTTTCAAAAAAGTTTGAAACTTTGAAATTCGAATCGAAAGCCGCGCGCGGAATTCGAAGAACTTCGGAAAGCCGCGCGCGGTTTCGAATTCAGCGCGCGGCGGTTAATTATAAACGGTTCGCGAGGGAACAGATCGAACGCCGAATTCGAAGCTTGCAAAAACAACGCTTAGCGGGGGGGCGGCCCCAAAGCCGGGCCGCTGCAAAAACAAGTTCCCATGCCATCCAAAAACCAACAAGATTTGTTTTTACTCAGGATACTTCGGATACTACTACTGTAAACGTACCACGGTAGGAATCTTCGACGTCTTTATTTCGTCTATATTCGTCAGACCTGCACTGTGACGAATATTTGATACTCTTGAACGGAAATTGTGTATGGAGAGGGGTACTAACGGCTGATCCGTCTATGGCGAAGTCCTGGAGCTGACAAAAATATGATGCTGCCGAACCATATTTTCGTCACGATTTTCGGGTTTTGTCGAAAATAAGTCGCACTAGTATCGCACTTGTACTGCAGTCTGCAGTATAGGATCATATTCTATGATAGGCTGATGATATACCAGTAGCCTACTTGGCTATAGGTTATAGGCTATATAGCTTTGGCCTGTAGGCTGTAGATAAATCCAGTAGCCCCCGGCCCCCCGGCCCCCCGCGGGCCGCGGCCCGCGGGCCGCGGGCCGCGGCCCAGAAGGTGGCCCAGTGGGGGACCTTGACGTCATGGATCCGGACCCGGGATTAAATATATATATTCGGGCGCCGGCGCCGGCCGCCGGGCGCGGCGGCGGGCCGGCGCCGGCGGCCGGCCCGCCGCGTAGGGCACTGGCCGGCGGCCAAGCCGGCTAGCTAGCCGGCCAATTTGGGCGGGGGGCGCCTGCCAGGCTGGGCTAGGCAGCCGAAACCCCGGCTTGCCAGCCCAGGGGTTTTGCCGGTACCGGTTTTCCCCGGCTTGTCAGCCAAGTCAGCAAGCCCGGGGCTCGCAATCGAGCCGGCGAACGAAGCATAGGTGAAGTTAGCGCGAGCTGCACCAAGCCAGACCAAGCCGTGCTGGCCACCGGTACCATAGTAACTGGCAAGCCGCTGGCAAGCCAGCCGAAATTTTGGAGCCGCCAAGCCGCTAGGGCCAGCCCCGGTGCAAGCTTTCGGAATTTTGGGCCAGCCCCGGTGCAAGCTTCTAGACCCGCCGGCCATGGCCAGTGCCCTAGGCCCGCGGCGGGCCGGCGCCTCCCGGCGGCGGCTGCCCGCCGGGCCGGCGCCGGTAGGGTTGCCGTTCAAGCTTGAGTTCAAGCCACCCCGGCTTGAACTTGAACGGCGCTTGAACTCAAGCGTTCAAGCGCTTGAGTTCAAGTCCACGAGAGCGCCCCCTAAAGATGAGGAAACAGACACCAACTTGGCAATTCGATCTCAAACGCGTCACAGATGTGACAGAGTGCATTTCTTACCGATTTCCATCGCTAGACATACGATTTTCAGTCAGTAAAGTGCAGTCGACATCCCGAGGCCTAGGGGGGTATAACGTAAGGCTTCCTGAGGGAGGCCCAGCCTCGAGCTCGAAACGGCAAGTTTGACAGTCTTTTTGAATGCAGAGAAGCTTTATAGCCGATGACAGTATCTTTTACGCACATCTGACATCGTTTTGAGGGGATTTTGCCCTGGAATTGGTGGTTCTGCCACGGGGATTCGAACCCGGGGTGTCCCCGTTCAAGCTTGAGTTCAAGCGGGCGGCTTGAACTAAAATCTGAACTCAAGTTGAACGCTTGAGTTCAACGGCAAGTGCACTTGAACTCAAGCGCGGCACTGCGGCAACCCTACCCCCGGTACGCGCCGGGCGGCCGGGGCCGGCCGGGCCGGCGGCCGGCGGCGAGTCGCCGGCGACTAGGCCTGCGGCTTGCAGGCAAGCCCTTGAGCCAAGCCCTTGAGCCGGGCTGGGAGGTCAAGCCCTTGCCTGGCTTTTGGCCGGCTCAAGCCGGCTCAAGCCCTGAACGGCGAGGGGGGGGGAGGCGTCGGAGGGGGGTGCCGGACGCAGCTGGGCGCCTGCAGCGCATTCGAATCGGAGCTGATTATAAGCTTAAGATATAAGCATGCGACGGCAACGTTAACTAACATATGAATCTTATTCAATTTTTAATTTCGAATTCAACGGCGCCGGCAGCCTGCGCGCGTGTGCACACGTGCGCATGCACGTTCCCCCCCGGCCCGCCCCGCGCACCGGCCATGGCCAGCCCCAGTACTAGTACTAGTGCCACGGTGCGGCTGGCGCCTGCGTGCCACACGCGCGCGTTGGCGATTGCTATTATATAAGAGTATATGTACATGCGTTTCTTCGTGAATTCGAAGCCAAATATAAGCATTGGGCTGCGGTGCAAGGGCCTTCGGAACGGTACCCCCCCTTAGGCTTGCCGTAACTGGCCCGTAAGCCCGGCCAAGGGCTTGACCCGCTCGGGAGGCCAAGCCCTTGGGCCGGCCGGCCGGCCGGCTTGGCTTGGCTTGACCGCGAGGGCCCGGGGCTTGGCTTGGCTTAAGCCGACTTTTTGGCCGGCAAGCCGCACCCCTACCGGCGACCCGCCGGCGCGCGGGCCGGCGGCGGCCGCGGCCGTCGGTTCAAAAACGTTTAACCACTCAAATGATTGAACGTTAACGTTGGGATCGAGGCTCATCGAGCCAAGTTCTCAGCCAACTTGCAATTGGGGCCGCTTCCCCAGTGCCTGTAAAACAGTCCTGCCCCGTGGCAGTGCAGCCTCGGGTCTGAATCAGGTCCTGGGAAATGGGTAATAGTAATTAGACCTATTGGCTATAGCTACCCGGCACGATCTGCATTACCATTAATATATAGTTTGGTTAACGGGCCCGGGTAACACTAGATGTAAATCGACTTGAGACAATATGAAGGCATATATGGTCGGGACTAGGGATGGATGGGTAAAGCGGAAGGTTACCCGTGGATACGACACTTCGATAATGAGAGGTATAGGATAAATGGCTTCGTGAGGGGTAGGGCTTATGTACACGATCGACCGTCGGGCACGGTCGTTCGTACCCTGAGGGGTACGTGTATAACAGGACCGGTCAGAAGCGGGGAGCGCGGCTGAGTCTTCATCACGCGGGCAGGGGAAGCGGGAGCCTGTCGAGCGGAAGAACGTGGCATGGATAGCGCTTCAGGCACGGTCCTCCCGGGTGTGTGGTGGTGTTGGCGCAGACGCCCGTCGGCGTTCCGAGGCTGACATGTGACGAGCAGATCTAGAAGTTGCGCAGGACGTTGCGCAAGAACCAGTGAACAGCATGGACACGCCGGGCGTCGATGATGGTGAGAACGCTGACGATGGGAGCGATGATTTCGGACTAACCATGGCCAGCCGAAGCAGGAGCTCGTCGACGTGAAGCGCGCGATGAGGAAAGGCGAAGCGCGGCAACTGCTGATGATGAGGGTGCGGTCCCGGGCAACGGCGCCGAGCGCGCACCGCATATACAGGGCGCCCTCGTACGACCGCATTCTCAGTGGTAGACATCGACGAGTTGGTCTTCATTCCGCAAGCGCCAGTGAAGACTGAGATCACGCCGCGCGAGGAGCCGACGTCGCCGTCCGCGGAGCCGACGTCGACGGGCGGAACAGACGAAGGTAGGAAGGTTAAGGTAGGCGACGGAATCGATGAATCCATATTAACTAGCAGAGAACGAAGCAGCGTCGGACCTCGTGGATAACAGGCGCGCGTACGTCGGAGCGCGAACGGAAGGCGGAAAGTTGCCGCAGCGTACGTACGATGATGAATCGATCGCTGCTGCTGCGCGCGAGACGGCAGACACTGCGGCAGGAACTACGACATCGACGGGCATCTTACCTAGCGGATCGATCTCCACCGACGCTCATTTGGATGCGGGGATGGAAGGGGACGACACAGGTGACTGCGGTTTGATAAAGTGGAGCGTCCAAGTCTAACTCTTGGGTTCGGCAGGCGGCCCGAAACGGGCGGCAGGGGAATCAGTCGGTGTTAAGAGGGCGTCTGGGGACCTGAAGCCCAACCAAGCACAGGGCGTGCGGGAAGCCAGGGGTGGTGCGATCTTGCGCATGTTCTTAGAGCGCCGACGCTGACTGTGGACGAACAGGAGGACCGCCGAAGGCAGCACATCAGCCAAGCGCGAGAATTGGGAGCGGCACGGGGTCAGCAGCTGCGGACAGGTCAACCCCGCCTAAGATTTTCGTGAAGGCAGAGCGGGCATCCAGCCCTATCGCTACCCTGGCGGCCCGAAGTGGTGCACATATGATATACCTGATATATGCTTTTGCCGGCGCCGGTGCAAGGATCATGCTTATCAAGGAGGTCATGGTCGCAGGCATGTCGTCAGAGGCATCGAAAAGTTCAGCATCGTCGGCGAGCAAGAAAAGTGCGAGCGGCCCAAGACCGGCAGCACCGCTCAGCTGCAGCACATCCCCGTCGAATATTTCTCAACGGCCGTCGGCGGAAGTGAAACCGGAGGGGGCATCGAGCTCCCCTCAGGGGACTCGGACAGGTGCACCGCGGATAGGCGCATGTACCGCTACAAGTTTTATGTCTATTAATTATGGCGCAGGCAAGGGTAGAGAGCCTTTGACGGGACGGCCATCTGCTAGGGAGGGAGGTGCATCCGC
Organism: Cyanophora paradoxa; assembly: GCA_004431415.1. NCBI lineage: Eukaryota > Glaucocystophyceae > Cyanophorales > Cyanophoraceae > Cyanophora > Cyanophora paradoxa. Next base: position 18,287 of record QPMI01000591.1, on the reverse strand, counting down.
GGTCACCGCTCCAAAGGGTGCGATCTACCCACTTCGTACCCCCGCTCGAGCTCGGTAGATCCGACCTGCCTGCAGGCAAGGATCCAGAGCAGGGGGACGGCGAGTCAAGGGGCGGGGCGAGGGGATCCGCTTCCAAGTATTCAACGGGTACGTCGTCGGCCGGCCCGAAGCCTTAGTCGAGATCGATCACGAGGCACAGTTTGACGTGGCGGACGCAGATAAGAGCATCGCCTCTCCCTCGGAAAAGCAGGCGGAGGGCGCTGAATCGATAGGAGGAGATGGTGTACCCGAGGGTGCATCTTCTAGCGGCTCGCCAGCGCCCTCCGCCGGCAGCCCTGAACCCCTACTCTTACCGCCCCTCTGACCTGCGTACAGAATCAAGCCATCCGCCGGCGGGGAGAAAGTACAAGTGTCCCGATTGTTTCAAGATCTACGTAGCAGCAGGGAAGCATGTTACGTGTTGCGACGGCCTGCCAGGTGCGAACAACACAGCCGAAACGAATGATGCAATAAAAGACGAGGTGCACGCATTGACACGCTGACGCACCCAACGTAGAGGATGCAATCGTGGAGTCCGGGAAGGTTGAGGAACGGAGCCTTCGATGTTCGCGCTGTCGGCACACGTTTGTGAGGCAGAAAGCATTTGATCATCATGTGAAGAACCACATCAGAAAAGGTAAAGCGGCGAGACAAAGTAAAGGAGTCGTGGGTTGTGATAAGGGTTCTTACGATAATCTGTCTCAGAGGAAGATGCAGAAGGGACCGAGAAGGAGACGGAGGCATCTGAAGCAGAAGAGGACAGTGCCTCACCTCCGCGTACTCGGAAGAAATCAAAGACGGCTGCAGCAGGTCGGTGAAGAATTGTACTCTTCGAGCGTATTGTATACGTTGAAGCGTTCACGAGCAGGGGACGTCGAGCATATGCAGGAGGGTAAGCGATGATCGAATCTGCTCATTCTTTGCGTACGCCGACATGGACTGTGTACATGCAGGTGCCAGCACGCATTCCGAGGGTTCCAATGCGCCTCCTGGAGGGGAGATGCGGCCCAACCGGCTGTACCGGCACCGGATCCTGCCCTGGTGTTGGGGTGGACACGCGCAGAAGTCAGCAGGTGGATGAAAGGAACCTTCTCACTTGAAGGGGATTCGGCAGAGTACGTTGTCCATTAGATATTTTAGACAATCCTGAATACATCTAATATTAACATTTTAACTTCGCAGGTTGAAGTGCCTGCAACTGTTGTCCTTCACAGGTCGAGCTCTGCTGATGCACTCGGCGAAGGAGCTGCGAGGCCGGCTGGTGGAGTTTGAGAAAAAGGAGGGGATGCGCCTCGACGGCGCCAGCGACGCGGGTCTCAGTTACGGACTCGAGGCGGTCCTCTTCTCATTTGACAAACATGTGCGTTCATCCGCCAGCAACCTGCAGAAAGACGGTAATAAGTATCGGGATTGTTTCTGTGCAGGTGGCGCTACTCGTGGACAAGGCAAAACAGACGTGGGCCCTTCCCGTACCCCCCCCTCCCCCCCCCCCCTTCCAACTCCGTATCCCTATATATGACATGTACTGATGGGCTCATTATCGGCAGATGCCAGGATGCAAATACCGTGGCAGAAATCAAGCGCCACTATGCCTGCCGCGACGTTTGAAGACGAACGGTAGTACTCGCGGAATTTAAGTGAGCCTGGTGATTGCGGAATGTGAATTGACACATGGAAATGAAGTGCATAAGCCTTCCCATGTAGCCGAGCCGCTCGATCGTTCATGGCTCGCCGGATTGCACCTAGGCACCATATGTATATGTAACAGAGGCTGGGAACGGTTGAAGTTATTTAATGCACACTTAATTGAGCTTGCCGGAGTAATACTGGACAATGAAACGGTACAGTTAAGGATATAAAGCAATATGAAAGTACAGGTAGGCTGGGAAGAGCAGGTAAATCGAAAGTTGCAATTTTCTGCATCTGATTGGGTGTGCCAAAGGCAAGGTCGGCCTTTGATATATATGTAATTATATGGTTATTGCGACTGCCGGAGGTGGCTCCGGAGGGCGTCCTCCAATTCTACGACGCGAGATTGGTGCTCCGCCACCCATCCGTATGCCTCGTTCAGCTTGGTCCTCACAGGGCACGACGGGCCGCATGGTGCGGCAGCTGTGCGCGGGATGGCGTTGCACCAAACAAGTCGATCCCCGGCGAGAGCTTCAGATCCGGCGATTGCTAAGCGGAGGGCAGCGGCAGGCGACTCCTCAACTAGAGCTTGCTGGAAAAGTGCGGAAGCAGCAGCCTTCCTCGCTTCGACGGGGCGGGTTGAAGGGTCCACCTGGCCAGGAGCCAGCGCTGGCAGCTCGCGCTCGAAATTAAAGCGTCTCGAATGAGCGTCGTACCAGTCGTCTAAGTTTGGCTGAACGACAGTGGGCGTCTTGTGCTCATGGTGTCCGCGGCGGTTGCGGTTGATTGCCGATGGGGCGCTAGCGGATGTGCCGAGCTACCGGAGGCTTCGAACGATGGCCCGGTCTTGGCACGTTTTGCCATTGCTGTCGAATCCGGAGTTTATAACGTGGGTCCTGATTTTCAGGGTACCCGGAGCGCACGGCGTCCTAAGGCAAAAACACGGAAGGCTAGACGGCTCCGTTTACAGGGCACAACTCAGATGTCGAACGAAGACGATTACCAGGTTCTGCGGCGGGTGAGTCGCACTCTAGCAGTCAAGCACGCGCTGCCCGAAATCGTTCTTACTGGGCGTCCTCTACGCGCAGAGGCAGGCAATCGAGCTTGCGCACTGGAATGAGGAGAAACGGAACGAGGTTCAAGCGTGTCAACTCGCAGCTGACGAGGTGCGTGCTGCTCGGAGGATCGCTGCGTACGTTGCCAGGTTGCCGCAGTGCAACTCAGCCGGGTTTCGGAAACGTAGGGATGCAGTGTCGTCGAACACCAGCAACCGGTTGAAATGTGGAGGAGACAAGAACGCCGCAAGGGAAGCATAAGAAGCAGGGGAAACCGGCCTTGTCTGGCCGTGGCAGTGCGGACAGCAGCAACGTCGAACGGGCGGCGGCCGCAGGAGCAACAGCGACATGCGCAACGCCGGCCGGTCGTCCAGGCGGGACCATGGGAGGGGAAAGCGCTGCCGCCGGCGGCAGCATGCACAGGGGCTCGGGCACGGTTATCGCACCGGCCGGGCGACCCCTGGATGCGTTCCGCAGCGTACCAACGGCCTGTGCATCGATGAAGCCGACCGACAAGATGATCATATCGGAGCTTGCCCGAGGCATCTGCCCTGTGTGCGGGGAGGAGGGCCAGCAGAACGCAACGAGTCCTATCCGCGCAATCGAAAGCGGCTTTGTGGTATGTAGGTTATGATATATAGGATTTCGGAAGAGATAACGTTGATGACGAGTGGGGCACAGGGGCATGTGCTCTTCTGCACGTCGGAGGGTGGAGAGCTGGGAGCAAGGATGAAGGAAGCGCTCAAGGAGGCCAGCGAGGCGATTGATATTTTCTACCGCGGGACGTCTGCGCATGCTTTCATCGAGGCTCAGCTCACCAATGAGCTCCGTGCCATAAAAAGCAGAATCGAGAGCTTCACGCAAGACCACCTGTGTTCGTCAGACCGAGCGGTGCTTGGGCTTCGCAGGATGATGCTCTCGCCGTCGCCAACTCCTACGGTTAGGACACTGGCATTAATATTTTACGCAGCGTCTCGGCCCCCGTATGTGGCTGACACGTGCACTGCCCACAGCAAGGGGACGGAGGGTCCGCAGAATACGCGTCGGCCATCACACATGCTGTGTGCGCGGCAATCAGAGACGCGAGATCAAGCGTGGAGCGGGAGCTGGATTGGATGCGGAGGATTTCCAGCAAACTCGCCAAGCTTGATGGCGGCGCCTTCATCGTTACATGGGAAGTGGACGCTCTGCGGAAACTCGTAGGACAAGGAGGGGAGACGCAACAATCAGTCAATCATCCCCTGGATATTGCAGCCTTGCACCATTTCAGTTACTACGTCAACCCCATCGTCAACCCCGGTCGGAACATATCGTCAACTCCGGTTGCAAAGCATCGCGATCGGCCGTCCCCCTACATTCCTCCGATGGGTATGTTATCCCTGCCCGCCTCTTTTATTTCGTCGTGCCGTCTGATGTGAACGCCAGCGAGTACGAAGACGGGCAAGACTTCCAGTGAGGTGAGCATTCTTAGTTTCCGGCCCTCTCTGCCGCTCTTTACTAGACACATGAGTGGTTATAATTATGTGATCACTTGCGATTGCCATACCGATGCCTCTGCAGAAGGACACTTCTCACCTGAGAATCGGTGATCTCCGGAGTGCGTCAGTTGTCGGTCCATGCGGCCGGCAGACCAGTACAATTACGTCACTCTTATCTGCACATGCAGTGTGCCGGGACACGATCGACTTCCTGCTCGTACGCTGCGCATCGTCCCAGGCCGATTCAGTCAGCATCCTGGAGCTCCTCAATTCTACGAGCACCATCGTTAGTGCTTTTTCATCATAAACGCGCCCGTAAGAACGGCCTCATGACAAGGCATCTCGTCTTCCACGCAGGCCCGCGAAATCATTGTTAACAAGCCTGGCATCCTTCAACTGAGTCGATCCCTGAAAGGTATCTCGTATATTTTGTACGCATGCATATAGGTGCGTGTCGAAGTCTCTATATGATGTTCGGAATTCGGCAGTGCTCGTCGATGCCATTGCCGACTGTGAGACCGCGGAAATGGTGGCGGTACTGCTCTAGATCTAGAGCTTTTGATGTTCATGAGTATTCGAACTCACACCGGCCCTTACTAACAATTTGCAGTACTGTAGTTCTGTTTTCTTGGGATGTCACCGGTAGTATAGATACATTGGGATTGCATTTTTTCTAGTGTAATCGAGGGCAATTTACGTGGATGGTTGACGCTTGAGATTTATGTTCCATGGCATTGAAGTTATAGCTCACACTGGCTGGCTCCAGCACTAGCTTGGTATCATGACATTTCGATCTCGTGCCCCTCACCGTGGTACGGTGGTGCTGCGAGCAGCATGCGCGCCTGACATTGCGAGCAACGAAATGGGGGTTTGAAAAGTCGCTCGATGATGCGTACCCCGTTGGTCTAATTCGTGCCGTTGCTAGGATAAATACAGTTGCCCTTTCGAAAGTAGGGCACGATCCAGCGTACACCGGCAGACATGCCGCGTGTGAAGAAGAAGCCGCGGAAATCCGCCAAGGCCGCTCCGGCCGCCCCGCCCAAGGCCAAGAAGCACACGAAGACCGAGTCGCCGGGAAAGAGACCTTACCGCTATCGTCCAGGTGCGGATGCCAATTATGGTAAGCAGTTAGGGAGGCTGAACGAGGAGAGCAGGTACTGTCGCGCTGCGGGAGATTCGCAGATACCAGAAGACGACGGAGCTCCTGCTTCGCAAGCTTCCGTTCCAGCGGCTCGTGTTCGAGGTCGCACACGATCTAGGCGCAACGGATAAACGTTTCCAATCGTCGAGCGTCCTCGCGCTGCAAGAGGCCAGCGAGGCTTATCTTGTCGGCGTTTTTCAGGATGCGAACCTCTGCGCCATCCACGCCAAGCGGTGCGTTGCCTGAAGGGATGTGTGCTTAATTTCTGATCGGTGCATGGTGCTCAGGGTCACAATCATGCCGAAGGACATGCAGCTCGCCCGTCGCATTCGCGGCGAGCGCACCTAGAAAGAGAGAAGAGCCGTACGGTTATACCAGTATCTCTGGCGCACCGGAGTGCATGTAACCCGCAAATTCGATGGTGTTATGCCTGTATTGTGTTCTCAAGTACACAACGGCGAGCTCGCTGAGTGCATGAGACGAATGTTTGAGAGCAATTGCGCCTTTTTGTACGAAATCGTCATCATGATCACTCGACAACCGACTGTGCTCGACACGAGTGACAGTGGGCAACTAGTGTATTAAATAGAGAGATCATTCATCGTCAGATGAGGCCTCCAGAATTTCCTGGATCCGCTCGAGTTTATCGATGGCCCGATTGCCTTTCGATACATAACCCTCGTGAGGTCCGTGAGAGCGCACGAGATCCTCCAATTCGTACACACGGGTTTGAAGATTTTTCACCCAGGTCCACGCCTGCTCCAGCTTGAGTTTCACCGGGCATGACTGACCGCACATGCTAGACATTTGCTGGTTGGCGCAGCACCAGACAAGGCGCTCTCCGCAAAGAGCCTCCGCACAGGCAATAGCGGCAAGCAAAACGGCCTGCGGTGACGTAGCAGCTAAGGCTTGCTGAAAGTGGGCTTTGGCCGCTGCTTTTTTAGCTACGGCTGTGCGCTTCGACGGATGGATTTCGCCGGGAGACAGCTGTGGTAACTCACGCTCAAAGTTATACCGTCGATTATGCGCATTGAACCAGTCCGTCGGCGGGACTGGACTGCTCTTTTTACACGGCTGTTTCCTGCGTCGGTGGTGGCTGACCCCTGGTTGCCCGACGGGGAGCAGGTCGGCTGCTGTCGCGGTAGAAGGGCTTTCAGCAGAGTTGCTAATCGACGCCGTCGGCTCAGACTTCTGGCGTTTCGACATTAGGTAACTGCCGATCGAATTAGGGGTACGTGCTACAAGCGTTCGAACCTGCGTTACTGCACGCGAGCTTACAGTAGCCGACACGGACACGTTGACGGCAGCCAGGGTGCAATTGGCGTTTCGACAAGCGATGGGGGACGCAGCAGCACAGACAGGGTTGCTTTCCAAACGTAGGCGGATGAGAAACGCGTGCCCGCACAGTGCCCCTAAAGCGTCGCCTGATTGAATACGCAGGCCCGCGGCTTGAAGAGGTGGGACATGAGCCATTGTCGTACTCTTCGAGTGCGATGGTACCTGTGCAGGACACCCGCTATTCGGATCCGGACGTCAACTACGAGATAACAATCGGAGAGGAGCGTGCAGGGCGCAGGGACGTCGGCACATTAACGGAGTTTCCGCGTCCTTATGGGTATTATAAGCGTCATCCGCAAGCAGACATCGATGAGTACGTGCTGTGGTCGTTCATGTCAACCGAGGCATGATCTGAGACCGACGCGATGAAGACGTCGACGTCCCAGTATACGTGTGCATATACATGCACCTCATTCTGGACAGAAGGTTGCCGCGAGTGACGTGTGTCAAGGCATGATGTGTAATTAAGTCGCAGCGTGCGCAGCTTCGGGTGCAGTTTAGACCAACGTCATGTTTTCACGACAACTTCAAGTATTTCTGCCAGACCTTCAACCTATCCAAAGGCGCTTTCGTGGTTGGAGGGAAACAATTGCAAGTACGGCCTGTCGACTGTCCCGAGTCCGTAGGGATAGAGGACGGCGACTTCATAACCTACGTTATGGATGGCAAAGGGGAGAAGCTGAAGCGGTGCGCGTGGTACATATGCATATAGGATGGGAACTCATGGATTCACGGAACAATTCACAGGGAGGAGGAGTTTGAGGCGTACGTTGAATGAAAGGACATCAGAAATTCGCGGGTCTGATTATCTCCACTTGAGCAGAGTGGACGAGGAGACTGCTATGGAGGTATGGATGACGGGCAGCGAGGGAGAGCGTACCATGCAGATGGTGGAACACCACGCAGAAATATTTTAGATCTGCGATCAAACAATGGCGGTACCGATGTTTGTGTGTGAATCGCAGGGACGAAAGGTGAACCGATCGACCGGAATGTACTGGTTGCCACCGAGACGAAGGTTGAGTTGATGCTCGGGGGAATGAAGAGATGCAAGCTCACGATCGTGCCCGTACCGCAGGGTGTGTCTGCAAATGACTGTGATGGCGACGCATGATAGAACTTTACATGACACATGTGATGTGCACAAGGTGACGATTCGATGAACGATAAACTGCGCACGAAGGCGAACCAGTAACACGCTGGTTCGCAGTGTGTCGTTTCCGCAAGGACCTACGAACACCTTTCAGAGACGATGCGGCGCTTCACGGATAAAGTTATTATGCCCCACAGGCACGTATTCGCAGGGTATGACGCAGTTGAATTCGAGTACCAAGGGAGGCCGCTTCTGAAAGGGGATACTCCGGAAAAACTAGAGATGAAACATGACGACGAAATTAAGTGCGTGAGCACTTACATGATGGCATGCGTTACATGACGGTCGTGCACCAGGGTTATACCCACCTTATGGGGACAGCACATCGACTGCAGTCGAGCGCGCATTTCATATGTACAAGACCTGGTTTGCAGCTGCCTCCGACTTCAGCTACATTCATCCGACGCGCCGTCCGACTCCAAATAGGGGGCGTACACCAGAACGCATTGTAATGCAATCATGATGTACTTCAGGACTCTAGCGGCACACTGAAAGGGGCCCGAGGGAGGGACGAATACTGATGATTTGCAGTACTCAAGCAGGCATCTCAGAAGACAAGAGCTACGGCCGCGTACAGGCGACCCGACGCGCGGAGCCTTTGCGGCAGGGCCGGGGCGGACGCCGGGGTGCAGCGGTGTGAGCTTGCTGATTACAGAATGTGAATTGACACATGGCGATGAAGTGCACTAGCAGTCCCACGTATTCTATCCGCTCGATCGTTCATAGCTATCCGGGCTGCACCTAGGCACCATATGTAACTGATGACGGGCGCTCGGTTGAAGCATCTTAATGAGGTGCGGGCAAGGCGGGGCGGGGCTGGATGTGGCAGAGAAGGGCGGGCGGGGTGATGCACTGATGGGTGGGGCGGGGCCGAGCCCTGCTTGGAGATTCTAATCTAGTCGGGTATATTGTCGGAAGGGCATGGCTGCCATCTTCCTGTGTTGTCTATTTCGACAGCGAGATCTGCAGGCGTTGTCTGGAATGAGGGTGTCAATAATTACGAGATGTAAAGGTAAATCGGGCACAGACCCCATCAAGGATGGACTTGAAGAACTCGTCAATGATGAGATCGTGGAGACCTGCTTGTCTTTGGCAGAATTGGAATGGGCATTCCCTATGGAAAGGAATTCATTGTGATCGTGATCATGAGTGCAGGACGAATAGCTGACCAATCTTCATTATGAAGGGAGAATATCAAGTGCTCGTTGAAATCGAAACACTGCGTCGGGATAAGAATAATGTGGAATTTATGATGGGAATGCGACCACGTACGTGCGGGTGAACGCAGTACACGGATTGAACTGGCACTCTGATACGTTCTGATGTGTAGGGACAGGACAGATGCAGGCGGAATTTCGTATCGAGTGCCCGAGCGATAGCTGGCAGGCGTCTGGTGGTGAGACGTGAAGAAGTAGAGGTTGAAAATTTACGTAAGGGAAATACCAAATTCACGTCCGGCTTGCCATGGCCTGAAGATGTGGATAGGCTCGATCTGCAGAAATCGTTGCAGAACCGTTCCATCTTCAACGATTATGATGCGATCAACAGGCGGTGTGTTTCTCAGAAGAGTAGTGACGTCGGAGAAGTGACTATAGTCACGGATCGGTCCTCTATAGTCATGTGGCTGCTCGATCCTCTGCATCGTTCCTCTGAACATCCCAGGTGAGATCCCATGGCACGCTTTGTTTTCGCCATGATCAAGTAATCGGAACCTGTTGAAATATATAAGTTAAAAGTCGTCTTTATTTAGACGGCAGTCGAGGATCGGGCATGAGCATGCTTACTTCGAGCCGGGGTATCAGCCGCCCTGCGAATGAGCGCGCTTCGAATGTACGCCGAGCAGCGGTTGCAGCGCTTGTGTTCGCCTTGCTGGCGCTGGCGTTGGCGAAGGAGCGCGCCGTGCACGGTACGCGTTGCTTCGCGCTTAGCGGTGGGTTGGCCTAGCTGGAGATTGCGCTGGCTAATGAGCGCGCTATGAACGATGCGACGACCTGCGCGTGTAGCGCACGGGGTGTCGTTCACGGCGCCGGGAATGCATGCTGTACCCCTAATTGCCGGACTTGACTCTTGCAGAGACGCCTAGGCATGTCGTTGACGAATACTTCGCGTCCCATACTCGATTCCGGTTCCAAGAAGCGATCGAGAGGTATGTTCTCCGTGTGCTTGCTCCGTTCGCTGCTGATGCGAGTGCATGCTGCGATTTGCGCCATCGCAGATACGTCGCCCACATCCGATATAGTGCTAGCTGCTTCTTACGCGAGACCGAATCTCGATTTAGCTTCTTACCGCGACATTTCTGAATCAGTGAGAGTCAGCGGCCGCGGTTCCATCACCGTACTGGAGGCCATGAGCCACATGACCCCGACGTTTTTATAATCAAGAATCCCTGCACAGGCGCCATCGTAGCAGTACCACCTGGGCCTGCAGCTCTGCGCGTGAGTAACAACGAGTATACTTCTGCGTACGATGTGATTGCGTCCGTTCAGCTTACGGACTGTAATGGAGGTACCTGTAAGCATGTAATCTTGGATGATGATCAACTATTAACCCATCTTCACCTCAGAGTACGACTTGATGATAAAGGCCTTCGATTGTGCTGGCAGTTGGGACCCCGATCGCCGGTGGGCCGAAATCTACATGAAGTGGAATGGAACGGTCGTCAAGCACGTCGTAAATCGACCTGATGTGGATCCAGATGGATGGCCGCTGCATGATGATATGTACCACGGAATGTACGACGATGTCGGTCAGAATTAGGGCAAGGACGCGCGCCGTACTACATATACGTGTTATGGCAGTCAGTTCACAGTTTCGTATCGATTACTGTTTCCTATCTCTGACACCTTCTATTCTGCGCTCTACTACTTAGTTTTGTCTGTATTTATTGAATGCGCACATTGGCACTTGCTACCCTCAGCTTGCTTCACTTGACTTCTATTCCAATATCATCCACTCATACTACCTCGATCCCTCCTCACATGTACATGTTTCGTACTATGCTAGCTGACTAGGCCTGGACTACAGTATAGTAAGCTTAAGCCGCCGGAAGAGAACTCTGCCGGGGTCCGATCCCCTTGCTGCAACAGAGGCGTCGAATGCAGAGCTTACCACACCGCGGCCGCACCCGTGAAGATGCGCACATGAAGAATATGGGTCCGATCACCACCGCAAGGAGGGTTTAGAGATCACATGCTGTAGTTACTTGGGGGTTGGGGGGGAGTGAAAGAACTGTAGTAGCAGGGGGTCGCAGGAGTTCGGCAGGAATAGTGTACGTAGCGACGTACTCTGTTGGGGTCCGATTCCCTTGCTGCCACCGAGGCGTCGAATGCAGCGTTGAAGGCATCGTAAATCTCTTGTGTGAGAAGCGGCAGACCGTTGTGTGTGAGCTGCCGCCTAGCGAAGAACTTGATGAGGTCACGTCGGAGCCTCTCGTACCAGGCGTAAACTCTGCCGCATGTGTAACCGCCAGCAGCGTACACATGCACGTTCGCAAATTTCTTCATGAACTGGCCGCAAACACAGTATTAACTTTTTCGGGTGAACTCGACACCAGCCGCGATGATCGTATAAAATAGAAACGCACGGGGTGCACTCCTGAGGGAAGCAGACCGGTGTCCCCTTCGCAACCAATCCAATCCAGGTGACGCGCCCTCAGATTCCTGCGCACAACATTTGAGTGTCATCAAAGTAGTTGCAGGACGCCAGCTGCGGAGGCAGGAGGCATTATGCACTCGAGTTCGGATCTTGATCGCGGGTTAACGTCTTCGATGCCTGAAAGCGATGACGCAAGAACGCGATCGCGGAGGCCAGCAGTAGTATTTATTGTATGCGAGAGAGTACGTACTCCAGCTCCCGTGTCTTGCACGTATTTCAAAATCCGGGGCACGGAGTAATACGGATGATGCGTGGTTAATACGTGACCATTTTCAACGTAGTAGAATGGGTGCAGGAGGCCCAGGTAATCCACGTTGATGGGAATTGTGTGCGTGATGAGGGTCATACACGCTGCAAACGTTGCGACCGGGTGGCTAAGGTCGTCTCCTGGCACGTAGATTGCACATGCAGCGAGGTCGTACGATGATACTATACGCTCAATAGTATTCGAACCCATGACACTGATCTGAGCAACAAGATTTGAAAATCAAAATGAGACCGTTCAGAATATTCTGCATGTAACAGGCACCTGCAGAGGTAGGACCCCTGGGGCCATGATCTGGACGCCGTAGGCAAAAGGTGCACAGAAGACATCCACGGTTTTTATTCTTTGGTAGGTAAGGCGCGACTCGTTCTGCGGAGGCGCGGGCTGCAGCTTGGTAGAAGGCGGTGACAACGCGAGTGAATTCTGCAACGGTCGAGGCTTTTACGTAGATGTCGATATCGTTCCTGCAGGCTACTATCAGGACGAACGGTTCGCGCTCACGTTTTCGCGCATGCATGCGTACAGTGCCATTCGGTAGGCTATCGGCGGGCACGTGATGGCTTTGAAGGGGAGGCCACCTGTGCGTGTAGAGAGGATGCGTATGTATGTATACGTAGGCATGGAACGATGAGCGAAGGACGGACCTGATATGAACACGCAGCTTGGTATGTCAGAAGGAAGGTACGAAATTAAGGCGTGGTCGCGGAGACGCTCCCGAAAGCCGCAGGGTGTGCATAAAAGCCGTCCATCACAGGCAAACCTGGTCCAATGATCCCATGATCCCGGCAGCCATCGTCAATGGCCCTTCCGAGCATATCACCGCTCTGTAAAAACTGGGAGTAGGAGCACGCATGACATTAGCTATAGTACCATGTGTTTACCGGATGCGCAAGCAAAGTATAGAACATGCGTGTGTGCGAACCTCGGTGGGCGCGATACATAGATCGGTGGTGGTGGGCTTGTACAAGGCACTCAGATTAAAGCGCGCCGCGAGATATGATGCTAGCTTTCGCCGAGGATGATTGATCGCGCCTGTGATATCGTACAAGTCGTACATGGCCGCCGAGGAACAGGATATACGGAGAGAGACTGCTGACAGCTATTCTCGGAAGTGTCGCTGACGGAGCGATAGCACAGGGGCAGATGCTCGCGTCGGGAAGGATACTGGGAAGGAAGAGACGACGGAATGGTTTTGGGTATTTTGGGCTGTGACGCGGACGCCCTCATACGAGGGTACAGGCCCGAAGAGTAAAAGTGACCGTTGTACAAGCACTAGGAGAGATCACTGAGGCCAAACAATAGCGGCGCGTTATGCAGAGCGGAGAAGTGCCGAGAGCGAACGAGGAAGAGACGGCTTCGACCCCCATAGGAACACACACGTCGGCAGAGTCAGCAACAAGCGCACGTAAGGCAGTTCAAGAAGCGGCTGATGATACGCAAACGGACAAGCGGCCAGAACCAGAGGTGCGTGTGCATTTGCTGGCGGGATTGAAGAGATCGCCCAACGAGTACGCCCATGCGCGCATCGGGCTGCGCAGGGAGACCGGAGAGATGATGATAGCGATTGCCCGTCGTGCCACTGGGCGGAAATCTGGCAGAGTGCGGAGGGTGCAGATCTGGCGTTGTGTAAAACCTCTGCATCTGAAAACGACTGACCGGCTGCTATTGTTGCGGCGTTGTAAATTGCAGGCAAGGCATGTAAGATGGCGGATGGCGAGGTGCAAGGCAGCGACAGCGACAGCACCAGTGACGACTCAAGTAAGTGAATCGAGAATTTCATGCCCGCATGAATTGCTATCAGATTGATGGCTTGCATTTCCGTATTGATTGCAGTACTGACGACCCCGATATTCCCAATTCTTCCTATTTCGGACGGGGACTCTATAAGAATGAACGGCCTCCTGACGAGGCTGCAGAAGGTATCGATCGAAATGGTAATTTTGACGGAGGCAATTGATGAATTGGCATCCAAGCGACCAGGAAATAGTTGCTCTGACATGAGAAAGAGCTCTGTGCACGCATGGTGTTCATGCAGTTTTTTAAGATCGAGCATCAAGCATCTTGAGACGGCAATCCAGTTATTTCCGAGTCAAGAACAGGCATAGGCCTGCCGACTCTCGATGTGTATCCGAATATCAATCATAGTGTATGAAGTATAGAATTACAGGCTACATAGGGGGGAGCGGCACGGGTCCAGAGGGCGGTGTTCATAGGTGAGAGGACGTTGGAGGGCAGATGCATAGCTATAGGGCGAGGGGCAACGGCTTCAGTGACGACGCGTAGCCGGTGCAAATGTTCCGAATCGGAGGTCCGGGTCGGCGATCTTGAGGCCGCCGAGAGCGGTCTCTAAATCCTATGCTCACAGACCGAGTCACGGGCGAAGGCTTCCCTATAGCACTGGAGGGTGCGGGGTGCACCTGCCGCAACTTGCATGCCTGATCATTGGAGAGGTCATCGTCGGCGGCTCGCACACGCAATGCGGCCCGGAGGCGGCAAAGGCGAGAGCGGAAGGAAGCAAGGACGTCGGGCTCCAGAGGTACCGGTAGCTTCATTTCGACCAAGTGAAGCTCGCGCAGACTGGTCATGTACTGCGCAATGAGCTGCGGGCGAGTCAGCAGAGAGGCGGGGTCGGAAGCTAAAGGTTTAGAAACAAGGCACTGGCTGCTACACCTTCATAATTGCGTCCACGACGAAGGGGGCGTTTCCAAACCAAATCCCGCGCCTCCATCCCAGCCGTGCAGATGAAGGGTGTGGACCTTGTTCAGGGCGTTCCAGGCACTGGGTTTGATCTGGGAGCAAATGCTGACCGCAATCTCCAAGTACTGCAAACGAGCGGGGAGCGGGGAGCGGGGATTGGAATGGATTGAATGCAGGGGTTGTGGCGCGGACTCACTCGCAATTCTGTGCAGCGCTCGATCACGCTCTCCATGGCGCCACCTTGGTTCTCATCTCCACGCTGACCGAAGTCGAGAGCGTGGAGGCGGGGCGCCAGGGGGACAAGTGGCCATGGCAAAGTGTCCTCATCCACCTCATCGAGTACAAGCGATTGGAGCTGTGTGAGCGCGGGGATGACGTTGAGGGCTCTTTGTATGCTATCGACCTCATTGGAACCGGCAACGCCGAGCTGCAGCGCTGAGTGCGCGAAGGCGCTGTCAGCAGGGGTAGCAAGCGAGCTGGAGAGAGCACCCGGACATGCGCACACTTGAGGGCAGTAATTCGGCCTAGTGGGGCAAAGTCGGCGATGTTGCGAGTTCGCAAAGCGAGGTGCTCGAGGGTCAGTAACTGTACGAGCGGCTCGAGGGAGACCTGGAGAAGCGTGACCTCCTCTTCACCGTTGTCTTCATCATCTGGGTCCGCTCCGATAGAAAACACAAGGGAGAGTGCTGCGGCATCGTGCGGGTGCGAACATTAAAATGGTGATGATGGGTGCGGGGGCGCGTAGAAATACTAGGCAATGGAGTGGTGGCAGGCTGTGTTGTGCACGCAAGCGGAGGGAGGGGGGGACGGGGTCGAAGGGGGAAGTGGGGAGGAACTTACATTTTAGGGGAAGGCTGACGAGAGGGCGGAGGGCGTCAGGGGCAAAGTACGTTGTCTCCGGATACAAGTTTCCGAATATGAATTGAAGATGCAGCTTATGGAGGTACTTCAAGGGCCCTTTCGCCAGGAGGTCAAATGCATTGAATACGACGATTGGAGCAGGCCGCCGCTAGAGGATGGCTCCGACAGGATGCTCGCCGTAACTCTGTGAGAGCAGGGCCCTTGGTTGCCAGGTATTCGAACGCAGGCTGGCTTAGCGATATCTGATCGCGCTCCAAACCGTAGCGCGCATCTAGATCGAGACAGGTGAGGTTGACGAACGATGGATCGCTGAGGCACGCGACGTTCTCCGGCTTGAAGACGTAGGTAAAGCCATTCATCCCATCCAAGGCAAGTCGGATGGCGCGCAGAGAAGTCGGAGAGAAGCGGACGAACGGAGTCAAAACGCAAGTTTGGACTGGATTATCAAGGACGACTTCTGTGGGCCGCGGGTATGGCCGCTGGAATCTGGGAGGACGGTCCTGCGATGCAACGGCGTGTTGGATTCATGGGATGCTCGACCTCGCAGGGACGCACTAGCAGTAAGATTTCCATGTGGACATCCTCAATTCCCGGCACCGCCGCTGCCGCGCGAATGCACGCATTGGCGAGTCATCCAGACGATGTTCCGCCTTTCCGAGGCGGCTTTCCACGGTCTGCAGACTGAAGAATGCCGCGGCGCCCGCAGTAGGGTTCTGAACCGACGACAAACTTGCCCGAGCGGGACGAGCACGTGCATGTCAACGCGGTCGATGCGCTTTGATTCCAACGGATGCTCCGGCATAGATAAAAGTGATTCGGCGTACGAGCAACAGCCGCCGGGCAACACCGTCCCGACCACGAGCTGGCTTGCAAGCGCAATTATCTTGGCGAGTAACTCGTCCGGCAGACATAAGATGTTGACCTGCGGTTGCCATCTCCCATGAACAGATTATGACAGGGCATGTGATCACAAGCTATAGCGGCACGCGTACGCACGACATTTACATTCAGGTGGGAACTATGCGCAACACGTCGTCGCCTCTTTCCCATCTGCTGGAAGCTGAGCACTTCGAGCCCGTTCGGGGAGACTTTAATTTTTTTGGAGGGGGGCGTACGTGAACTGAGAGTGTTGGTGAACGATCGGGAAAGTAGAGTTAGTTCTGAATTTGAAATTTTCGTCGTCCCGTCATTCGAGCTTCTGTCGACGTGCAATGGCTCGCCTTCCGAAGGCTGCTGCTGCTGCCGCCTCAGCTGCAGCGGAGAAGACGGACAGCGTGCTCGAGAAGAAGAAGTCTGCCGTAGGCGCGTCACCGTCGAAGCCTGAGATCGGCGAGTCAGCCGGCAAGTCACAACTCCCTGACATCGACCCCGAGCTCGAGTCGGAGTCACCGCCGGTGCCCAGCAAGCCGGTGGGCGGCACGGCGCAGGTTGCGCTGACGGGGTGCGTCTGCATTTAATCGCTCGCCGAGGCGACATGATCCGGAATTTAGCTGACGGTCAATGCATAAACAGGATGAACGCTGGCGCTCCATCGGAAGGAGCAGCCGCAGCTGCTGCTCCGGAGGCGGGGCCGTCACGCACTTCGAATGGCGGCTTGTACACTGCTGACGTTGACAAAGTGTACGCAGTCCAAGATTGCGCAAACATTGTTTAAAAAATGTTACGCTGAATTCCGACGCCGCGTAGGTCCGGAGCTCTCACGGCAAATGGCGCGCCTAAGGAAAATGTGATGCTGTCGTACGTGGTCCACCCCTCATTAGGCCCCATCCGTGATAATCGTCGGAAAATCTGATATCTTGCAGGCCCGTCAAGAAGATGATCGTGAATGTGGGGCGCACGTTCACGGAAATGAAGGAGGGGAGAGACTTTAATGGCGTCGTGCGGATCGCGAACATGCACACCATCACTGGAAAGACTGGAGGCGATACCATCCGTGCTACACTGGAAGATGAGGTGCGCAATGACGTTAAGCCGAACGGGGCAGGGACTTTGCCGTCGGAGCTTACGCAAGGCAGCTTGGGGACAAAGTGCCGCTCCGTATATTCACCGGAGCCATGGTAAAAAATTCGAAGGGAGATACTCTCATCGATCAAGTGAACAAAATAACCGAACAACTGAACATGAGCTGCAACACGGACGAAATGGTGAGTTGCACTTTACGTGTTACTCTAACGGGATATATCAGGATACTGACAAAGATCACATGAAACAGTACCTGATAATGCAAGCCTCCAAAAATGCTCGGCATCTGGTGAAGGGGACTGCGACTGAAAAGATGGCTTGGCCATTGACGCGAGACCGCAATCTGGCCAAGGAGATCCAGATCAACTCTGGTAATGCAGGTCTAATCATATTCGAATCAGTGCATGAGGAGGTCGGTCACTCTTGATTTTATTGTTTGTTCGATACCATATACGCACGCCGTGACCAATTCCCGTGCGCTAGGACTCACGTCTCAGCGGGCTTCCCCATAAAATTATGAACATGGATCGCACGTCATTCGTCATGATGCGTTACGACATCGTGTCCGATTTCAAGGCCGCCGCAGTGGACTACATGAATGTCAACAAACAGTGCGACTCAAACAGGTTCAGCGAATGTGCGTCAAATGTAATCTGAAGAAATGGATAAGATTCCATAGTCGTCATATTGCGCCTTATCTTTATAGCAGACAATGTTCATTGCGTTATCAAGGAGGAAGAGGACGGATACGTGTGCATGGATAAGCTTGGATTTAAGGTGTCAGCTCGTTTCGGAGTGAACGCGAAGGTTGATACGCTTGGTGTGCTGTTCGACAACTACAGCAACGATGGGGTTGCAGACATCATCGTTTCGTTCGCGGAGGTGCGGCAGCTATAACATGGATTTTTACAGAAAGGAATCAGGATTAACTCGTACGACGTGCGTGCAGTTCAAATTCGAGAGACCCTCCGGCACGCCGACCGAACTGTGGTTTGGCTACTTCTCCGATGTGATG